>CM061048.1:17584114-17969557 GCA_030762985.1 Adelphocoris suturalis | reverse complement strand
ACACACACACACACACACACACATATATATATATATATATATATATATATATGTGTGTGTGTGTGTGTGTGTGTCCTCCCAGACGATAACTCTCCTTAGGATTGAGATAAAAATTCCGTTCTTGCGCCAAAAATCAAGCTTTCCAAACGAAAGGATGAGTTCGTTGGCCAGCATTTTTTGAGCACATTAAATTGGTAAAATTTCAAAAAAAAAAATTGCTAAAAAAATCACTAAAAATATTCAAATATATATCTTTTTTTATTAGAATTTTATTCAAAATAAGTTCATTGACGATGAACGACAACATTAAAAAATGTATGCAGAAATTTATGGTGAAAAAGGTTCTTAAATTTCATTATTATTTGCCAAAAAATAGTTAGAAACTGCAAAAAACAGTAGTTAACAATCCCTTTTTACTTAAAGTCCCGAATTTCCAAAAACATTTAACATAGTACGATAATTTACGAAAATTCGCTCATATGATCATGCTGCATGACTGAAACTTTTTACACACACGTCGATATTTTTTCCTGCCAAAGCTGTAAGCCCTTAAGAAGAGCAAACGGATGAGCGTACAGTGATCTTGGTGGCCTCTTTCGATTCATTGAAGTGATGTCTATAAAAAAACAAACAGCAAATTACAATTGTTATTAGGTGCGAAAGTTTTAGAGATCTCGATTTTTCAATATTTCAACCCTGAAGGGTTGACTGAAAGTGTTGCCAACGATTCAAGACTAACTAGACCCCAAATTGATTTTTGACCCAAATCAATTTTTGGCCTAGTAGTTTCAAGATCTTGAAACGTAAACGAACAAATTTTGGTAGAGAGTTAATGATTGTTTTTCCTTGGTCGATTACAAAGGTTATTATTGAATATAATAAATAAAAAATAAATAATTACAATTACAATTGTTATTAGGTGCGAAAGTTTTAAAATAAAAAATAAATAATTACTAATTACAATTGTTATTAGGTGCGAAAGTTTTAGAGATCTCGATTTTTCAATATTTCAACCCTGAAGGGTTGATTGAAAGTGTTGCCAACGGTTCAAGACTAACTAGACCCCAAATTGATTTGTGACCCAAATTCATAAATTTTGGCCTAGTACCTAGTTTTACGATCTTGAAACGTAAACCAACGGGGTTAATGATTGTTTTTCCTTGGTCGATTACAAAGGTTATTATTGAAAATAATAAATAAAAAATAAATAAGTACAAAGATAATCTAATTATTCTTATTCAAATGCAATCCTCGTAGGTTATTTAGAAAGATTTTCGTGATTCTGCTATTTGAGCAGAAACCCTCAGTAATCACATTCCAAGAAGTAGGAAGGTACTTACCTAACTACTACCTATCCCATTTAAAAATTCCCGTTTCTATGAACCTCATGGTGATTCCGTTTTGGTAGGCAGGGAACCATACAACGCTACACTTGTGGAAAACTCAGAGTAGAAATTACATGAAAACACCACGATGTTTATCAGGATTTTAAGCAGAGACACAAACAACAGGACTAGTCAACAAATCCAAGAACGCGAGAAAGAGGAAATTACGAAGAACATTGGAAATGATTTGAAGACTATGGATTTGAAAATAAGTTTATATATTGCAGCTTGTGGGGGACTACCCTTGAATGATGTTCATCCTAGTCCACCTGTTATTTCAGCAGAGTCTAATAGGATTGAAAACGCAAGTCTTCTGGCTGTGAATGACAGTATACCACCTCCTGAGAGTCTTTTGACGATGCTAAAACAACCAGAAGGTCAAGTCTTGCCAGCAAAGACTTACAGCGTGTTGAAATGGTTGTCTTTGGGTTTGAAAGAACCCAAAATCATGTATGTGGAACCCGAGGCTTACCAGGATGTCCTCAAATTGTGCGTTCCCGACTGCAAAACTGCGATAGAGCCAGAACCCGAGGTGATATTCTCGTTGAAACCTCATACCCTGTCGACTTTGGGTCAAGAATGGGCAGCCAGAACATGCTGTGATGATACTAACTGGGGTTTCCACCCGTGTAAGGTGGAGTATTTGCATTGTTTGATTTACAAAGGTCTAGTTTCCAACAATCTGGAAAAAGATGGTTCTCTACTTTTGTACACAGACTTGAAGTATTGTGTTAGCATTGCTCCCTCGGTCTGGACATGGGGAAAGAGTATGCTGGGAGTTAATCTCAAAGTAGTTGCAATTGTTGAATTCGTGGATAATATTTCGAATGTTAAAAGCGAAGATATTACAGTTAAACATTCAGAGTCGGACTCTGTCACTTTGAAAACATACAAGTTATTGGACTCTACTTACGGGAGAATAAGATTCTTACTGGTATACCCACAAGAAAAGAGGCGTCCACCTTTCAGATTAAAACCAATGCCTGCGAAAAGGCCGATGAGACAAAGCTCCTTGGCATTAGCTTGGGCCATCGTCATATGTTTGGCAAGTGTAATTCCTGCTTTTAAGAATACAGAAAGAAACTAATCAATTAACCAGAAGAAGCCCTGTCTGAAACACACGGAAATATACAATACAGGACGAGTAACTAACAAATGTTATTCGTCTATATTGAACAACTAAGAATACGTCATAAATATCATAAGAATACGCGAGAAACTAATCATCCATTTGATATCTAGGTTAATTTGCATCTCATTCAAATTTTTACTAGGATTATATAGGTATGCTTTGTTGATTAATTATCCCTCCGAAACGACGCCTAGCCACAAAATGTATGCACCTATCATCCAATTTGGGACAAGTCTTCAGACTTGAAGAATCGTCTAACTCCCACACACAGTCAAAAAGAGAAAAAATGAATGCTCTGTATTAGGAGAGGGCGATCCAGCTATTGGCATGGCCTAAATAGGATGATTTTGTGGATTGGCATCTTTTGCACACGGAGCATCGGTTTTGGGGGATAACACACATTTTTGGTGGTCTAGGAGGGAAAGGTTGGAATGTACAGGCTGAATGAGGTTGCTATTTCATATTTAATCCCTCCCTAAAACCATTCTGGTCGAGTGGCTCCAAAACCCCAAAAGGCACTTTGTCAGGTCAAATGTAGCCAACCCTTCAAATTTCATCGAGATAGTCTGAGAACTGGGTGGCAAAGGAATCAGGTATGACGAGAAAAAACAGGAATTCCAAAAACATGCTTTTTGACTCCTCGTTTCATCTAATATCAACTTTTACATATAGGAAATCAGGCGACTCCAGGTTCATGCCCTTCTCAGAATATGCAAAGATAATTTTTTTTTATTGTATGTCAAATTTATTTTTTTTTAGAGTGCTCCTCTTGGTGAACTACACTCTTCCCACTTTCCGAATTTTGCAATAAGCCGAGAGGAGGAATAAGGAATAAAATAGATAAAAATATTTTAAAAAATCAATGAGCAAGCATGACTGAAAACAAAAACTAGACAGAATCATAGTAATAACAAAACTTGAATAATCAAAAGTGAGTAAAATAAACAAATACTGCAAAGATAATTAAGTTTGAGCCAACAGGGTGAGGTAAGGAGGAGGCCAATGTTGTGCCGAAGTTCTACATTGTTACATATCTCGGCATGTCCCGTCATTGCAGTGGCCACTAATCGGTTTTTTAAAGGCTTGGCAATGCTAGACGCGTCTCGCTAGATTTGCTATTTGTGGGATGCAAGATATCAGAAATAACAACTGCTGAGTGGCCCCCAACTGGAAAAGTCAGGGAAAACCTGGAATTGTCAGGGAATTCTTCGCGTCGGGAAACTTCAGGGAATTTTGCAAAAACCACCAAATGTCAGAGAATTTTTTAAATGAAACGTAGTGTAATAATTTAAAGCGTTTTTAGGTATGTTGTAACTCCTAAACAATCAAACTTCAATAGCGTACTTTATCATACTAGGTACATATTATTTCTTAGGTCAGTTATACGAATGACAAAAATAGTTAGGTATCAAGAGTTGTGGTTAAACTGTTCAAAAGTATCAACGCTACACGCACATAAAAAGTGAATGGATATGCCATTGGCTTCTCTAGTAACTAGGTACATCACCTAGACTAGGCCGAGTAGTGGATTGATTCAGTAAGAGTCCCAAAACTAGTTCTTATACATAACCACTTCTCAGGCGGGGGAAATTGGCCCGTTGGAATGTGGAGTCATGTGTTATAAATTCACAGAGCAACTTTCCAACGAACGATTTTTGTGGGATGGGAAAGCAGGGAGTTATAGCCTCTCTGGCAACGATTGGTAGTAGGTTTAAAAAAGCGTTACATTTTTTGCAGTTGGACGAAAATTTTGAATTATCCCTAGAGCTAGGAAATCTATGTAAGGAAAAATGTACTTCAACAAATAGCTTCCATAGTATTCCAATAAATTACAACAATACAGTTACAACAATTACAACAAATAGCTTCCGAAGTATTAAATAAAAAGTAAATTATCGTATTACATTTAGGTTAAATAGTTATGATATTTGAGCACTTCGAGGGCAATGAAATTGTTAAATGTAAGTAGTCAATTTTTTTCTTCTTTAAATTATACGATTTTCGTTTTTGAAACATTAAAGGTACAATAAAATGACTAGAAAAAAAATCGAATTTGATATTTTTTTGTCAGGGAAATTGAAAATTTCCGTTTGGGGAAATGGATCAATTTTTGTATGGCTCAACCCTTATTGACCAGGGCATTAATCCCAAAAAATATAGGTAGGTCCAGTGTTGGGCAAAAATTAGCTATAGCTAACAGCTAATTAGCTATGATTTAGGTGGAGCTAACAACTAAATATTCAGCTATTAGCTATTGAGGAATAGCTAAAATTTCTAGATAGATTAGCTATTAGTCGAAACGTATAGCTAACAGATTTAGCTGCGGTGATTCAGCTGTCATGAGCAGCTAAAAGATAATAGCTATAGCTGTGGCTGACAACGAATAGCTAAAAGCTAACTTTTTATGAAAAACTGTATTTCCACACAGCTAGTATAGCTAAGCTAACCTTTTCAGTTTTAGCTAGCAACAGCATTAGCTGTGGAACATTTTCTCGAATGAATGAACTACTGCTACGAGTACTTCAAATAAGGCGGAGGGCGATATCTTTTCCTTTTTTTCTGGCTGGAAAAACAAGGTGTAGTTGTAGCGTGTAGGTGGGTATAGAAGAAATAATCTCTGTGAAAATTCGTTTATTGTCATTTTTCGAACTTTTTAAACCAAAAAATCGCATTTTTTTAACCTGTAAAATGGTTTTTGAGATGTAGGACTGGTTGCAATCGACTCAGCGTGAAAAAATACATAGAAAATGACACTCGAAACAAAAACCCCACCCAAAATGCCCCGATTGATAAAACATTATTTTTTAGCAATTTTTGGACCACTAAAATGTAAATTTGGCCCATTAGAACTGGGCCGACCGGGCTGGCCAAAGAACTTACCTTTTTGATTGCCGAACCGAAATTTTTGGCGTTGGCACGGTATTTTTATCTTTTTTTTACGGCAGTTATCGCCTGGAAGGACGGGATATATGTAAATATATAGGTAATTATATACATACGATCAAAGCGTTAAAACTTAGGCTTATGAGCTAAAACTGAAAAGGTTAGCTTAGCTATACTAGCTGTGTGGAAATACAGTTTTTCATAAAAAGTTAGCTATTAGTTGTCAGCCACAGGTATAGCTATTATCTTTTAGCTGCTCATGACAGCTGAATCACCGCAGCTAAATCTGTTAGCTATACGTTTCGACTAATAGCTAATCTACCTGGAAATTTTAGCTATTCCTCAATAGCTAATAGCTAAATTTATCTTTTAGCTATTAAAAAATTGTAATAGCTAATTTATCTATTATTCGAAAAATTAACTAGCTAATAAATTAGTTAGCTAATGCCCAACACTGGGTAGGTCTACCATTAAAAAACAAAAACTAACACTTTCGAAAAAGTATTTTTTTTTGGTTTGATTTAGAAAGAATTCACTTCAATGAATAATGAGACTACTTGGAGCATTTTACTTAAATGACCAACTGTTTGCCGTTAGAACACAAGGAATTGTTGAAGTTGGAACCCTAATTCAAATAGAATTGTAGAAAAAGAAGGAACCCAAAGCTGATCGAAGATCCAATTCGGTTATCTCGTTCAAACTGATTCTGTACCTAGGTGTGATAGCTAATAGGAAACATAACTCTGTGAAATGTACACTTTACCATGATAATTTGCAGCGTTTGCACTTAGTATGTACTTGAAATTCTCATTTTTGGTAGTTAGTTACGTATTCGAGAAGTCTTGGACATTTAGACAGCTTGAACGAAACGATAAATTTTTTATTTTACATATTTACAATAAAGAATTTATTATTGTAGCGAAATCCCTTACATTTCCCAAGTAGATACTGATTGACAAATCTCAAGCAATATCAAAGATGAATAATATCATGATGTTATGAATGAAATTTAATATTTTAAATTCTAACAAGGCTTATTTTTTCTTTGGTACATTAGTTACCATTTTGACTTTACCGGGGAAATTTCTGGTCAGTAGGTGGTCATCGACGTTTTTCATTAAGTCTTTTTGATGCTGAGGTACGTCTTTGCCACGCGTAAAAGACAGAACTGCAGCGTGAGCGGCTTTGCCCCTTTTTGCTGTACCTGGAAGCATTTTCAATTTGAATTTGTAGTTGAGGAGGGTGTTGTACGGGGCTACGACCGGAAGGGCGTACAGGAGCTCATCCTCGGGGTGAGGCTGACCTGTGAAGTAGTTGACTATGTCCACATCAGCAGTAACTGTCACCTCCTGGTCGTCTTGATCATCATCGACGTCCCTATTTACAGACACCTGAGGCTTGGGAAGCTGCCTTGGCTTTGGCTGGTTGCCAGGTTTTGAAGACTTTTGCTCCTCCTTATTCTTCTTTTTCCCTCTTTTCGGTTCTTTCTTCTCGCCAGCAGACTGCAATATAGCCATTCGAAGTTGTTTTTCTTCTTCATCCTGATCCTTGTATTTCCCTTTGATTTTCTTCAACTTGCTCCTTTGTCCACGTTTAATTTGCTGCTGGTTGGACATCTTCGGATGATTCGAATCATCATCTCCTTCAGACTCATCCCCACTCTCAACAGCCTTTTTGTTTTTCCTATTTTTATTATTCAGCTTCATATTAGCAATATCTTCTGAAACTATATCTGGAGTGATTCTCGCTGTTTGGGGTTCATGTTTGAATTGATCTTGGATAGATAAAGGGTTGAGGTCTAATTCTGTGTCTGGATAGTTCTGATCATCCTCATTTTTACCCTCTTCTGGCACTGATTCCAACTTTTCTGTTGAGTCTGGAGGTTCTTGCTCATCTTCTCCATCACTGATGATAAGTTCTTCAGATTCTTTCTCGTTCTCATTTTGGATTTGCTGCTCAATATCTTCGGTGTTTCTCACACATCTTTCGCCCTTGTGCCTCTCCACCGAAGACTCTTCCAGGCGAAAAAGAAACCCGAAACCCAAAGCCAACTGAGTGGGAGCTAGATAATTCTTCGTACCCCTGATCATGAAACTACCAGCAGTCAAATATTCTCCAGCAGGAGCAGTTTTGGAGACTTGGTGATGATGAACCCACCAGGCTGGACACAGTACATTAACGGACCAACCAGCGCTATACGAAACCGCCATTGTTCCAGCTTCACTCAACGTTTTCGGAGGAATAGGTTTCCCAGAAGGGTTTTTAATTACCACACTGCTAGCACCATGTAAATCAGCGTGGACGTAAACATCACCTTGAGTCATGTACCTCTTTACAATCAATTCGTTTTGCTGCACATCTCTGCCCCCTATAACCAAATAATTTTCTGAACTGATAAACCACAGAAACTTTTCGAACCAACATGTTTTCCGCGCTTTAGTTATTGCCGTCATGGTGTGAATTTCTTTCAGAGTTTGTTTAGCTTTCTTTTCAGCCGATTTGATAGCTTTTCCTTGAGACTCAAGAGTTTTCTTCTCTTTGAGTGCCGCATTCTTCTTGTTGTCGTAATAAAGTTTGGCATTAGCGTGAGCAGACAAATCCAAATTTACATCTATCAGCGTTGGAACAACCTCTTCTTCTTCATACGGATCGCTCAATGACAACGTGATATGATTTACCTCCAAATGAAGCTTTTTGATTATGCTTGCAACTGGGTCATTCAAGCTTTGAGCCTCTTTGATTGCCTCATCTATGGAATCCCACGACATCTGAGAAACAATAAGTACTCTCACAGCATTTATAGCCTGTTCCACTACATCACTATTACACATAATCAGTTCAGCATTTTTCCTATCCACCTCTTGTTTCGACGCTAATTCTATCATCCTACTTTTTTGATTTTCCTTTATTTTATCCACTTTATTCATAGCTTCCTTTTCCATGTTCAACGCTTTTAATTCTATTTTCTGACTCTCAAGTTTGGAAAAAAATTCGTCCACAGCAGCATTGAAGTTTTCCGTTTCAATGTAAGTACCTTTTTCGAGATGACTAAAGAGGAAAGGGTGGAATTCTAAATAAGCCACGAGTTCCTCTTGGTCGACCCTTTTCTCGTGTTTAGTGATTATGTAACCCTTATTTTGAACGGTTGAAACCTTTTTGAAAATTGCATCAGCTTCGCTTAAACTTTTGACCAAGTCTTCCAGCTGAGCTTCAAGAACTTCGGACCCGATTTTAGAGTTTTTCGTAAAACCGGATGTAGTCAGAGCGTGCTCAAGTAAATGAGACCCGTAGTCAACGAAAGGTAAGAGAGATTTGTGTAATTTTTGACCAGATTGTTTTTTCTTATCGCTCTCTTCAGAGGGAAAAAGGATTGATCTCAGCTTTTCCACGGTAAACGCGTCTTCTGCTGTTCTAGCACGGTTAGCAGGATAAACTTCTTTGACAGCAAACTTGAAACGGTCTCCTTCAGTGTGAGGCCTCAAAACATTGAGGATCATGAGAGAATGATCGGCCAATAGAATGTTCCCTCGGTTGAACAACTCCAAAATGACGTTGTACGTCGCTTCCCCACTGCCGAACTTAACGACAACAATACGATCGGTGCCTAATTGTTCGATAGATTCGATTCTTTTATTCTTTATGTGCTTCCTCAATTTCATAGTGAAACCGGAGGGACTCACATTTTTGGGCCAGTCGAAATTAGTTGTGTGGAACCTGGCTCCGGACTCCATCAAGAGAACGCATTTCTCTTCACCTCTGTGGAGTTTAAATAAATAAGTTTTAGAATCTACGTCGTATACCTGGTTCACTCGCATGCCAACCACCTGCTGAAGTTCCAACACAACAGCAGCCACATCAAGGGACGTGAACACCGTCTTCATTTTGACAGGTATTACGTGCTCTCGTAGTCGTAGGTCACTGAGAAAGCACTATAATCAGTGCTTCATAAATCAAAGATTTACTTCGGAATAGACTGATGACTCAACTGTAGGAAAATCCAACGTAAAATACACACACTTCAACTAAAATGAACTATATTATTGATAAGTGCATAGTGACAGTGATTTATTTACATTAATTTTCAGAAAGGACAAGCAAATTAGAGATACTAATCACACCTACTGCTTCTTCTCTCAAGTAAGTATGGATCATAAAAAGTTCAACGCCGGAGCTTATCATGGATCTAAGAAAGAAATCCTTGGAGCTGGGTGAATGTAAGAGGTCTGTAGTGGTACTTGAGGAATCCAAAGGTACGTTTGGCAGCGCTACGATCGCTTCTAGGACATATGAATCGTTTATTTCAGATACCACCGAAGTGCGCTTTTTTCAACTTTTGGAAAACTAAAAAAAAACTGTTTTGCAGCTTAAGTATACGTCCAGTCTCCTTCAAATATTTTTTTACCAAATCAAGAACATGCTATTGGATTATCTATTTTGTTAATTTTTTTTCCTTCAAGTTTTTGAGTTATACATTTTTGAAAATTTTGCACTTAGTTGGTTTCTGCAATAAATGAATAAATCCAAAGTGATTTTAAAAAAATTATTATTGAAATTAAGTCAAACGATTAATTTTTATCTGTTTTGGTATCAAAGGTAAGTAAGAGACACACTTAACTATAAACAAGAGTGGTTTTTACTAGGCATTAAACAGAAAATACTCGTACAAGTAGGGTTTGTTCGGACACGTAGTTCCGAACCAGTTCGGAATTCATCTAGTTCGGAATCGAACTGCAAAGGGAGGGGATGGGAACCCGTTCAGAACTCTTAGTTCTGATCTCCCAGTCCGAACGCCATTTCGTGTAGTTCGGAATTGATAACCTGATAACCTCTCCGTCTTTTTCCCAAAACGTGGTTACATGTTTGTAATTTGTGTTATAAAAACTATAACTCAATATTTTTGTTATACTTTATCAGGTCTGTTAACCGCCTGTTAATGTTTATGAGGCCTGTTAGTATCTTGTGATACTACATTTAAGCAGCAATACCTAAATTGTTATTCAATAAAATGTTTTGAATTTACTTAATTGCCTACTTTCATATTCAATGTATTTCCGCCCAAGGTTTGACTTTGATGTGTTTTGAAAATGGCTACTGAACACATAAATCTGAACTAAACCTCTTTATCATTAGTTGAGAGTTGCCCTGTCAGGAACTGAACTTGACCTCGGTCACTCCTATGAATTTCATTGATATCCCTCGAGCCATTTTGGAGAATAGACCAAAAAGTGCTAAAACCAATTTATTATCCCCCCCCCCCCCCCCAAATTGGCCATTTACGAACTTTTTTGCTAATTAAGTAGGTACCTACCAGTCTTACGGGATGAGGGGAACTGAATATAATTTGCACCCAGAAGAAGAATAACTCCTATGAATTTCATCAAATCCCTCGAGGCGTTTAAGAGAAAAGCCAACAACTGCTAAAAAAGACGTTTTTCCACATACTTCGATTTGTTAACCCTAAAATAATAATTTTAGGCTATTTTAAGTAGGGGTATAAAAACCCATCTCTAGAATCGGAATGTTTTTATGTCGTACCGTAAGGTCGCAATCGTGTACCTACACGAGTTACTTACAGTTGTATGAAACGTTAAGGGCAAGATAAATTGAAAAGACATCAGATAAAAATGTGAGTGCGAGAACGTCAATTAAGAAGGCTGATGACAACTTGAAAGTTTGGCGGGAGGTATGTGCATACGGGGCGGGGCCAAGCTTTTTTACTGCGCATGTCTAGAACTATTAGTTCTGGAAAAAAGACAGAACTGGTAGAACTGGTTCGGAACTGAAACGAACTACTACGTCCGAACAACGAACTGCTAGTTCGAGGTCTTCCAGAACTGGTTCTCGTGTTGTCCGAACAGCCAAAAGTGGGCGTGTCCAGTTACGAACGGTTACGAACTACATGTCCGAACAAACCCGTAGACTACACGCTTCAGTGCGCCTGGGCTACAGCGACGACGGCGTTTGGGTTCTTTCTGAAATAAACGGATTCTTTTCAAGGCTGTCAAATAGCACTGGTGATATGGAACATTGGTTATTTCTGCACTAAACGATGTATTCACCTCTGAAGTGAACAGTTTCATCTGAAGTGAACCAAAACAACATTTTTTTAATTTTTGTCGCTTTGGTGGTTTCTGAAATAAACGATTCAAATAGGTACCTACGAGGTATTACTCCCGACCTACTGATGGGGTTTGATTGGTATTCAAGGGTGTTTTTTAACAAGTGACTGAGTAAAGGGGTGTGAGGAAATCAATTGACGCAACAAAAAGTTATTTAATTTCGAAAACCATTTCTTTTTACATGCTTTCCTTCTTTTTAGTCATTACACCCTAAATATTGTTACAAGATAAAAAAATCTAATTAGGTAGGTATTTACCTATAACAATGAAATCTGAAAGAATTTGCCATAAAGTAAATGCCTCATTGACAAAAGGTAGAAAACAGCATTTTTTGGAACACAAAAAAAAAAAAATGATTTTTGAAAAATATACCTAAAAATGTACCTACTACCTATTTTTATTTCATAGAAGTTGAAAAGTTGAATAGTTGCCAGGATAACTTTTTCTTTCATTCAGATTTCGTACGGCTGTTATTATAGGTAGGTACTATACATAGGTAGGTATTATATCTACTACCTAAGTCGTTGCCTACCTTGATGGAAATTATCATTTCTTAGTACAATTTAGTTTACCTATTTTGATTTTATTTGAAACTTTGTCAGATCTTCTGATAATCAACTATCCAACGGGTTGGAAAAATAATTGCTAATATTAACTGCTACCGTAAAATGGGGTAATAAGGGTCAATTTACAACTTTGGAAGCCCCTCCTAGCCAGGGTGATTTTTTTCTGCAACTTTTTAATTTTTTGTGTTATTAGTCTTGGCCTGAAGAAAGCAACGCTTTATTAAAATAATTGTTTTAACCCTTGTAGGAGCTTATATATTTTTTTAAATGGTCTGACCCTTATAAACACGAAAGTGGGGTGATTAGGGTCACGTGCTTTTTTCAGCAAAAATCTCTCTTTTACGCACTACCTGGGATACAAGGGTCACAAATTTAAGTTTTAAAAAACCAAAACGTGCCAAAATCGAAAAAAAATGTTATTTCCATTAAAATAAACATTTTTTCAATCACATTACATTCCATTGACTTGAAAAATAATAAAGCAGTAGAAGCAAATGTCTCTGTGTCGTAAAATATCATTAATAAATTCGGAATTGAATCAACAATCAAAAATACTTCTTCACTAAGACCCCAAATTATTAATTTAAACTAAAAAGAACTTGAACACAAATCACCAAACTAAGAACAAAAATAAAAAGTTGTGGCAAACTTAGCCATGGAACATGAAGGTTCCCCTTACATTAGAGATAGGGGTTAGCAATCTCTCCATCTATTCGAACCCAATAGAATCAATATCACGAACAGTTGGAAATAAATATTAGTCAATGACACCTTTATAGTTCTTTAGAAAGGAGCAACGGAGAGGCTTCTTTTTTTCTGGATGCCTACAATCTGACAGACGAAACATTTTTTCTTCTCCTTTTTCGTATTTTTGTCATAGACGATAGATGTTTGGGGGAAGTTGTGAAGTTGAATTTTCGTTCCAGGTTTATTTCGCGACAGATAATAGATGCGAGGCATGGTGACCCTTATTGCCTGGATACCACTGAAAACAAGCGTCCTCTTGAAAAAATAAATCTATAAAATGAAATACTGTATTTAAAAAAATGCTGCATATGTCGATCAAAACAAAACAAACAACTGAAAAGGATGTTCAAAGGTCCCACTCAAAACGACGAAGACAGTGCTTCCAACAGACAAAGTTTTGGTGATCTTCAAAACAGAGAAAAAAGAGGGTGTGGTTCACTTATTCCCCCACAGAGTTCATCTAAGTACATGAGGTCTCTAACTCCGCAGATAGGTTAGTTAATAGTGTCCTTCAGCTCCATGATTTTTCTCATAGATTTAGAAGCAATACGGTACCCTCCAGAACCTGGAAACGGTGGGAACGAAGTTTTGACCCTAATAGCCCTACTGACCCTAGAAACCCCGTTTTACGGTACCTACATTTTCTAACTTACAGAAGAAGAAGGGAAAGAGGAATGGATTATGATTCAGTTTTTCAAAAGATCCAGGAATTTCATGAGAAATCCTGCATGAACTGATGAATTCAGGATGGATTCTTATGGAATTTGGCATTCAATATTTACCTTAGTAGGTAGGTACTTCAGTTGTATACCTAAACAAACTAAATCAAAAATGGAGAATCAACAATAAAGTTCTCCGTGAACATGTAAAACTAGGTTATTACAGAATCAGAAAGATCTGGATTTTGATTCTGCTAATTCAGAGAGATCGGGAGATGTATTAACTAAATAAGTTACTCACTTGATGAGGTGGATCAATTAATTCAACACTAAAGTAATCACAAATGATCAGTCACTGACTATATTTTGATATAGTAAGATATTATAAATGAAACACTTGAGAAAGCAAATATAGTTCTTGGAATATGAACGACGGCGGCGAAGCGGGCGGAAGGAGTAGAAGTCTGTCTTTGGCAGCCAACCAGAGTTGAGCGGAGCAGTCCTACCAACACCGGGGAACGTAAGGAGTCAAGAGACGATCTGACAGGCAGCGTAGTTTGAAGTAGATGGCAGTGTCATGGAACGGTTGACGTCACTAGGCTTCATGGAATATGATGAAATACCCCAATATGGATTGAGACCAATCCCTATCCTGTATCTGCCCGACGTGGTGGGAAAGTGAACTAATTTGGAAAACACCTATTTGTTGACACTCCCTCCTTTTTCAAATTTTAAAAAGGAAGAAGTATCTGCCCTTCAGATAAATTGTCACAGTAAGTTATGTAGGACGGACTTGTGGAAAGTAAGAGCATATAAGTCACCTTAAGGGTGATTATTCCCCGAGACAGTTTCGCGATATGAGATTACATGTATGATAGTTCCACGAAAGATGAAAGGCAAAAAAAAAAAAAAAAAAATAAAAAATAAATGGAACTGACTCACTCTTGGTGGAGAACATTCTTGTGTAGGTTCAGGCATACCGGAATTAAGGTAGTCAATTCAAGAATTTCATTTTCATTTTTCCTTTTTCTGGGCAATTAATTATATGGTAAAAAGAGGCAAGCAGATACAGGCGAGACTAGGCCCAACATTCATCATCAGAATCTGAAACATAAACGAAAATGAATGCAGTAACACATCTTTAGGTGGCATATCAGTTGACAATGTAGACATACAAGTATAATCAAGTACATATACAGGTACATATTACATAACATAAGTATAATCACTAATAATTTTATTATTTAATAAATAATAAAAATATTATATAATAATAATAAAATAAACTCAACTTTGGGATCACCCCATTTCTTTGACCTTCAAATCACTAAATCTCCGAGTACAGAGACAGTATATCCTTTTGTGAACTTGCCTTTGAGATCACTTGATCCCAGAGAGGCATCAGTATAACTGAATATGGTATCACCAGTCCCAGTGTACAAGAGTCCTAGGTCTATAGTACCCTTAAGGTAACAAAGGACCCTAAGTACACACTCCCAATCAAAAAGCGTAAAATTGGCCTGTTTTCTATTAAGAAAATTTACTGCATATGAAATATCTGGCCTCGTGCCTCCTTGCAAGTAGAGTAATGAGCCAATGACTTTGCGATACGGAACATTTGGGAGAGACGTACTTTTGGACTGGTGTTCCAACTGGATTTTTAGAGTACATGTAAGATCTGACATTGGAATATCACTGATAGGGAAATCAGGTGAGAGAAATTCATCCAAGAGAGATTGAATCAACAATTTCTGTGAAGTAAAGATCGTTTGATTTTCAAAGTTACGTTCTATTTCTAGGTTTGTTACTTCAATCTCATGGTTCAGACAGTCTATTAACTTCACGGGCTTTAGTCTTACAACTAGAACCTAATAAAATGTCATCAGCATAGACTAGAAGAATGGCAAAATCTTTTCCTCGTTGCCATCTAAAAAGAAATATTTTTGGTAAGGGTATTCTTCAAAATCCAGTTTCCTCATCGGACCAGTGAACCTTTTTAAAACATAAGATTGGAGATACTTTTAGACCATACAAAGATCTAATTAATCTACAGACATGAGTTTGCTGAACAGATTCAGGGACGTCAGTTAATTCTACTACACCTTCAGGGACTTCCATAAAAACGGGTTTCTCCAATTTTCCATTTAGAAAAGCAGTCTTGACGTCTAACTGATACAAATGTAAATTAAATTTGTTTGCTATAGACAATAACAATCTGACATTACCTAGCCTTGCTACAGGTGCGTATATTTCAGACAATATATACTAATTCGTGTCAGCAAAACCTTTAGCTACTAGACGACTTTTAAAACGAAAGGATCCATCAGCCTCCATTTTTCGCTTGTGAACCCAGCGGGACTTTATGATTTTTGTTTTAGGGGGTAGTTCTGACTTTGGTACTAGTTCCCAGGTGTTTTTCTTAGAGAGGGATTCTAATTCGTCAAGCATGGCTTCCTCCCATAGATCTCTATCAGGTGACTTCATTGCATCAGAGAATGAATAGGGTTCAACATATAGAATTTCATTAATAGCGGAAGGCTGACTTTCCGAGTCACCGACTTCCCCTAGGCTTTCCTCAGAAGAGCCGACGTTTTCTCCAATTTCAAGAATTTCAGAAAGTGGTTGAGGATAATCCTTTATATGATCACCATATACTTGTGATTCTATACATTTTACATTACATGAGTTTACGAGAGTTTTATGTTTTTCGCTAAAAATTACATAGCCTGTTTTGGTACATTCGAGTAAGTAACCACGTTTGGCTTTTGGAGCAAATTTACTTGTATTTTCGTTATCCACACTTAGCATCAGACAACCAAAGCGTTTAATATATTTTAGGGTAGGTGGATAGTTATACACTTTTTCAAATGGACTTTTAAAATTATTTGAAGAGTGTGGCATTCGATTATAGACATGGGTAACAGTTCAGAGCATGTCCCCAAAACGACAAGGGCATTTTTGCTGACAACAAGTTAACACAGACTTTATGTATTAGTTCTTGGTTCATTCTCTCGTCACATCCATTTTGTTGTGGGGTATATGGTTCATTCGTCTCTAGGGTGATATTTTTGGATTTGAACAGACTTTTCATTTCGGAAGTTTTATATTCAAGACCATTGTTAGCCCTAATTTTAAACACCGAATTTTGTTGCAAACTAATGGTAGCTATTTCATTCAGACATTTGTTTAAGGCAAGATGAACTTCCCTTTTGTTTGCAAGGGAATAAGCAAACAGATATCTGGAAAAATCACATACAAAGGTTACTATATAGGAATCACCATTTCTAAAGTTATGCGGACGAATAGGTCCCATCAAATCTGAGTGTAAAACTGTAAAGGGTTTTTGGACTCTATGTCTGACCTCTTTATGTGATTTTCTTTTGGTGTTAGCTTGGGCACAATCTACACAGTCTAGAATTTCATTCCTAAATTTAACTGACTTTAGTTCTGGTAGAAATTTGCTGGCTAGTTCCAGGTTATGCTTTGAAGCATGGTTCAGACGTATGTGCCCTAGCGTTCCATAGATGTCCTGTAGACTTTCCTTGTGAACTTAGCTTAACATATTTTTATCAAATTTTGTTAGTTCATTGTCTAAATTTTTACTACTAGAGGGGACGTTGAAGCTGTCACCAGCAATATAACTCCTTCCTAAAAAGGCAGAAGATTATCCAATTTGAATTTACTAGGTCTGGCACTAAGTTTAGGTATAAGACTGTCACTATTTGATAAATGCTACTAGAAGGAAACGTTGGAGCTGTGATGAGCAATATAACTCCCTCCTAAAAAGGCAGAAGATTATCCAATTTGAATTTACTAGGTCTGGCACTAAGTTTAGGTATAAGGCTGTCACTATTTGATAAATGCTACTAGAAGGGAACGTTGGAGTTGTGATCAGCAATGTAACTCCCTCCTAGAATGACGGAAAATTATCCGATTTGAATTTACTAGGTCAGGCACTAAGTTTAGGTATGAGACTGACACTATTAGTAAGTACATAAGCACACGTACATATTGAACCATTCACATATACACATAAGTTATAAGCTATAATTAGCAGTATAATTTAAATTAAACATCTGGCACTAAGATTTTCACAGACATTAAAATTTAGTGGTGCTCTCCCCCTGATTTGTAATGGAGCACTGGGCCTTTGTAGCGCTCCCTCCTGGAAATTCGGAAAAACTACCATTTTTAGAGCTACCATTTTTCCTCCCTCCCGACAAAATATCGGTGGAGAAAGTAATAGCTTCTAGGGTACCTGTGGAACCTGTTGTGGGAATAGAAGTAGAACAAATATTTATGATAATTCTCTTTTTCCTATAGACAGAGGGGTCAGACTTTCTCTCCAGAGGATTCTTTTCAAGTAGTTTTAGATTTATGTACCATACATTATTTTTAAAATATACAGACTTGAAAAATTTACCTGTAGAAGGTTGTATAAAGTCAACTCTGTCTTTGTTGAGTAAAACATAAGAACCTAAATCAGTCATTTTTCTAACAGAAAAGAGGTATGTACCTAGACCCGGGATGTACATCACTTCACTTAGTGTTCTGGGTTGATTATTATTAAGAAAGTTTAAAATTCCTGATAGAGTATTGGCTAAATCTGCTTTTTCATTATTAATAGCGCATTTAAAGAAAATCTTCAGATTTTGAAGCGGACGCAGATTAGAGAAACAGACTATTTCTGACGCTAAGTGTTCCGTACAACCCGTGTCTACAATGGCCCCAAAACAAAAATCTTAGGGTTCTAATCAGTGAGGATTGTAAAATCTCTCGAGCCTGTGTTTTTCTCTGAACAATAGTTCAGCTGAGCAACCTCCTGCTCCTCCTCATCACCCATGGTGACCCAGACCTCCTTGTCATCGGGACATTCCGCGCTGCCAGCAATCGAGAAGCAGGCATCTTGATGCCCAGCCAATCAACGCTGAAGCAGCTCGGCATGTCCCAAAGACATTCGGACAAGAGTAGGCTTCTTATCTAACATAGACTTAGGGAGATTAGCTCTATTCATTCGGTTCTGTGTTAGTGTAGCAGACGTGGAGGCCTTAGACTTCCTCTATAGAGGATTAGGAATCTGTTTCTGAGAGGGTTCACAGTATGTGAGGACCAAATGGTCGCCCCCGCAGTTGAAACATGCCTTCTTCAGGCAGAAACAGCATTCCCTGTCATGCCCTAGACGGTGGTAGTATGAGCATCTAGGTTTGGTCTGAGGCCAGGGAATATTCCCTCTTTTTTTGTGTTCATGGAAGAAGAGAGAAGGAAGGTTCACTCCATAGGAAATAATGTTCAGGCTTTTTAGACTCCTGACGCGAGCGCTGTCCCTTGGAAGTGTACAAAACTAATGTAGTATTGTCAACTTTCCATAGAGTGCGTGGTTCTTTGTCTCCTGATTACCGTTGCTGTTGGAATGTGGAATCCCCTATCCGCCATTCTGCTTTGAAGTTATTTTTCGTTCTCATCGATTCTGCCTTATTAAAGCTATTTTTACTTAGTTATATTTCATTAGTGTTTATTGAATAAGTTATTATTATTACGTTAGCCATTAAGTATATTAGTTATCCAACCGCTTAGATAGTATGTAGGTAGTCGCATTATCAAGTGCTTGCCGAAAGGCAAACAACGCCTCCACGAAAGTGCAGCATAATCTGGTGCAGCAGGCCTGCGAGCAAAGCTAACCAGATTTCCTTACATAGACCCCCTCCTGACGAAGAAAGGTAAGTTGCTTTCCTTTTAAATCGATTATGAGTACTTAGGTGTCTAATTAAAAGGAGAACGAACACGGTACATACCACGGTTACTCTACTAGACGGTACCTGTCAACGCCGGGGGCTCCTGGCTTATGACGTAGGTGGTCCCTTTACCATTGCGGGAGCCTCTCGAATACGCACGGAATCAGTGCAAAACAAACGTTTTAAGTAACTCTACTGATTGTTATTGAAAGCTATTTTCTGTATTATACCTAGTTTAAAATTTGGTTTTCTAGAAATTAGATGGAGAAAAAACAGAAAGATCATCTTTTCATCATTTATCTACGGAGAAAAGAACAGATAGGTATATGTTACTTTGAGGCAAACGAGTTTGCAAGGTAGGTATCTAGGATAAAGAGAATATTCAAGAATAATGAATGAAATAAAAATATTTAATTACAGATAGGTAATTACATTAATTCTGCGTAAGTCATTTACTTTCATTATTTTCAAAAAATTAGAAGTAAAACATAACAATTCCTTGGTAAACTTTGATTGTAGGTACATAATAGGTAGGTAATAATAATAACAACACAAAAATACAAATTTATCCAACTAGGTAGTTTCTTCATTTTCTTGAATTTTTTTCTGTCTTCACTGGCACTCCGTTTTCTTGATTTCAAAAGTTTTCTTCCTTTCGTAACTTATATTCTTCATTCTGATAAATGTTCGAGTCCTAACAAAGCACGAAACTACGAAATCATCAATCTCGGGATTCTTATGTTTTACGACTTCAATTAGACGAGAAAAAACTCCTGCGTTCTGACAAATAAAATTCCCGTAAAATTTTTGAAATTCGTCTTCGATTTCCCGTACACAGTTCATGAATTTTTTTGATTTTCATGGATTTTCAACAAGTTTTAAATCAGTCTCCGTTTCGGAACTCAGAACAGACTGAATTTACTTGCGAATGGATAGTTTTTCCGATCGATTTTCGCGATCATCGTTAGGAAAAGCTGTCGATATGGTTTTTGTCGCAGGAGATTTACCCAAAAGCAGGTGTGGTTCTGTGCCCGGTTTCAAATGAAATTTCGGAGGAATTTTTGTAACTCAGCCCTCAAATCACGCTTATAATCACTCTGATCAAAATGAGTATAATAACATACTCGAGCTTTGTCTACATTGAGCTTTGTCTATGCACAGGGCGAGTGAAAGGTGGCAGAGGGGACCAGTGACGTGGCGCTCCTTGGGTTTTCCCTAAGCGCCTTCAGATTGACAGGTACTGTCTAGTAAACTAACCGTGGTACATACCGAATCATTCAACAACCCCTTGTTGGTAGGTAGGTTAAATACCTACATAATATCAAATTACTTATCTGGATTCGCAAAAGGGGATTCACTCTTCTAACTTATAAGCAAATATTCTTGGGTAGGTACCTTTTGTAATATAGTGTATTTTCTGTTGCAGGCAAAAAAGCTGGCTGTCTTTTATCAACCGACCCGATCTCCGAGGAAAAACCCCATACACCATTTTCAATACTGTTCGGATCTGTTCTATCCATTTCAAACCTCTCGATTTTAAAGCATTTGGTCCCATCAATATTTTACACACTTCTGCTTATCCATCTATTCGACAATTTTCTAATGATCCTCCTTTCAATCCTTCCGATATCTCATCTCATCAAAATCAATCTATCCCCGTTCAGTCTTCTCCCCGTCTTCCACCTTCTACTCTTTCCCCACAATCTCCTCACGTCTCGAAACAGGTGTCTCGTACCTACTCTAGACGAAAGGAAGGACAAACCGGGGGGATCAACCAACAGAGCTCTCTTGGCTTGCAACCCCAAGAATCTCAGGAAACCGGTTTGTCGTCCAACCTGGAAACGCAGCTACAACATTTGCATGGTAGGTGGGCAACCACTAATACACAACCCTATTTCTTTCGTTCTAACAAAATTCTTACCTAAGTGATTGATGATAATTTGGAAACTGTATACATATTTATATAACCTTGGACCACCTCATGTCATTAGCGAATTTTCGAACAAAAAATTAACTATTGCCTTGGAATCAAAATAAAAAAGGGAACTTTTTAACGTTGAAATTCATTATTATCGAACATTATAACCTAATCCTCGTTTCTGCTATTTCTAAATGAATTAACATTCATGCATTCTGTGTGTGCAGCATTCTCTCTCCTTTGAATTCAGATGAAAAATCAGTTCTTTCGGCCATAAATCAGGCGTTCCCAAATAAAATTAGTTCGTTGGACAATACCTAAATTGTTAATTTTACGAGGAATGGACGTAGAAAATTACGGAAATCCCATGTATGCAGTATGACCATGTGAACGAATCTTATTTTGCATTATCGCATGTTATTGTATTTTAATTATGTCAACTTTTGAATGTTATTGTGCATTTTTGAAACTTATTTCTTGAGCTACGTCATTTTTAGGCTTTAAAAAATTTATATTTTATTGTTGCATTTAAAAAATACTATAAGCTAGATGGTTAAAACTGTTCTCAGAATTCTGCTAAAATGACATTGAAATTTGCTTAAAATCTATAAAAACTTCAACCGTTCTAATAAAATTGGTTTAAAGAATACTACTGAAGACGGTATTATATAGGCGAACATTATTTATGAAAAGTTTATTAATACATTTGTTTATAAATTTGTGAGTCAAGTAGTTTTGTGCCAAGAAATAATCACATTTCAGATTTTCTATTTTTAAATGTATTTTTCCAATCAATTCATTTTTCGTTTTCCCAGAACGTCACATGTAGTCATACATTATCATTTTCATCATGCTTGCCCATTATCGCAAAAACAATATGATTTCAGAACACCCCATTCTGTCATCCTCTCAACCTCACTGCTCTGAATGGTCTACCAACATTGTCGCGACTCCTCAACATTCTCAAGGTAAATCTATACCAATATTCATTCATTAGAAAAGGCTTATTAACGATAATTCATTTTCATATGCATACATACAAACATACAGGGTGTTCCCAATAAACGCTCCCCCTCCTGTTAGAATCGTTAATAGTGGGTCAAAACTAATTTTTTTTTTCAATCTTGATGATATTTGTAAGGATCTCAAAATTGACGAAATTGCGCATTGCGCATATACGCAATGACATCAACTTCGTTATTTCAAATGGGAACCCGCATGTTTTATTGGAAATTTGAATTCTACCTGAAATTTCATGAAGAAACGACCCATCCCTCGATTTTAGAAAATCGAGCGATGGATCATTTCTTCGTGAAATTTAACGTTTGATATATATATATATATATATATATATATATATATATATATATATATATATACATATACATATATATGTATGTATATACATATTTGGCTCGCGAATCTGGTCATACTTGATCATTTTTATCATGCTTGTCCATTATCGAAATTGCAATATGATTTCAGATCTGTCATCCTCTCAACCTCAGTGCTCTCACTGGTCCACCAGCATTGACTCGACTCCTCAACAATCTCAAGGTAAATTAATGCCAATATGTATCAATCCAACTGCTCTTAGTAATCATAGAAAATTAAAATACGTAAAACCCAGTTATCACATGGTCGGGGAGATGTGCGAGTATTACCATTTAGTTCGATGGGTAAAAACTACGTCAAGACCACTCCCTACCTACCTAAATTTGTTTGTAGAGGGTGGTTTTCCATATAAACCACCAATTTTCTTGATATTTATTTTTTTTTTTGTCTTCCAATCCAAGAAACTCTTCACTCACAATCAGAAAAACAAGATTTGATTTGACTAAAACGTTTGGAAAGCTGAGATTCTAAGAAAATTTCTCCAGAGGATCATATTTATAAATATTACCTACGAGAGTAGGTACATGATGTATTTGGAGCAAACAATAGGAATTATTCATGGATACTTTTTATTTGTTCAATACTTCACTATAAAGATCTGAGCAAGAGCTTTCCAAAAAGGTGTTATATGATGAGTATCTAACCCAGGAAAATGGCTCTTGAAATTCATTTGCAGTATGACGTCACAGCCCCCACCCGCCTGAGGGGAACCCTCTGCTCCCTTGCCTTTCTACGTCACCCGTGATCTTTCTGCCTGTTTATTGCCCGAACTAAACTGTCTTTTGAGTTGAAAATTGATTCAAGGGGGTTTTCAAGTGGGCTGAATCCGAATCTGAGGTCAAAAGTGTGAAATTCTAGCTGATGTAAATTCCTTGTTATTTTGAAAAAACCAAGACCTCTTTCCTTTCGCATCAAGTCTGCTTTAATAATTATGGCTTGATATCAAGAAGATCGGAAATTTCACGCTCTCTCTAATTGTATAATTTCCTTGACAGTGTACATACCTGCAAAATCTTATTGTCAATTTAGTAGGGACAATTTTAACTCTTCAAAGATAATGGAAAATTGGGTGTATGAAAAACTTAACAAATATTTGTAGTAAATAAAATCTGTATCATTTCTTTTCAGGACTCATTCGTCGGCAACTTTTCCCATCTTCACGTGTGAAGTCATCTATTGCTCAACCGCTTTCAGGTACTCAACCCTTATATGTTTGCCTCAAACGGTAACGAATCCGCCTCAACTATTTATTTATAGAAATGACATAAATGAACAGTCATGCAGCATGGTTGTATGAGCGAATTTTTGTAAATTATCATTCCTACCCACAATATAAAGTTACATTGATTTGAAGATAATTAGTAAAAAACTCGTTCTAAATACTCTTCTGCAATTCAAAAAAGATTTTGAATTTTTAGTTTTTTTTACCGTTTTCATATATTTTTTGGCAAATATTAATGAAATTAAGGTAAATTTTTCAGCATAAATTTGTGCTTTTTTATTTTTATATTTTAAATAGTTCATCGTTGGTAAACTTCTATTGACTAAAATTCCGCTAAAAAATATATATTTAACGATTTTTTTCCGTTTTTGCTATTTTTAGTGATTTTATAAGCAAACTCTTTGAAATTTGGCCAATTGAATGTGCCAATAAACTGCTGGCCAACAAACTCATCCTTTCGTTTGGAAAGCTAGATTTCTTTTTGGCGCAAGAACGGAATTTTTATTTCAATCCTAAGGAGAGTTATTAGCTAAACGGATTTCATTAGAAACAATTTTCGATAATTTTGATTTCAGAAATTTTGGAGCTATTGCAATGGCTTAATTTTTCACGCTGATAGTTATGTCATTAGCACGAAAATCTTCAAAGTTATGAGGGAAATGAACGTATTACTTTAATTGGTTCTACTTGGAAATTTTAAAATGGAGGAATGGAAAATTGTCACATTTAGTGGAATCCACCCTGAGGAATCATATTTTTGTTCTTTGGGACGTTCTTTGAAAATTGTCAGAATTGATTCCATGTGTTGTCTTCTACAAAATGTATATGTTGTTAAATGTATATGCTAGGTAGTTAAGAGTAAGAAAAAATAGGATAAACACTTTTTTAAAGCCAATGCTGTCAATTTGGTTGGAAAAGAGTACTTTAACTATTTTAAACTGGAAGAACATTGGATCCTAAGAAGTTTGACTTGAATCGCACTCTCCTACGATGAGTAGTTTCCTTTCTATGATTTTTCAAAGTTTTGCGCTCTGGTGACTTTAAGCCCAGTTTTACGCCATCAGTGCATGAAAAATCAAAGAAACTACTCATCTTAGGAAATTCGGATGGTGTAAAGTTTCTTAGAATGGAATCTATTTTCATTATTTAACGATATGAAATGAATACGTGGATAACACTAATTTTTTTATAAATTGAAAAGTATGCGCCAGATGACCAGTCTGCCCCTCTTTTGGGCGCCTTTTACCTGAGATTTTTCTCAACAATCATAGGTATCTCGTTTGGATGGTGAGTTTGTGCATAACCAAGGAAAAAATAAATAGGTTCTTAGGACAATTGATGTCATCTGTAAGACTCATACAATTAAAAATCGAACTTATGAAAAGTAAATAGGTATACTTCGAATAATGGATAGATTTCCTGTTTGACATCTAAAAAAGTACATTTCAAAACTTCGATCATTGTTTTGTTTAGTATTACAAAACAATGTGTTGTTTCTTCTCTATTTTTTTCTTTTTCCTTAGTGATAATGACAATTTTCAAAGAATATTCCTTTTTCTACTTCTTTACCTATTTTGCTTCTCACTTGCAGTAACAAGCCTACCTAATTTAACTTTTTTTTTTTTTTTTTTTTTTTTGCAGCAAAAAACACGAGCAAAGAATTTAAGATGAGGCAGCAACTTATTGAAGCGAGAAAGACAATCCACCGCCTCAAAATGCAAGTCCATCGAGCCAAACGTGGAAGAAGAGCAACAAACGCAGCAGGCATCCCACGATCGTTGCTTCCACCCTTGAGCCATAAACTGTTCACAGCCCAGGTGAAGATGGCTCGTATGAACAAATATGGGCGTCGATGGTCTGGTATTCTTAAGGAATTTTCTTTAAGCTTGTATTACCATTCACCAAGGGCCTATAGATTCCTTAGGAAGTTCCTTGCACTACCTAGTGTAAGTACCCTAAAACGCTTTAGTGCCAGAATTTCATTGAATACAGGGGTGCATAATCATGTTATTGACTTTTTGAAGTCTGAAGTGCCTAAATGGTCAACTTCAAAACAGTTGTGCACCCTTGTATTTGATGAAATGTCGATTAAAAAAAATTTATATTATAGTACCAAAAGCGACTCTATAGTAGGCTTGGTGGATGATGGTACAAGTAGAAAAGATTTTGTTGCTGACCAGGCTCTAGTGGCCATGGTTAAGGGGACAGTGACTCCTTGGAAACAGGTCATTGGCCATTGGTTAACAGCCAATGAGCTAAATTCGTCTGTTATCAATGGATCACTGTTTCAGTGCCTAGAGGCCCTGGAGTCTGTGGGGCTCATTCCCACAATGGTGATTTGTGACCAGGGACCAAAAAATAGGAAAGTCGTTAGGCAACTAGGAATCTCGAAGGAAAATCCATTTTTCTTCTTCAGAAGTCGAAAAATTTTTTTCCTTTGGGATTCTCCTCATTTAATTAAATCGATGAGAAATAATCTTATGAAATATGACATCCTTTGGCGAGGGGCTACAGCGAAGTGGAGTCATATTGTCGATACTGTTAAATGTGACGACCCACTTCGCTTGAAGCTTGCGCCAAAGGTGTCTATAAATCATGTAGACTTTAGGAAAAAGGGTGGGTTCGCCAAAATGAAGGTGAAGTTGGCGACCCAAACTTTTTCCAGGTCTATGAATGTGGCAATGCTTGTTTTACAAGCAATGAGTAAGTTGCCATCAACCGCCTTACCTACAGCTCAGTTTGTCCTGGACTTCAATGATTTATTTGACTGTTTCAACAGTTCACAAAAGTCACAGGACAAATTGAGCTATAGATACCCAATAACTGAAGTATCCCGTCACAAGTCTTTCTTGTGGGAAATGCTGGAAAACCTTTCTGTAGCACAATTCCTTGGTTGCGCCAGACAGCCAGACTGTTTAGCTGGTTGGATGTTGAACATTCGTTCACTTATATACTTCTCTGAGTTCATGCAAACGAACTATGGGGAACGTAGTATCAGGACAAGGTTGCTGAACCAAGATGCTCTTGAAAATACATTCTCCATAGTTCGTCAGCAACACGGATGCTCAGATCATCCAACTGCTAAACAGCTGGAAACTGGTTTCAAGTCATTATCGCTTTCTTCAATGGCCAAGTTGACTGAGAGGTCGAATTGCGAGGATGAGATAGAGACTGCACTCATTCGACTGAGCGAGTTACCATCCAGTACCTCCCAGGCAACTGAGCCACAAGAAGGTGATGACGACTTGGAACAAGATTGCGATCCAACTTTTGTGTCATTGAATCCCACAGAAGAATGTGCCTTCCATTATTGTTGTGGCTTTATTTTGAGAAAATTTCTCAAAAGCCATAACTGCTTGGAGTGCAAACAAATGCTCATAAACGAATCTGATCGTAGATTAGAACATAATCATCAACTCTTGGCTTACTTCAAAGCATACGCTGAGGAACTAGGCCAAGAGTTCGGTCATTTGTTTCTCCCTACAGATCGAGCATTTGATGTATTCCAAAAAATGGAAGGCGTTTTCTCCCGGGGGTTCTCACCTCGGTGCCACAAAGTTGGAATCGCAAAAAGCATTACACGAGCCATACACCTGAAGGCTATAAAATTTGGGCTGTGCTCAGACGAGCAGGAGATGGCTCTGGGTCAGATGTTCGTGAGGTACAGGATTTTTTGGGTCGTCAGATCTGTTAATAGAAAGATTGACGACCCTAATTCTTATAAACGATGCTCTGTAAAGAAACTTTCAAAGTTGTAAATAATTGAATAATAATGTAAATAGTTCCTGTAAATACACATAGTATGTAAAGTTAGATAATAATGTAAATAGTTCCTGTAAATAAAGCTAGTATGTAAAGTTAGACAAAGTAAATAATTTCTGTAAATATAAACAGTATGTAAAGTTAGATAATAATATATATAGTTCCTGTAAATAAAGATAGTACCTATGTAAAAAATAGTTCCTGTAAATAAAGATAGTACCTATGTAAAAAATAGTTCCTGTAAATAAAGATAGTATGTAAATGTAAAAGCACTAGTTGTAGCACATAATATGTACATATGTGATAGGTATATTAAGAATTAAGCTTTATAAATATGTAAAATAAATGTAATAGTTCCTGTAAATATAGTGATAATCGTATTGAAGTGTTTTATTTGAATTGAATTGAAACTTGCATAAGTGCAATATGAATAAATGAGTTTAAATAAGGTAGAAGTCATCTGAAAGAGTTTCGAATTAATTTTACTGGTTCTTCTATAATTTAGAAATATTGGGATGAGGATCAACTTTAATTTAATTCCAATGGTAGGTCCAATTCAGTATTTTTATTCTTTAGGAAAATTGTGTTGCCCCCTTTATATTTGTGTGGCCTATATTATACAAATAAATGTTCTTTCTTTCAATCCCGCCCTCACCCTTAGCATATTTAATTGTACAAAATGATAACCTCATCAGTCCCAGACAGGGAAATTAGGAATTCCTAATTTACCTCTGGGACTGATGAGGTTAGATCATTTTGTATATTTAAATATTATATTGTGAAAGCGGGATTCGACCCTTATTTGGAAGTAGTGGGATCTAGCGGTTGGGAAATGTACTACTTTAGTTCAAACTGCCTACCAATAGAATGCTCTTCAAGCGAGAGATGAACCTTAGTCTGGAAATAGTGCGATCCATCGATCGGGATATGTACTACATTAGTTCAAAAAACTTACCAAAGATAGCGCTCCAAACAAAGGAGAGATCTCGGCACGCCATTTTACATTGAGTGAACCTTCCTTCTCTCTTCTTCCATGAATGACTTTCCTATTATGCCTTGCTTCGGTATTCTTGTATAATTTCTTGACTTTAGTGGGCACTCATCTTCTGTTTCACTTTAGTGCTTGTGGTGCAATTCTGGTAGCACTTTGTTTTGCATCGACTTCCTGCGTCACAGACATACACTGGCTTTTACGAAATAACGCTCACCCTTTTCTTAAGTTTTTGTTGTTTGTTTACAACTACCAACCTTGTGACAGAATACATAGACTTAGTTTGTTGTAACTAGTTTCTGTCAGACTTAGAGTGTCGATGCACCACACTATTACACAGTCAGCAAATTATATATCTATTAGAGATTTAGTAATTTGGGAATGAGAATGCTCAGTTCTTGGGAAAGTTAATTTCCCATGTGAACCCAGCTTTAGGTCAGACAGTGTCAGCATATCCAGTGAGCTAATGCGGAGGGATAATCATAGTAAGCTAGACACGAAATATATATCTTTTTAGTGTGGCTGGTGCCCGCTAATGTTCGAGCACCCTGAACCTCGGTTCCGACAGAGAGAGGCCACCTCGCCGTGACTAGGTTCCCAATGCATCACACTTCGGTTAATTAGTACTAACGGCTCGCCAGCCAATCTGTATGTACGAGGTCTCCGCATCGTAGGACACCCTGTTGTTGGTTGATTTTTATTTCTTCATTGTCTTTTTACTGGGCCGCCAGAAATCAACCAACGAAGATTGGTGAAAAGAGAGGAATGCCCTGGAGGGGTTTTTAGCAGTTAATAATAAAGAATCCGACTCAAGAGATAAAGACTGTGTGTGATGTTGAGCTTTTTTTTATGTGAGGTTCGCTATGCATTAGGGTATTTTTGAATCAGGGTGTACTATATGTACAATTTACACCATGTGAGCCCTTGCATAGGTTCATGTTCATACTAGTGTAGGGAATATGCAATGTAGTACATTAAACTAGACATGCAATTACTTGGAAAAATATTAAAAATTCTACTTATTTATGTTATGGTTTTATCCAAAATTTCCAAACATATTTTAGAGGAAGAACACTTTATGCTACAGTCCCCTACACTTGACTCGGACTCTTAGTGAACTGACTTATTGTTGATCTCGTAATTAATTATTCCTCTCTGCTATCCAGTAACGGGGACACATCCAGTCTCGTTTTTATATATACCCCTTTAGGATTGCCCTACGGACGTTTTTCATTTTATAAAACGTATCAGACCCTAATGAGTTCTCGGTATCAGACTTGTCGAGTGCTGCTAGCTCGAGGATGTCACTTTTATGTCGAACTATTTATTATTGAAGTGTTTGTTTAGTCAAACACGCACCACCTGACTTTGGAGTAAAGCGCTTTTTACATATATTCAACTCCAGGGTTCGTACATTTGACAAATTACTCTGGGTATAAACAGCAAAACCCATCAACGGAACTCATCGCCCGAGACCGTCTTCGTGGGCAGAAGAAACGGCCGAACTTCATTCTCCTCAGAATGCTGGGGACTGGAATCTTGGCAGAGGATAATTTTTACCTAGGATTTTGATTCATTAACCAATTCAATTGAATCAGGTAGAGCTCTACTTCTGACTCGCAAAGGGATCGTAATATTTATAAACAGAATCACGATTGCGCAATTAAAAAGGGTAACCTTAACACTGATAAGAGATTACATCAGTTCTGGTCGGTCGAGTGAAATGTTTCCCCGGCGGGGAAAATTTCCCTCCCGAACTATCGTACGTTTTTCCGCGGAGGGAGCGCCTAATCTGCTACCTAAATTTGTGCACAAGTAACAAAAGGAAAAACAACATGGCGGTCCACTTAAGGAAGGGAACGGTAGGTACCTAACTAGCCTTCTTTCTTTATAAGAGGAAGGAATATTAAACGACCCTTGCGGATTACAGACAGAGATCAACAATAGTCTGCTACCCTCATTTTGTAAGATTGCGGGGCAGCATAGGTGCTGTTTCATGATCAATGCAGATCATGTCGAGCAATTCGATCCTTGTCTGAAAAAGATCTGTACAGGTTAACGAATTCGTGCTAATTCAGAGAGATCGGGAGATGTATTAACTAAATAAGTTACTCACTTGATGAGGTGGATCAATTAATTCAACACTAAAGTAATCACAAATGATCAGTCACTGACTATATTTTGATATAGTAAGATATTATAAATGAAACACTTGAGAAAGCAAATATAGTTCTTGGAATATGAACGACGGCGGCGAAGCGGGCGGAAGGAGTAGAAGTCTGTCTTTGGCAGCCAACCAGAGTTGAGCGGAGCAGTCCTACCAACACCGGGGAACGTAAGGAGTCAAGAGACGATCTGACAGGCAGCGTAGTTTGAAGTAGATGGCAGTGTCATGGAACAGTTGACGTCACTAGGCTTCATGGAATATGATGAAATACCCCAATATGGATTGAGACCAATCCCTATCCTGTATCTGCCCGACGTGGTGGGAAAGTGAACTAATTTGGAAAACACCTATTTGTTGACAGATTCAAAGTGGAAAATTATAGGATCAATCTCAAATTCATTAAAGTTAGTTGTCCATGAAAACTTTCGATTCGAGACATATAAATGGATCGATACCTACCTACCTACTCAGTAGCTTTAATGGTTGGCATGGTCTTGGGAGATGCATGACAAAAGAGGTCAGGCAGTTCAAGAGAGAGGCATTTTTATATACCAATATGCCTGGGGTACCCACCATTGAATGTCAAGTTACGTCCACACTATGCCACCCGGGCGGCGAATTTGAGTGGTGCTGCGTTCAGGCCTGTGCATCCAGACTATTTTGCTAGTGAGGACGGGGTCCCGGGTCGGCACAGATCCTTCTGGTAATCCTGTTAGTGCTATCATGAGTGACAGAGGGGATCTGCCCTCGCAGCTGCTGCTGCAATAATTATGGATACTGTTATAACAGCTACTGGACGTAACCGCCAAAAAATGAGACCATCCTGTATCTTATTTTTATCTTTAAAATCGTGGTGGGTGCCGTCCCACAGCCAATCTTTGCACAGTTCAATTAATTTTAGAACTTCTCCATCGGTCCACTTTTTCATGATCACAAATAAAAACTCACAAATAATAAACATGTGCCCATCAAAGTACAGGACAAGAAAAGCCGTAATTTACACTGTAATTTTCCATTCAATATTAGCCATAATTTTGTAATGGTTTGTCATATCGGCTTGGAAATCATTTCATTCGAGTCAGGAGGCTGAAAAACATAGAAACCACACCAAACATGATATATATCTGAAGTAAAGTTGGTTTTTTTTTCTCGAAAATCGTGTTATTTTGAAAACGACCGAGCCAATCGGCTTGTCATTGGTTCCATTCGATTCCCAAGGTCAAAAAACATTAAAATAGACAGTTCCCGCTGAATGTGATAGCCCTTGGATTTCTGGCTAGGAAATCAGGCTATCAGGTCCACTGTGCACCAGCTTACGCGCCATCTCGCGGACCAACGGTCGAAAGTATGGCAAAAACGAGAGGCACAATTTTGAATAAAATAGGACAAGATGAATTTCCGTGAGGAATGTTTTAAGGATCAGACTGGGTAGTTCTACGAGATAGCAGACCCATACTGCAGGGAATTTGATAAAATTGGGGATAGATATTACTTGAATTTTAGAGGCTTCAAATAACATTTGTGGCATGGAGACAACTTGATTCTGAATTACAAGAGTAAGGTTTTTCAAAATTACATGTTCAACACCGAGAATGACAGATTTGCAATGATATATAATAGGAAATATCTCAAAACCAAGTTAAGAGATTAAAAAACTTGGAATTGTTCTACTAGAAGATAATTCTTTCGCGATAAACTGCAACCTTTGAAAAGTATAATGGGGAACTTTGGTGTGTCGGAATTTCACAATTTCGACCTCAGATTCGGATTCAGCGCACTTGAAAAACCCCATATAACGATTTTCAGCTCGAAAGACCGTTTAGTTTGCCCAATAAACGGGTAGGAAGATTGGAAGATCGCGCGGGACAGTAGTGCAATGGAGCAGAGAGCTCCCCTCAGGAGGCGGGGGCCGTGAGGTCATCATACAAATGAATTTCAATATCAGATACCCATCATATAGCACCTTTTTGGAAAGCTCTCACTAAGACCTCTCTATTGAGTAAATAAACAATAACATTTAAAAGTTCCCATTAAGCTACTTTTACTCTATTAAAGAGCTTGAGCGATGACGAGACCAATTACACATAGGTAAATGTTGACCTTCCCCTCCCCCCAACACAGCTCTGGATCCGCCCCTGTATTGAGTTTTGTCCCATCTCACATTTAAGCCACGTTTTGTTCCATACTGAAATAGTCTGATATCGGAAGGGGTAGGTAGGTATGTCGGTACTTTACCTACTGGTTTTTTGAGGAGTTACTTGCTAAATCTACTCTATCTGTTCTTTGCCCTTTCGGAATTTTGGAACAGTTAAGAGATATATCTCAAGCTCTCCGAGAGGTTCAGAGGAATAATAAACAGTATTGTCAGGAAATAACACAATTTTTTTATTATCTTTAGTAACCAGGGTATTTCTGTTTTTTGTAAGTATTTTATTGTAAAATTAATATAAATCATTCTGGATGCCAGTAAAATCATAATCACAATAGGTAGCTATGATATTCATAGATTAATTCGTTTCCGCTTCAAATGTTTCCGACTGTTTGCAATGTGAACCGTGAACTCGCCAGTACTTTCAGTCCCTCCTTCAGCATCATAGACGATGGCGTTTATTTTAATCCTGTAAATAAAGTAAACCATTTATGAATTCCCACAAAAAATAAGGCAAACAGGTTGGAAAACCTTTTATAGATATAAGTAGGGGTGTATCGTTCTGGGTGTAACGATACAAAGATCGGATCCGTAGAGGGAACGTACCCGCTCCCATTTTTACCGAGCCACACGGATCGAAACGAAATTGCTGTGAACTCACCGATGGTTTTTTGAATTGAATCTACCTATCTCGTCAAGGTAATCACTAAATAAAATTAGAAAAAAAAAAAAAAAAAAAAAAAGGATGACCCTACCCCGTAGGTTGAGGTCTGAGATCCAGCTGTATGGATCTCTTCATTTCGCTGGATCGAAATGAAATCTACCGCCTGTGTTCGATGGTCGTAACGATGGTCTGTGTTCAGACCGAAACCGGTACAATAATAAATTGACGCTCCCTTACAGGGGATGTAAGGAATTAAAGGACCTTTTCTCCACTTCCCACACTCCCGCAGGGAATAATCCGCAGATTAAGCCACCAGTTTTTAGAACTCTGCCTGGATTTGTTGTTCGGACGAGACTGTCTCATTTCGTTCTTGGAACAAGAGGTTGGGCAATGTCATGGGTACCAACTCATTCTTACTAGGTTGCATTGGACCTACGATAGGTATTCTCGGAAATTATAAAGGTGCCGACTAAGATATTTCTTCTTTTTTTTCTTTCTTTCCAGGCATAGTATCTCAAGTTGCTCTTTCCAGGCAACTAATTTTTTTTGGGATGGGTATGAGCCCCTAGTCACGGAGACCTCTATAGGTCTATTACGACAAAACTCACAATCTGTGAATCCAAAACTCCAGAGGAATTCTTAGTAAGTAGTTAGGAGACATGGGGGTGGGGGGTGTTATTAGTAGGAAACAAGGGAGAGGGCAGCCAGCAAACATTTGTATCTGTATGCCTCCCTAGCGTCGTCTCAACATTCGTTCGCTGCGAACACGTTTTCTCTAAAGCAGGCCTAATAGTTAACGATCGCCGAACTTGACTATTCTTACAAGTTACAACCCATAAGTATTACGCCCTTTTAAAGCATGAATGTATGCTTTACTACCAATGTATTTTTTGTAGATCCTAATTCTACATGAAATCAACTGCCACTTGATTTGCTGTGAGCGTAGTTACCAAAATACATAGTGTGAACGTTAGTTTGGGAACAAAAATGTGACATGATTTTCGGGGTATTTTTCACATTGAATCACATAGGGAAGTAAGTGAGCTTTGTCCCTGAATTCTCCGAATGGAATTTGTTGTGATATGGAAATATTGGGTAGGAGTAGGATATTTTTTTTACCCATAACTATTTCTTATTGAAATTATAGGTATGTAGTTATCTACCTACAGATTCCTAATGTTACTTACTTCAGATTAACAGGTAGCTTTGCGTCATTTAAAGAATATAACACATCGTGGTCCACCTCGTGACGGATTCGAAATTCCAAATCTGCAAGCATAAAAAAAAAGAAAAAATATTGCTATCTTAATACCGAAAAAATTGTCGTTTTCCAAATCCAAATTTTCACTTATTTTGCATTTCAAAGCTTGCATCGACTTTAGTTCCGTTTCTGTTTGTCTGTGTGTCAGTGGTAAATCCTTGTCAAGCTTTACTAAGTAGATACCCACCAATTTTCAATCTAATGTTGATGAAATTTTCAGGAATTGTGCGAGTTAGCATCTCGATAGCCCCCCTACAACTTGCATTGTCTTCAGATCACTAGAAACATGAGCGCATGCTCAAACATACATACGATTTATCATCATGTATTGGTCCGATTTCGTTCAAACTCGAGGGGTAGTTTGGTATATGTTTCAAGAAGATGCCCTTATGAATTGATCGAGTAGTAACTATTTCGTATGCGCAAAGTTGGTTGACATAAAACTCCGAACTAATTGGCAGATTTTGATGCCATTTTCAGGAATAGTATCTATGGGTTAGCTTCTAGATGGTGCCCTGTAACTTTTATTGCCATCGGATCAATATAGCCTGCGCGTATACCGAAAGTGACTTTTTTAAGAAGCCGTTTTATGATAAATTGATCCGATTTAGTTTAAATTCGGGAAGTCGTTGGTTATAGTAAGAATATTTTGTACAAGGCATTTTTACGTAGGCATCAAGTTTTAAACAAATGTTTTAATGAAAAATATGATTAAAAAAGATAGTTAAGAAGAATTAATGATAGTACCTTTGTTGCTTGAATCGATATTGTAAATCGTATAAGAGTCGGCGCTCTTCGTTGGCATCACTAGCTTTGCAATTTCACCATAAGCCTCAACATCTTGAAGCTGAACGTTGATAGTTTTGGAAATCTCTGACACCGAAGCACCCGATTGGCAAGCGAATGAACCGTTACACCAAGTCACGCATGTCCTGAAATAATATAAATTTAAAATCAAAACTTGGGATTTTTAAATTGATTAAATAAATTAATATTAATAGATGAATTAATTATTGAACCTAGCTAAATGAATCTAGCTTTGAATGAATAAACTCATGAAAACAAACTTAATTTTTCTGACTAATAAAAACCTAGTTCTTGGGTATGTGAGGAAGGAATATGTGGATTCAGCCCAGTAGGTACGTAAAACGTTGGAATTCATCACTCGGTAGGTAATTAAACCGTTGGTGATGAAGAGTGTAGTCCGGTTCTGAAACCGTAGACCTCAAAAGGATTTCTACTCTTAGTAAGGGATTTAGCAACCCGGTATTGAAACCGAGGGTTGTAAGGAAAGAAGGTATTGGAGGAATTAGACATGGTAGTTAAACAGCCGGACAAAGAGAGAAGAATAGAAGATAGGTGATTGTTTGGAAGAGAGAAGAGAAAAGGCGAATTAGATTTTATAGAATGATACCACAAAAGTGAGGGCCAACTACTTATGAGTCTATACACAACTTTTTGAATGCATATGTTGGGCCACGACAGATTCGTTCACGACTCCATCATTTTAATCCTTCCATGCCGTTATTTTGCATCCGAGTTAGCTTCAGAGTGATTCGCGCTAGACAGTGCGTAACGGCACTACCACTAACGGCATACCGTTATCAAAAAGCATCCTAGGAACTCTCTGTTAACTTTCGAAATGTTCATACAGTATGTCCGATCCAACGTGCCCCCCCCCCCCCCTTATTTTTCATCCTTTTTGTTTTTGAACTCTATTGAATGGTGAAACCTGATGACCTGATGAGATTTTGACGCATCTCTGAGAAGGGTTCACACTTTTACAATTCCAAGACCCTGTAATTTTAAGCTTCACAGTAAGTAACGTTAAAAAAAAAAAAAAAAAAAAAAAAAAAAAAAAAAAAAAAAAAAAAAAAAAAAAAAAAAAAACGGGAAAATGATGCTTGAAGTAATTTACTTTAGCGCATGAGCAGAATGGAGTAACGATTCGAGAAAAATTAAATTTTTAGGGAACAATCTACAGCTTAACCCACAAATTCCCAGAAAATGTAATCAAAATCTGTTGAAACTAGACCTTGTTCCTGGGAGTACACTTTCGCGCATGCGCAGGAGCTAATAATGACGCAATCATGTTGAAATTAACATTGACTAATTAAACAGTTGTCGAAGGAATTGTCGAATCGCTCGAAGGAATTTACGTTTGCGCATGCGTAAAATGAAGTAATGATTTGAGAAGTATGGGATCAATAGTGGATCATTTACAGACTGACCTGCACATTTTATCAAAATCGGATGAGAACTGTTTAAATTAGGCTCGTTGAAAAAGGAATACAATCGCGCATGCGCAGTAGCTACTAATGATAGGATTATGTTAAAATTCTTAGGAAATGATCAAATTTACCTCTTCCACCTATCCTCAAAATTTGAGCGAGATCGGACAACGGGGGCGTGGGAAAATGATGCTTGATGGAATTTACGTTTGAACATGCCAAATATCCATGTTATCGATTAAACAATGACCAAGCGAAGTTTTGTCAAAGAAAGCAACAAAAAAGCTGATTATCGGGCTCCAAACGGAAACCAAAACAAACACAGGTATTTTCCCCGCCGGCCTAGGTCGAGTACGCAAAGAACGAACCATCAAACACGCAAATAGAATCAGTGGTTCTTCCGCAATGTCCGCAGATACTACAGAATTATGTATACTGACACTGACTATTAAGGTGATTTGAACATTAATAGTTTATTAGCGTAAATATTTAAATACGACATACCTACCGAGTGAAAATTAACATCAAATAATACCTCCAGATTGATGCCGGGACTTTCAGTTTCACGTCCCTGAGAGCCTACCTAATAGTTAGCAGCAGTAGGGCTTTGTTAAATAAACTCGATTGTTGGTAAATACTCACCCGTCTTTCTGACGTACAGCTGCTGTATGGTAACAAGGTGTCGCAATACACTGGTAAGACCCTTCTGTGTTTGAACACATCTCTCCAGGGGGGCAAGGCGAGTTTATAGTGTCACATTCATCAATATCTGCAAATTTGCAATATTTCAAGTGAAATGACTGTTTATTTTCATGCGAGATTTGTTACATTAACTATCAAAGTTACTGATACTATTCGAAACATCTAGTTATAAATATATCGGTCCAAATATAGGGTTAATACGAGCAAGTAAATTTTAAAATTCCATTTTATTCGACTCGTAATGAAGACATATTTGTTCCTGTCTTCAAACAAACGAATTATGGGCAGAATAGTCCAATGTTGAAGGTACAAAAAACTGCGAGCCACTATAATGGTAGTTGATTTTGACTTATATTTTGATAGTGAAGGGGTAATTGAAAAGAAGTTGTACTCTTACATTTCAAATTTTGATATTTATAGCAGAAGTAGGTAGTGGTTTGTATTGTAGTTTCGTTTATTTTAATGTAATTTTATTGTTTATCGATGTAATGATAGTTAATCTAGGTTCTGAATACATCAAGTGGGGAATATTTTAATTTTTGATTCTTATTTTGTGATTGGGATTCATCCCGTAATCACTTAATAAATAAATAAATCCAAATCCATGGTGGTACAATACCAACCTCTGCAATGTATTCCTTTCTTTTCGAACCCTGGAGCGCACGTTAGCGTCAAGGCAGGTGCATCCAATTGTGCCGGACCACCACGTTCTGCAAATATGTCAGCACAAAAAAATGGTATGTTAATAGAAGCCGACTAAGATGATTATTGGATTATTGTTTCTTAAAAATGATGGAATAGATAGGACAATAATGGACAACGCCGCAAATTATTATCATAAGGGTTCGACATTTCAGCAAAAGATATCCTTTCTGTGATAATCACTATTCTACCTAGATTGACTTGCATCCTGCTCCTGCTCCTCAACCATTGAATACGATTATCATGCGGCAAATTTAGTGCTAACTGCTCGTAAGTTTTCTGTCGAGCTCAAACCGCACAATCCCTAAGAATTGCATCAACATCTGGAAACAGTTCTGCCGGTTATTCAAATACGAGTTGTTAGGCTTTCACATCACACATGCGAATAGAGTAATATCGATCCGTATGATATTAAACTAACCCATTGAACTAGCTCATTTCAAGCAGTATCAGTTAAAATTCCAAGAGATTAGATGACCGTTGGAAGAATTAGTTCGGTAGCAAGGGTGTCAGGTTTAACATACGTATCAGAGACTGCCATTGGGCTGGATCCAATGACATTTATAAAGGTTTATTCAAGATCATTTCCCGAAAATTTCTTAAAAATTGGATACAACCAAGGATTTTGAACATTTCAACACTTCATATAGGTATACCTGTGTAGTTGATTGAAAGTGATAATAACTTTCTATATTCCTTCTTTCTCGGAATCATCGTCGGCTGATGTGTAATTTTTTAGGCCGATTTCGAAAACTTTGGTCCAGTAGGTAGGTACCGGCTTTACATGTAGGTAGGAGATAAGCGGTAGACGAGTTTTGGCGTTTTATTTCAATGATGAACCTTTGTAATCAAGAAAATGGTTTTTTTACCACCCCCTACACTTCTCAAAATTTGTTAGGTACTTTACGTTTCAAGATCCAAAAATTGGATAAAAACTAAGGATTTTTGAAAATTTCAAAACTTAACTTAGACCTCATGTAGCTGATTGAAAGAGATATCAACCTTTTGTATTCCTTTTTTTCCCGAAGTCATCGTCTGCTGATGTTAATTTTTTAGTCGAATTTCGAAAACCTCGGCCCAATAGGTAAAACGGTGTATGGGTTTTGATTTATTATTTTCAATAACAAAGCCATAAATAAAAAGTCGGCCAAGAAAAAAGGGGGGAAGAAAAACTTTCACCCCCCCCCCCCCCCCCACTTGATAATTAACGTTTCAAAATTCGAAAAATCAAGAAAAAAAAAAAAAAAAAAAAAAAAAAAAATTCCCTCCGCCGTTTGAACCTTTTCTCTTTAACTACAGCACCAACATAGGTGAAATTCGGCACAAAAACCATACATCAGCACAATCAGCACCCAGATGGTGAAATGTAGTGGCTGATATATTAAAACATCAAGACTTCGTCATTTTCGAAATTAAATTATAGTTTAACTGAGTTCTATCTGAATCGAATGAAATCAGATAGAACTCAGTTCATTAAATTGAATGAGACCACTGAATCGTGCGAACAGCCCTGTTTGCATTACTACATTCGCGTTTCAGTGTTGAATGGGGAAAATCGTCAACACGAATGTGAATTGCAAAGCAACTTTGTTAAGAAGGAGTAGGTGGAACTTACCTTAGCTGCCGAAATAACGAATTACCGGAGGGGGGGGGGGGGGGGGGGGTGAAAAACAGATTCATCTCTCTCCATAAAGTTCATGAACATGATGATCAGTTGGCGTGTTCAGAATTAGGCGACCTCTACAATCTATGAAATTGTATTTGTTCATTCACTGATGAAACTTGTTTGGAGTTTTGTGTGTGGCAGGGATTCTACAAGATGGTCATGTTTCGTTCGAGATAACTATAGATCGATTATGAAAACAGCAAATAAAAATTGATAAGAAGGGTACTTAAGAGATGTTCCAAGTAGTCACGAACCTTGACACATATTGATGGTCGTGTTCCATGTCAGCCCGACTGGACAATGACACTCGAAGGAGCCTATAGTATTCTTGCAATGTTGGGTGAAAAGACATTTATGCCCTTCCTCACACTCATCAATATCTGCAATAAAATGCAATTATATTTACAAAACAATTGAAAGTTTTATATATATATATATATATATATATATATATATATATATTATACATATAATTATTTAAGAAAGAAATTTCACAAATAGAAGAAGAAAATTTAGGTTCTGATATTTCGAAAAATCTTGTTCACAGAATTGAGAAGGAAAAGTCATGATATATATATATTATATATATATATACCTATATATATATATATATATATATATATAAAATTATATATTGTCCTGGCTCCCCGTTGGTAGTTTTAGGTTTTTGTATTTGTAGCCAGGAGTGTTGATGTTTGTAGGAAACCTCTGGTCAGTATTAGGTATATTTATTTGTTCACTAAAGAATAAAAAGAAAAAAAAGAAAAAACAAAAAGCTTTCGCTATTTATAGTTAGCCAAATAAGACTGGTAAATACAAAATAATGAAGCGCACTGTCCATACGTAATATAATATGGCAAACAAATGATACTATTATCAGACTCAAATGGGGGGGTGATTCATATATAGGCGTAGCTTCTACAAACTTTTCAAAAAACTTGTTCGAATAGAATGATGAAAATCAGAAAAAAGGTCATAGTTGTGGACTACATGAGCAAGAGATTGGCTTCTCTTCACTAGCTGCATAGGGAGCGGTGATGGAAAAGTTCGTGGCTGAAAATGGAACAGCAAAGAGGTTTGAAGTACATGGGCACGGTTGAGGTATTGCAAGATTTACCCTGCTCAGGAGCGAGGGGGACTCCTCCATGCACCAATTTCTAGAAGAATGAGATGCCTGAGAGGCGTCTTCAATCCCTCAGGCTCGGCATCCCTCACAAAGTGCTCCACAACTCATCGAGCCTTGTGGGCGAGAAATCTCACGAACCTGTGGAATACCCTTCCGATCTGATTCATGTGGTAACTATAGTACATAAGGACTCCTGACAACAGATGAGTATTCAAGAGGACAAGAACTTTTAAAAGGGAAATTATTGCTAGTATATTAACATAACTCCCCGAGTATTCCGTTTAAAGGGAGTTTGTTAAAAAGTGATGAGTTGAATGAAAACACTTGGATAACTTGAACTAAACTTCCAAACCAAGATAGAGCTTGAGCTGAGTTTGGTGTGAGAATTTTTTCAGCTCCCGCTGGTTTTTATCTTTCTTGAGCGTGCGGACTTTTTTAAATTAGGAAAAGCAGTAATTTGGCGTTAAACCCACTTCTGCACTATTGGAACAGATGTCTTGTAAAAACAAGAAATTCCTGTTTCCTCGCTCTCTTGGACCTCCCGTGCAAGGCATCACGTGTAGAGAGCCTGCTACCCCAGTATGACTAACCTCACGGTATTCTCGTTTAGACAATACTTCATCGACGCGACGGTCTTCTTCATGTTTCGTTTTGAAGATTCCAGATTGAATTCAATTCAAGAGATATTCTGATGAGATGAGATACTATATATTATATTCTGATAATTTATTATATTCAACAAATTCCACTCCCATTGGCCCTAAGCTGATAGATTCAAATAGATAATGATGTTCCCCTCGATTATCATGAAATGGAAAACAAGCGCTGCAATTTGTGCCTCGAACTATAGCAACTCTCGTTATCAAATCATTCATCAACTAATAACCAGAAACCGATAGGTCAATACAACCTTCACAATAGTTTTAAATTATTTTATTTCACTAACAATATAATTAAGTAAATTTTCAAAAATGGAGGAGAAAATGTCGTGGTGTGGCGAAAGAAACTCCATTACTACAGGAGGGTTCTTACACAACATATAATAAAGTAGTCAGTTGTCTTCGTTTCCAATCCCAACACAGCTAGGGGGACGTGCGACTTACGTACCATTTTGTAAATGTGCATTATTCACAACTGGCCAAAGTAGGATTAAGGAGTATGATGAATATTTAGCAAAAGCCAACTTTCTGGCACTATGATCAAATTTCGTGGAAAAATTTCGCTGCCAAGCAGCTGATGAGCGTCTATAAACTAGGTACCGACCTCTTCACAGACCGAAAATGACTGATATGCGGTGACGTATGTTGGTGTAGCGTTGAATGAGTGACATGAGCCGGACCACTGAACTTTTTAATGCATATTATGAATTAGGTATTCCATGTAAGTGAAATTAATTGTAAATCAACTTCTCATATTCTATAATTTACCTTCACAGTGGTCTTTGGCTGAGTCCAGAGTGAATCCCTCGGGACAGTCTTTGTTTCCTAGCTTGTATGAGATTGTTGACGAAGAGGAATACCATACAGTGTCCGTTGCATCATCGTAATGCACAGCTATATTGTCCGTTTTCACGTTTTCAACTGGATACCTGCAAACATTCACAGCAGTGCCTTTATTTTCATTTTTCAGTATTTTCTCCGGACATTAGATGCAAACTTTGAGCACTTTGAACGGTCCCAGATCAAGTCTTCATTCGCCTAAATGAAGGGGAAACCTCGTGTTTATACTTTTTGTTATAGTAATCATATCTTATTTTGTGAATGATGGGCAACTTTCTGAGTTGGAATTTTTCGTTTTTGACTTAAGAATCGGATTCCGTGTTCTTATAAACTCCTGGCTGAAACTTTCAGCTTAGAAAACCAAATTGTTTGGACAAAAATCTGATACAAAGAAACGAAATTGATGACATGGGTGGATGGCACTGAGTCCCCCCTCCTCAACAGGAATACGCGAGGCTGGGGTCGTTCCCTTATGACGTCATTCAGCTTTCACTACACCATTGTTTCGACCACTTCCAATTTAGCGATACCCTTCATATTGAACATCATTGGAAAGCAGATCAGCTCTGATGGAATAAAATAGTATAGGCGACATTACCCATTGGAGGAACAAAACATTTTGTGCAACTTTCCACAAAAGTTCTACAGTTGACTAGTGTCACCCTTTGTGGATTTTGGTGTACATACAACTCTTATAAGGGTGGCTTATTGCTAGTTGTTAAGTTACATGGTGCAGTAAATGTAAAAGGAATAACATGAAGGTATGGGGGGGGGGGGGGGGGGGGACCAGTTAGGAAAATAATAGCAAAATGTTGGTCCCAATTCAAATGAATGTTGGCCCAATAAGAACTATGAAATGCTACAGTTTAGTTAGAACTATAAGGTCAAGAAAACTTATCACTGTGAGAAAGTTTTATCTCCTCAACATCAGCCTGGTCATTATTTATTTATCTTTATTATTTCTTATACATTACACGGGATTGAAATCTCTTTTCATAGAACAGATGCCCTCAATGACCGAAGGACCTGGAAGATTGGTTAGATCAGAATTCTCAAGAGAAGCGACCCTTCAATCAATGTCATTAATCATGGAAGAAGTTTTATTTTTTGCTACCTCAATATCACAACGCAAGGAATCAAAATCAGAAGAAAACAAATTTATTCTGTCCGACATCGTTGAACAACTGGCAACACAGTTCTGCATTGATGCTTCAAGTTCGGAGATGGATTTATTTGTATCTGACAGAGCTGAAGTAAATTCGGATTTCAAAGTTTTGTTGGTCTCAAACCGAGCAAAAGTGAAATCAGTTTTAATTGAAGTGGAAAGAGGCCCTTTATCAGATCGAATAGTTCTTGAGATGGACTCATTTATATTTTTCGAAATTGATTCAGTCAATTTACGAAACATGATATCACTTTCAGTTTTTGAATACGTTTGACGTTGAAAAGAGAGAGTATCATCCGAGTTAGTAGGTAAGGCCTTACAGCCTTACACATTTCCATTTTGATAATGTATTACTCGACATATTTTTAAAATTTCTTTCCGAAACACCAACACAACAATAGTGAAAGGACTTTTCACATTTACTGCAGTCAAGTTGATTGGCAGAAAGAAGTGCGTCCCCACACCCAAAGCGATTCATTGTGAAATCAACAGAGCCCAGGGCAAGCGATATGCTGGTAAGAGGAGCTCGAAACAGCAGTATAAACAAAGAATAGAATTCTGTACCTTTCAAGTGAGAAGGCGTAAAGAGCGAGCGAGATATTGGCTGTTCAGAGGCCGCGCGATAACTGTCATGGACGTATTTTGTGCTCTTTCGGGGCTCGATTTAATGAGATTTATGCTCTAAACAACAATCGCATCCTTTCACCCGAATAATTAAAACTACAAAACCGTAGAGAGGATATGGGAGGCCCATGTACAGCTGTATGGAGAATTAAGAGGGAAAATTAACTTACGTGATTCTTTTTTTCGAATGCTCCGAAAGTTCGATGGTGATGTTCCAGTTGTACTCAATAGGACTGCCGTTGAGAAATATCTCCCCGCTTGAATCCGATTTAAGTACGTCATCACCCCTTTGGACTAGATTCTCTAAAAGGTAAACATAAAGTTTGGTACATAAAAAAAAAAAATAAAGCAAATTAGGACACAAAATGTTTATTATTTCTGTATTGGGTATTACCCCTTTCTCGCAGATACTGGTATATGTACAGGGTGTCCCAAAAGTAACCTCCCCTCTCTCTTCCCTCCCTCCACAATTTTTGAGAAATTTAAGTGAAACTGAAACTCGGAGAGCGCTTTTGGAGTACCTGACAATAAGTCCCCTCTTTTAACCACCGGAATTTAGTTTACAATAAAATGTTTACTTGTCTTCAGGTTCCATAAAAACAAATATCATCAAACATTTTTTTTTTTGTGCGTGGGTTTGGTTTTAGGGCTTTAAGTAGTTAACACAGTGATTTGTTAGGAACCAATTGTGTATGTAATAAATCAGAAAAGGGAGTTCGAATATGTAGGAATCGATTGCTGTTGTATCTACGAGTGGAACATTTTTCGATGACACGATTGCACTTTTTCTGTGAATACAAGGTTCTTACACACGTTTATGCTACTCGTTCCAGAAATATATTATTAGTCGATGAATAAGTCTGTACCTGTATTACAGACCAATTCTTTCCTGAGGTAATATAATATATACCTATTAGCTATATTCTAATTAAAATAACTTTATGAATAACACGGATATAATGTACTTTCTTTCTACTAACTTACCATCATATGGTCTTATAGAGACGTCTTCGTTCAGCATAGCTACAGGAGTTGAACCCAAGACCTTGACATTGATGATCAACCGATTGCGACCTATATCCAAACCTTTTCCTATGCTTTCCACCTTTAAAAATTCACCTGTTGATCAGAATTAATCATTAAATTTTTACTGGAATTACTTCCGTATAACAATGAGCGATAAGAAAAATTAAAGTAGAGAAGACAGTATCTACTCGATGAATTTAGGCTAGGGGTCATACTGAAATTCGTGTCCGACAAATATCGTCGCTGAAAAAATTTAACCAGATACAGATAAGCAAAATAAATTACTTGATGACTTCGTAGGTACTGTTGTTTGAATAAAATAATAGGGTCTTCCCGTTATAAGACCGCATACGGTATTTTCTGTTATACAACTGCAAAACAATTTTCTATTGAAACAAAAACGCCTGATATATAAGCTCTATTGTTCTAAATACTGTTCCACAATCATTTTTACGTCCACTGTGGTAAAATAGATCAGAATGCTGTGCATAGTTTGGTGGTCTGGAAGCTCGCAAGCTCGCATCTAAAAAATACATTACACAAAGTAGTCAATCCCTTAGTAAAAATTCAGGTTAGTTAGACATGCAGGTCAGAATGACGTGTATAGTTTGGTGGTCTGGATGCTCGAAAGCTCGCATCTTGAAGATACATAACATCAAGTAGTCAATTCCTTCGTAAAAATACAGATTAGTTGGACATAGAGGTCAGAATAAATGAATGGTAGTGAATTAACAGAAAAATTCCTTATTATAAACAAGTAAAAGTTTTCATTTTATGGATAAATTCATCATTTTCAGAAAAACAATTATCGAAAGTTGTTTTGCGGTTGTAAAACAGAAAATACCGTATGCGGTCGTATATTGAAAAGGACCAACATGTATACTGTACGGTATGTAGTTTGAATATTTATTCGTTGTGTCAGTTATCATGAACATGGAGGTCCAGTACGCAAACACGTATCCACGATTTTTCACGAAGAGCATGAAGTATTTTGAAATGGGACCGGGGGTAGATTGACTAAATAAGTAGTAAAATCTCAGTAAGTTTTTAAATTCCGAATTTGAATATGGGTGCCACGTATGCCAAATTTTCATGGGAAAATTTTCCAAAATTAAATTACAATTCCTTTCTATATTTTTTGAAAACTATTGAGACGGAATAAGTAAATAACGGGTTGGTACATAGTTTGTTCAGATACCTGCAGCCATCCAGTCTTATCAAGTAATGGCGTTGTTGGTATATGACAATAATCTTACTCTCCATAAATATTTCAACACATGAGCTTAAGTAATTTCGTTATTAGTTGCCATGCATTAGTCTCTTCCTTACAAAATACAAGACTGTCGTACCAGTTGAAAAGGAATAATGAGCAGTGTGCTTGAATTTCCCCTGACTGAGAGAGAAGCCGTTGGACGAATCACCTTCTTCCTCCGCAAAGCTCCATGTGATGGACGGCACTAGGAAGTTAATGTACGGGAACCAGGCGTCCTGAAATACAAAGTCATAATGAAACGTCTGCCGAATTGGGTGTGGCACATAGATTCCTCGTTTCCGTAACATGAATGTACAGATGATTGAAATGTTTACAATAATCTTGAAAGATTACATGGCACAAAGACATGGACAGAGGAAAATGTTTCAATCAGGCAATAAGAAGATGATGTTCGATAGATGTTAATTTGCTCATGCGCAATCTACAAATTATTTGGAAGAGATGGTAATAACCGAAATTGTGGATCTCATGTTATGTTACAAGGATTTGAGGATTGCGTGCGCAGCACTTACTAATGATACAATTGTGATACAACTCATGTGACGTAATCAAATCGTAATTTTCCAACTTCCTTCCAAGTTTCAGCGAGATCGGACGAATAGGTCATGAGAAAATGACGCTTGATGGATTTTACGTTTGCGCATACGCAGTGGAAACTATTAATTTGTGAGTGCTGAAATTGATTGGGGACTATTCTCAGCCTAACCCAGTCATTCCAAGAAAATTTCATTAAAATCGAATGGAAACTGTAGAAGTTTTGATTTTTGCAAAGATTCCACGTTCGCGCATGCGCAACAGGCTATAATGAAACAATCATGATAAAATTGAAAGGTGTGGGATGTTTACATCGTGAATTTCAAACTATCCTCTAAATTTGAGCGAGATCAAACAACTACAGCTTGAGAAAATTATGCTTGATGGAATTTACGTTTGCGCGTGCTTAGAGTGAAGTATTTATTTGTATGCAATGAGACTGATTGGAGTGGAGGCCATCTATAGTCTAATCCGTACATCCCCTAAATAGCCCTCAAAATCAGATGGAAACAGTAGAAGTTGCGTTGTGGTGTAGTTTGCATGACAAGGATGTAGGGACACACAGACAGACAGCCACGGAACCGTTGTTCAGAATTTATTTATTTATTATACAAATACGGCACTGGGGGCCAATTACAAATGTGTTACAATAAATGAATTAATTTGAGGAAGTAAGAGTGTAAAGTAGTGATTAAATAAGGCAAGCTATCAAAACAAATCATGGCAGAGAACTGTGTTGGGTTAGACATGAGCTGTCCTGGGCTCACAGTGTGGTTGTCATGCAGGGCGCAGATGTCGTTTCAGGAGAGAGAGAGGCGTTTGCCTCCCTAGGAAGACGGAGCACGGTGGAACAAATAGTTCTGGTAAGCAAAAGGCTCATGAAATAGCTGATGATTGCAGGTGGGGTATTGTGGCACAGCCAGGAAGACTCCAGAAAGGAGGCCCGGGCAGGAGATCTCACCCGTGACAAGCCGAAAGAGGAAGGTCATGTCAGCCACGTCTCTTCTAGTGTCCAGTGGATCGAGTCCATGATCGAACATCAGTTGACCATGACTTATGTTCTCTCGAGATATATGCATCTTGAATGCCAGGAAGCGGAGAAATCGGCGCGGGATTCCCTCTAATCGGTCCCTGTGCGTGGCGTAATGTGGTGACCACACGATGATGCAGTAGTCGAGAACCGGTAACACAAGCGATTTGTACTATATCACTATAGTGTGATCACTATAGCTGGGGGGCTACTGAAGTCCCGAGCACGTCTCGTTAATATGTCAAAAATCTAGCTAGGAGTCAAAAAGCGAGTTCCGAGAAAGTTGGAATCCCCCAAGAGTGTAGGCATGCTCGTAAATTTGTCTGGACCGGCTAAAGGACAACACACGATTTATTTATCATAAATTCCTAACGAGCACAGTACTCTCACCTCCAGCCTAGAGAGCCTAAATGAACGCCACCACTGAAGGGTTAATAAAGAAACTGTGACATTCAAAAGGACCTTCTTGATCTCAACTCGCACGTCACAGTAGAAGTTATGATTGTTTCAAAGATTTTAGGATTGAGCTAGCATAGAGACTATTGTTGATCCGGCAGTACTGAAATATTCATAGGGCCATTTAAGACACGACCCGCACAATTCCTGAAAATGTCATCAAAATCAGACTGAATGTTTGTAAACTATTGGTCGTAAGAAGGGTTAGTGGATACAGCTGGGTTCAGGACAGTCCAACATGTGAAATACCGGTAAGCATTTTGATCGTTAAGGACTTGTCCACTAGCTTGGTTGAGTCTGAAGAAAAAACTAGGTATCGTAATACATTGTCAAGGCAAGAGATGAACTCAGTAGCGCAAAATGATGTAAAAGCGAATTTCCTAATTTAATCAAAATGAGAAGTTTGGTAATAAAAACGTGAAGTAACCTAGGTACCTTCATTTTGAGCGGATTGGATGAGTTGAATGCTATGGACCCGTTTCGATGTGCTGCAACAGTGATTTTGCGGTCTTCGATCAATTCTTCGTTTAGAAGACCATTCACAAGTAATTCAATGGACCTCGGGCGCCTGTTGATCAGCTTTTTCCGACATGGGGGTATGTCTTGTCCTACTATACACCGCTTGCGCTGAAATTAAATAATTTATATTAGGAGATAGAATAGCCATATTTTGATGTAGGAGTTTTGATGGAGTGATGATCGTAAGTGCGTGATGGGAGATGTAGTTAACTGAGTTACATAAAAGCGAAAGTGGATTATTCGTGTGTTGCAGGAGGATTTATTTCTAGAAATGGGTGGAGATATTAATAAGAACAATTCGAAATATCACTGTTTCATGCATGTCGTTTCCCTTTCTACACATATCAATATCATTCAAATTAATCCTATTTCTTGTTCTTTCTAGAATCTCTTCTGCACAGATAAATAACCCTCTTGGACCAAATAGTATTTTTTTTTAAAGTCGTAAAACTGCACGACAAATAACATTCTAATCACGTATCCACAAAAGTTACTTGATGGTGAAAGAATGAAAGATGAATGAAGCAAAAGCATCTAAATCACGGTCTATTTCAAATTTACCTATAATCCGAAAATACCGATAGCGGAGTGCAAGAAGATAACGCAAATTGCACGACGAATGCATTGACGATCCAATGAAATTCTCCCTACTGCGACTAATACTAACAAATTATTGTCAGGATCAAATCAGGCTGCAGTAAACCAGCATGTATTGGGAAGTCTTGAAAGATTCTACGTCTATTGGCATATCGTGGACTAGGAAAAAAATATACTGGGATTTAGAAGTGAAATGACAGAATGAGTGACTTAGCAACAAATGGACCTCATAACACGCAGGAGAAAAATAAGATGCTTTATAGTCTTCAAGTAGAATGATAATATCATTCTGGTTGAACATGGTCAATTTTGAGAAGATGGTCAATTCTGATATAGTTGTTGTAAATGGTTCCAGAACTGCACTCTTTTGGCAAAATAAACGATTATAGCGTGTTAAATTAACTATCTCAACTTACTTGGATAAATATCTTACTAGCTAAATATTTTACCTCTGTATTCGCATCATATCCCGCGCATTTTTCGTTCAGACAGATTCTGGTTCTTCTTTTGAATCCTAACACTCCACAAGGTCGGGAACATTTACTCCATGCACTCCATTCTCCCCAAACGCCTTCGTCTAGAAACAAATTTTCAGCACTTTAATTAAATAAACATAGGTAGCTTTGAATATATTTTTATAAATACATAAGTTCTTACTTCTAACGTCACTGACCACCAAACATAGCCCTGAGGTCGATAATGAAGCCCTAGGATAAGTCAAAAAGAAAGATCTGGAGCAAGATAAACCGAAAATGGAGGTCTGGGTTTAGAAAATGAAAATCTTGGAGCTAGTGGATATTGGAGTGATTAATGGGCATCACAGATCAGTTTAGTAACGAATTGGGTCTTAGTCAGCTGAAAAATAGGAAGTCGTGGTTGATACAACTATGTAGGTACAGAATGGAGCTCTCTGATCTGCAGATAAAAAAAATTGTTATATTGAACCAAGTAACGTGAAAATGGAAATCCCTGTTCGACTTCGGTACCTACTCAAAAACTGAGCAATCAGATCATTTCAGAGTAGGTACTCTCGTGGATTAGTTTAATCGAAAATTGAACAGTTGGTTAGTTCAGCTGCGGAAAAATTCATGGTTACCTGGGCACGGTGGCTTCTGGCACGCTTCTTCTTGGCGCCTTTCCATCCCTTCGCAGTAGATGCCGCCATGAGAAGGGGGAGGATTGTTACAGAGTCGGTCTCGGTATCTGACGCTGTAACCGCACGATGCTGAACATCCACTCCACTCACTCCAATCACTCCTATAACATATACCCAATGTAAACAACGCTGCAAGTTATAACACAATGATTTATAAATTATGAATTTATGTGTTTGTTGTGCGCCAGATTCAAAAGGAGCTGGTTTTCAGGTGTTTTGTAGAGCCAGTGCAGGCAAAAAAAAGGTACCTCCTTTGAAATCATGCGCAAACCCTCCGGGTCTTCTTCTTTACCAACAGCATTTTGAACAATTCTGCTACGCTCATAAGCACCATTTGTACGTGGTGATAAAAAGTTGAGTTCTGGCTCTCACGATGATGGAGAGTTATGGGATCAATATTGAGGGAAATGTGCAAATTGATGCATTTTTAAATGCAACTATAAAAAACTCATGTTGTGCCGAAGTTTACACCACTAAAATGTGCTTTCTGAAGCTGGTAATGCATTTTTCGACACAACGTAGCAGGAACGCTTCAATATACTCTTGCTGACTTTGTATCCATAAAATAATTCGATAATGAACGGTATTCATGTGTACTCTTGACTTCTTGATTTTAGTAGGAACTGCATATTATGAAGATTATCTTCCTATTCATAGGAAAAGGATCATAAAATAAAGAAAAAGCCCAACAACAAATCAATGCTGGTATTTTCTCCAAAATATAATAAACTGCTTCCAATTATTTGGTAAAGGTAAACACTACACGGGACGACTGAACAAGGGAAAAATATATATACTCGTACATATGTATCCATCTGAAGAGGTGTGTTTCGAAAAATGTTCCACCAGCTTGAAACGCTCAAATTCTTTAAGAATCAAATATGGTCTAGTAACGAACTTAGGTCGCCCCCAGAGGTGCAATTGGGCCTAAATTCGCACTCATAGAGACAGGGGGGTGTGACAGTACCATCAACTCGTACTCTTAGCGTATGTGCTATGTTCGGAGAAGATGACTTTCCGGTTCTCGGATCCTCATCTATCGCCAAACGCAGCATTTCAAGAACTCGAGCATGAAGCCCGGCGTGAGAGCGACGCATAGACGCACATTCTCTTGGATCTGACGGTAACTGTCACAGCGTTTTGACTGTTTAGCATGAGCTCTCTAATGAGCGTATTGTACTAACCATCCTCCGTGTACTGGACAAGGTTCACTGCTGCATTCTCTCTCGTCCAATAGGGGATCCGTGCAGGGACGTCCGCCTTCTGAGGGTAAAGGCTGGTCACAGCGTCGGGTCCGTCGTTGCACACCAATCCCACAACTAGCTGAACACTCTTCCCATTCGGACCATTCACTTAAACCACCGTCAATCTAAAAAGAACGATGAACAGGTTGTCAGTGATGAAGCTGTTGTTATGGTTGCCTTGCTGTATTCGATTAATTTAAGTATAGACAATCTTTATATATCTCTAAGTATTTATAAAAATGACTGCCAAATCTGTTTGAGGACTCACTACTTAAAAACCAGTGGAGTGTGCACCAGATTGTGTGAGAATGTTTGGGATGCATTGTAGATGGTTTTCAAGAAGTTTTTACGAAATCGGTTCTGCACCAAATCAGCTGAGTGCCCTAAATTCTCTCCTGTTCTCCCAAGGAAGTTGAAATTTGATAGGGACACTCTTTGGGATATTAAGAGACGATTGAAATTATGGGCTCTTTCTTAATCAGATGAGTGAGCTAAAATCTGTCCTGTTCATCCAAGGAAGTGCAAATTTGATAGGGAAACTCTTTGGAACATTAAGAGACGATTGAAATTATGGGTAATTATGAACAGCACATTCAGCATTGGAACTGCCATTGAACGTACAAGTGATTGAAAATCCAACATTCACCGTATTGCGACAAGCATACATACTTCTTTGGGATGAGTGTGGCCCACAAAAAATCCTTGGAAGCACTGAATCGCACAATGGCGGATTACCTGGTAATCAACAACTTTTCGGTGGTTCATTGCTATTGTTGTCCAATGATTTTCGACAAATATTGCCGGTTATTCCTCGATCAATTACAGCCAATGAAATAAATGCGTGCTTGAAATCTTCCATTCTGTGGATAAATACACATCAACTAACGTTAAACATCAACATGCATGTTCGATTGTAAAACGACCAATCTGCATGTCAGTTTTCGAAAGATTTGTTAGACATGAGAAATGGCAAGATAAGGATCGATAGCAAAAATGGATTAATCAATTTGCCGAACAACTTTTGTACGAGTCAGCCATCCATAGAACAACTGATTGATAGCGTTTTTCCAAATATTTTTCGAAGTTATATAAACCATGATTGGCTGAAAGAACGTGCAATATTAGCACCAAAGACACGTCAACGCAATTAATCATCAAATCCAAGGAAAATTGCCTGGTGCTGTCACCACATACAAACCTATTGACACTGCCATGAATCAAGATAGGAAAGGCGGTTAATTTTCCTATTGAATTTTTGAATTCATTGGAGCCATCCTTTGTGCCACCGCATTGGTTGAATTTGAAAGTTGGCTCAGTAATTATGCTATTACGAAATATGAATCCGCCAAAACTCTGTAATGGCACATGACTTAATGTAAAAAAAATGATGCCGAATTCGATTGAGGCCACAATTATACGTGCACGGCCAATTATACGTGGCCTGTTTAAGGGTCGTTAATAGATAACTTTATTTATTCATGCACGAGACGGACAAACAACAAATATAGTTTAACTGAATGTATTGAGATGAATAAATAAATTAATTAATAAAAAGTTCCAGTCATGCAGCATGATCATATGAGCGAATTTTCGTAAATTATCGTATTGCATAATGTTAAATTGTTTTGAAATTCGAGCTTTTTGAGTGCAAGGAAATTGTTAACAATTAATTTTATGGGGAAAAACGTATTCTAAATAATGATTTCCTATTCAAATAGAGATTTTAAATTTTTAGCTCCTTTGCAGTTTGTATCGATTTATTAGAATATTTTAATGACTTGTAAGTACATTACATAAATTTTTAAATGTTCTATTTTATTGTTAATAAACTTTATTTGAGCAATATTCTACCCAAAAATATAAATTTAACGATTTTTAGCCGTTGTTAGCCATTTTTAGTGATTTTTTTAGTACATTTTTTTGAAATTTGACCAATTTAATGTGCTCAAAAAGTTCTGGCCAACAAACTTATCCTTTCGTTTAGAAAGCTTGATTTTTCGGTGCAAGAACGGAATTTTTATCTTAATACTAAAGAGAGTTATCATCTGGAAAGACACATAAATATAAAATGTCGGACGAAAGTTTGGATCAAACCCCGAAGCTAAGACATATCCATGTCAACGAATGTTTGATTGGAATTACCGGGCATGGTGGATTCTCACAGCGCCGTCGTTCTTTAAACGGACCTGTGCAGCTGTCGTTGACCAAACTTACAAACTGAAGGGGGAAAATCTTGGGTAAAGTTGGTGGTGGGACGCAGGTCCTCGTGCGGCTTTGCTCTCCGAATCCACACGAGTGGCTGCAAGTGGTCCATTCCGTCCAGTTACCCATCTGAAAAGGTACTGTAACGAAATCATGTATTTAGTTACGTCATAAACTTAAGCATTCATAAGTTAAGTGTTATAATTAAGTTATTACATACTTAAGGTAGGTATGTCAAAAATCAACTGGAATTTGGTATGGATGAAGGAATTCGTTTGTTGTTTAGTGTATGATGAGTGGGAGGGTGGGACAATCGCACTCAAATCCTCAATCCGCACTCAATCACTACCCCAATATAATTCCGGTGAAAATGAATCCATGTTTCATTCACGAACATACAGACCGTATTACGAATGCACAATATTTAGCGATTTTGGGCATTTGATAACATGAAATATGAGCAGGTGTTCCATGACATTACAGTTAGCGCGTGTGCTTACGATACTTATATTTAAAAAAAAAAAAAAAAAAAAAAAAAAAAAAAAAAAAAAAAAAAAAAAAAACGGTGGAACTATCCCGCTCAGATCCACAAAGCTCCACAACATTGATCGAATATAGATTCCGAATATAGATCATACCGCGATGAAATATTCAAGTTGGGATCTACTGTTTACCACCCTTCAACTGCCCTCCGGGTTTTGAGAGAATTCAGGATTCTAGATCATGAGAAATTGATGTTGATAATACGTTAGCGCAAGCGCGCTGTAACGTACCTACTATAGAAACATTTCGGTAGTGCAAGCGTTATTTTCCCTATTATGCGTCACATTACTTCCAAAACCCAAGGTTTTTAACTTTCAATCAGCTCGAGTTTATGGATGCACTGCTAAACGATGCAAGTTTATCAGCATCTAGAGCGCATCTAGAGATAAACTCAATCCTAACATCACCATTATACTCAGAGTTAACAACTCCCAAAGGAGGTATCACTCGACAAGAACGTTGGCTTTGATAAGTACATATGTTTGATAAGTACATATTTATATTCAACATTTCTGGGACACCCGAAATGTCCGCTTAACGAGAGCTTAAGCCGTCATCAGCTTTCTCTATAATTTAAAATTATTGTAATAAATTGTAGAAAACGATATATAGGTCGGTAGCAACGCGGAAGACTGTGCGTTTACGCACGCAGGCACACGAGGGCCTGTAGGATACAACGTATTAATTTGTTGGTTTCAATGATTCCCTTTGAATTCCATGCTTATACTCAGTGGTTACAATGAATCCCAGGAAATGAAATCTGTGTTTTCAACAGGGCAGTAGAAGCAAAATCGATATTTATTAAAAAGCATACTTATAAATATCCAACTATAAGAATACTTACTATAATTAAAGTTGAAAGAAAGGTGTATTGGGTTTGCTGGAAGATAATATTGCTACTTGTAGATGGGTGGTCAATTAAAGGAGTACCTACCTCGTCAATCTTTTTATATTAATATCGCTGAGGTTTGCAAACACTTATCATTCTGAGGGAAGTGTCATCATTCTGACATTGAACTTAAGGCAGGTGAAGAATCGACTTCCGTGATAAGATGGTAGTCACTTATTCATTCGCTACTAGTATGTTTTCCTTATAGTTACGTATGTACCTTTTGCTATTCCTTTTGAAATCTGTTTTATTTTTAAATACGTATAATTTATTCCAAGTAAAATGCTGTTTGTTGCATTATTCACACCTAACATATTATTCAAAATATGAATTTCCAATTCAAGCTTGGAAGAGAAATGATTTACACAGAGTTTGAAATCAAACTCACCTATCACAATCACAGAAAAGGTGAATGTGTTCACCGGGTGAGAGCCTTCAATTCGGCAGGTGTACACACCACCGTCCTCGGGCGACGCTTCAGTGATTTTCAAAGTTGAAGAAGCATAACTTTCATCCAAACTTTGATTGTTCTGGAAAACACGAGAAAAAAAATATGGTTATTCTATACAATAAAACTGCACAGCGAGAATGATGAGGATCAAAAAGATCGCCCGATCCGGCTCAACAGAACCCTAACATATTGGTACTCAAGTTAAAGCCCTGGATCTCCTGACCAACAGAAAAATCTTAGTTTTCCAAAATTTCAAACTATATTCGCTTAAATTGTTTAAGTGTGTTAAAAAACGTGGTTTTTTCGCCAACCTCCTACTTTCAAGGTACCCAGGCACCCAGTGATCCTCGCTCCGACCATCAAAATGGGCTTCAGAGCCAATGGCCGGCCACAATGGTTGGCTTGGCAGGCCGAAACGGGCGGCCCGTCAGGCCGCAATGGCGGGGGTTGGCAGGCGAAGCCTGCAGGGGGTGGCCCCCTAGTTATTTACCATTTCCAAGTTTGACCATTTTTGTTTGGTCGTTCCTATGTCATTCAGTCCATTTAGTGAGTTTTAAGGGCAGATCCCAGCTTACAGGTAACTTTAATAAGTGTATATGAGAGGTACGTACGTAAGTTGTCATTCGTATAAATTACATTGCCTGATTGCCATTACGGAAGGCTTTCACGACGTATCGTTAGAAACTTCAGATGTTCTGATGATCGTTTGCCATGGATAGGTGCGTGTTGGGACACCAAAAGGTTTGGTCGCACGGGTAAAGAAATGTAGCTAACAATAATGCCCTCAAGTATCGAATACATAGGGCGATAGTAATGTACATATTGTACTTGTCACCAGACTTTTGATGGGCGTAACAAACAGAAATGGCAAAAGTCATAAGAATGTCCGCCTACCTCATACGTTTATATTGTTTATATTATATACCAACAATGATTAACTTATTTTTCTTTCATAGCAATGTCGGGAGTAAATGCAAACTTTACTTTTTCAATAACGAACCTTGGTAAATCGACAGAATAAAATAGTTACATTGTTGGTTTAAATTTCAAAATGCGTAGAACCCAGAAATCGAAAAAATCCATCCGTTCGCGCCAACCAGAGCCCTTCTCTGAATCTACTGGACCAAACTTGATTAAAGAGAATAATGAAGTAAAAAAAAATCACATATGGGGTCCAATTGCTTCCAGAACCTCAGCATCGATTTCCATTAACCTCAAAGAGTAGAATGAAGGACTGAAATATTTACAAAATCGAGAATGAGTATAGTTTTTTTCCATTCATGATTAGATACCACCCCAAAGAATCGAATGAAACCACCCGGATCGCTGTACGTTCATCCGTCTGCTTTCCTTAACGGCTAAAACTTCGAAGGGAAAAATGATCGTCAACATGAGCAAACCAAAACTGTTGGAACATGGTGAAAATAGCCTAATCGACTATGACGATTGTTTCAGCTGATATAATTCCAATGGAACTCTCTTCATGGAACCGAGTTTATTATAACTGTTGTCACCTATAAATGGACTGGTGAACCGTAGGTAGGTGATTTATTTTTCTCATTAATTCTTAGTAGGTGGGTGCCTGTGTCAATGTCGATATAATTAGATTTCGATAGATATACTTCTGACAGATATACATAGATTGCAGGTAAAGTAACTAGTAAAGTACTAGTAAAGTGTTTAATTTAATTTAATTAATTCCTCCTTGTAGGCGTCTTCGCATATGAAATTATATTTAGATAACGTATACTAGACCTCGTTTAATGATTATAGACCAATGTTCTACAAAGAAGGGCTATCTAATACAGAAATGAAAAACCTTTGTACAAATTGGCAGCGTTTTTTACAATTCGATCTCAGTTCTTAAAGTCATCTTGGTTGCATGCATATAATATTGCAATGCGTTATAGTAAATTCCGAATGATCAATAGGTACCAAACTAATTTCGACAGTTAAATGAAATGCCTGAAGCCAAAAATCTCCACTATCTATTTTACTGTAGGAACTAGTTGCAATTGCACACTGAATAAAAAATAATTTGAAGACAAACTTACTGTTTTTACTTACTTTGTACCAAGAGATCTGATCTGTAAAGATAGACAGTGGACATTCTAGATTCAAAGCGTGGTGTAGCTGGACGGTCGATTTTCTGAATGTGCCATTTGGAAAATGGTCTTCGGCCACCGCTAAAACAAGAAGTAAAATGAAATTATATAAATATCGATATAATAACAAACAACTTCTTGACGTTTTGTGGATTGATTCAAAACTTTTGAAATATTAGGTATTTAAAAAGTATTAAAGGTCGGAGTAAGTACCGTAAACTATGACATTGTAGTAGCGCTCGGCCGGCGGGGATATTCTGCTCACCGCGAAACAAGAATAACCTCCATTGTCATTTTCAGTCACATTTTCTTTTACCTAAAGACAAATGAATGTGTAGTTTTGATGAATAGTTATTAATATTTTGCTGATTTGATTGCTGTAGTGATCTCATTATTTCCACTGATGCTATTGTTTTTAATACTCAATACATTATAACCATGTTTCGAACTTACCAACTTACTCCCATCGGTTGACACCCAGAAGTTTCCAGGGGTCCCGTTGTTCAGGTTCTTCCCATTCTTCGACCAGGAGAGGGTAGGAGGAGGGTCGCCTTCAGCAACGCAGCTAAGCTCAAACTTATCTCCGGCCTTCAGAGTCAAATCAGGCCCAGGGGGGCGCTTCGTATCCAGTATTCTGGGCGGAACTAAAATATCGTCGATATGCTAGTTTAATACTTACTAAGACACGTAACGGCCTGATACGAAATTCCGATTCACAAAGAAATAATTGCAATTTATCCGTATTGGTTGGAATTTCGTTGGGGAAGAAAAAGCTGTAGGAACTAATGTAGGATAACTATATATGTTTTTCTGTAATCAGTGGCCTAATCTGAACAACTGTCATGTTGCTTATTCAGAGAATTTACTTCCCTCTAAACTCAGTTGACTAGTGGATAATATGCTTCCTCCATGTGCCATTGTGAACATTAGGATGCACAGTGTAACGAATAACGTAAAAACTGCGACTTTACTTTGGTCAACATTTGAAGGTTCTTCTACGTGTCCCGGTGAATACAGGAACAAAGTTCAGGAGCCCAATAACTAATAATTCCTTAGGTTTGTTTTGGAGAAAACTGCAGACATTTGATGTCAAAAATTGGCAGTTTTCATGAAAATGAATGATTACTTATCACAAATATATCAATATGATAAAAGGCAATGTGGTGTTTGGTGTGAGGTATGTGGCAACGTGGTTGTGACCTTTTTTTTATGGATTCATTTCTCACAGTAAGTGAGAGGAGCATGTGAAAGGGTAAAGAAAAAGAATCGCTAAACTACATACCTACTTATAAACTCGTAAACGAGTTCCACTATCTGCTTTACAAGCAGATACCATGTTACATGGATATGTCTTTGATTGGGGATTTCATAACGATTATCCTCGAGAGTTGTAAACAAATCCTTTAACTTTGGATTGTAGGCAACGAAATGTAGGATAAAGAATTTATTCTATTATTCTTGGAGACACTATAAGCATACTATATATACTATTAAAGTTATTTCTTCAATACAGGCGCTATCATTTTTATGTTCATGATTGCCTGATGTTTCATTAATAAATGAAATTATATCATTTATTGTTTTATTTGATAACGTTTCGTTCTCTAACTGAGGACATCTTCAGATCTTGCTTTCTAGACATTGAGTTGACTTGGTGAGCCACTGTTTTATTTGACAAATCCGTTATATTCGGATGTTTATAAATTTTTTCCTGGACACACCAAGTCCAGATGAAAACTGAAGATGTCCTCAGTAAGAGGATGAAACGTTATCAAATAAAACAATAAATGAAATAATTTCATTTATTTTCCCTGGGCCGCATTCCGACTAAGTAATTCCAACAAAACAACGGTTTACTTATAGAAATGTTGAAAATAACTGTGGAGAGAAGTCACTGCCCCACTACAATGAGTTGTTGTTTACAGTCGACTGTTGGCAAGAGGATGATAATGTTTCCTATGGAGTGGAGTAAATGATGCTACTGCTTTACGTTAAGAATATTGTAACTGGCTTATTAAAATTGTTTATAGTCCAATCAACTTAGTTTAGGAATGTAGCCAGGTACGTAAGGAGGGGGAAATTGGTAGCTTGAGATGTGAACATTTATCACATAAATCAAGCGCTTTCCAACGAGTGGCGAAAGATTTCTGTACGATGAAAACTACGGATGTTCCATTCCCCTAGCAACGGATTGGTTGTACATGAACATCATTAGAAATTGTGACATATTTTTTGCGTCACGAAAATTTTTGGTTGACCCCCCAGAGCAAAGATCATGTCATCCATCCATCCAAATCCATCCTATCCATGTCAAAAAATAAAATCGGTGAATTTGATTAAACAAAGTTCACTTGATTTGATTCAGATTCATTTGATGCAACAAAAAACACGAGTTTTCAGAACAGTTCTTGAGAAAATAAACTCGTACAAAAACCTGCCAAATTCTGCCAGAAAACGGCATTAGCGGTGTTTATGCTAGTATTGGTATTTCCTGATACAATTACGCAAGAATCGGAAAAAGTAGTTATGGGCGAAGCGTTAAAACTATCAGAGATGGCTTGAGACGATGGACCTGACTTATTCACTTGAAGGCGTGACTACCACCAATGAATTACAACGGAGTTATAGTTCGTTGCCTTTCACTTGAAGGCATCAAAGTGCCAACAAGTGAACCTACTATTTACTGTAGATGCTTTTAGCGAATTCTCGTACAGAATGAAGATATTGCAATGGCGCCAAAAATTTCTTCATCGAAATCCGTTTTAAGGCATTCTGAAATGATTTTTAAGTTTTCGCTTTTTCTATATGAGTGTGTGTCATTTCAGACATAACTCTCAATAGAATCGAGATAAAAATTCCGTTCTTGCATCAAAATGTCAAGCTTTACAAATAAAAGGGCGAGTTTGTTGGCCAGCACTTTTTGAGCCCATTAAATTGGTCAAATTTCAAACCATGTGCTCAAAAAATCATTAAATTTATGTTCTTAGTAGAATTTTAGTCAAAAGAAGTTTATCGAAGATGAACTAGGACGTTGAAAAATGTATTAATAAAATGATGGTGAAAAATTTACCTTGATTTCATCAAAATGTGATGAAAAATCGATAAAAGAAAAATTAAATATTGCTAAAAAAAGTACTCAGTCATGCAGTATGACTAATAGAGCGAATTTTCAAAGAAAAGCTTTGGATAAAATTAAATTCGGCACCTAAATTGTGATCATTGAGGCCAACCATGTCCCGAATTGAACCATTTATCTAACCGCCACGCCCGCCGCGCCACCACCGTCTCAATATCTAATTTATACTACTTTCCGAACACCCAATAAGGAAAGGGAAAGTAAATAATCGGCATAATTATGGTGTATGAGAGCGTTGAAAATGTTTTCGACATCTCAAAGAACGTTCTGCACCAAATCGTACCGTAGCAACTGAATCGAGTAGCAATTCGTACAGTACGAAAGTACATATGCTAGCTGCTGCAATCATTAATACATATATATTTAAAATAACTATTCGTAACCAATATAGTCACATTCATCTCTATTATGACCTATTTATGGTTTACCTAAAATTTTCACGTATTTCTCTACGGTTAGGGTCACTCCGTTGTCTGTTACGTCACACGTGTATTCTCCTCCATCTTCCATCGTCGTCGCGTCTATGAAAATTTCATCTCGGAGAATTTTGTCGCTTTTCAGTGGTTGACCGTCCTTCCTCCACGCCACTTCTCGGTCCGATTCGCTCGCGACTGAACAGTTAAACGTCAGGGGCTTCCCTACCTCAACTTCGACATTACTGCTAGCGGGGATCACACGAGGAGGAACTAAAACAAAAAACCAACATCGGAAAATAGAAAAAGATTTATTTACAGCTGATGAAAATACTATAAATATCACAACAACAATTTAGTTATCAACACAAATAAGTAGATTTTTCTTAGTCAGGGAGAGTTAGTATAAAACTAATGTGATCTAACCGATGTTTTAACAACTTATTTTGACCCGTACACATAGAATATTTTATTAATTTAAACAGATGCAAAACGTATATTGAATGATAAAAACATTCTCATTCAATAGATAAATAGATGCCTCATCAATAGATATCTTCTTCTGTTTCAAAGACATTCATTATACAAACATCTTAACAAATCTCGTTTACTATATGTAAAAAATGGGAAACTAAAGTACGCAACCACTCCACGTTAGGCCTTTACGTTCAACTGCCACTGTAGTCGCATATCATGAATAAAATAACCTTCTTATAGGGTCACTTTTTTTTCACCAGTCATTAGAAATGATTAACGAGATGATAACAAAAACTATGTAAGTTATTGCACAAAGGTTTATTATTTCAGTACTGGATAGCCTTTCTACGCAAAACACTTGACTATAATTTTATTATTAAACAAAGTCTAGTAAACATTACCTAAATATAATTGCATTGACGTATACGCCTACCGAAGAGAAATTAATTAAATTAAGTTATACAGCTACACTTTACCAGCCCTTCTATATTTAACAAGAGCTGATATCCAAGTACAATAATATGTAGCTACATAAGAATCTAAGCATATCGACGTTGACGTATGCACCCACCTACAGAACATTGATAAGATAAAATAAATCACATGTTCCAACAAAATCATGCTACCTATAGGTGACAAAAGTGACAATAAATATATTTTCGGGAAATGAAAATTCCATGGGAATTACATCAACACGAGCGTACAAGTACATAATACGAGCGTCGTAGTTTCAGGGCGATTTTCGATATATTCCATCACTTATGATTCACTACCATGTTGATGATCTTTTTCTCAGTCAAAGTTCTATTCTTTAGGGAGAGCGAACGGATAAATGTTCAGCGATTCGGGTGGTTTCATTCGATTCATTGGGTTGATATCTATGAATGACAGCCAAAACGTTACTCTTATTTCGAAACTGTTCGAGATCTCAATTTTGTAATATTTCAGTCCTTAAATTCTACCCTTTAGGGATGATCGAAAGGGATACCGAGAGTGATGGCACATCCCCATTATTTTTGAGCCTAATTTTATAAATTTCGGTTCGGCAGTTGCGAAGAGAAAGTTCGGGCGGCAGACGGACGGATTTATTTTAATTCGATTTTTGATAAAGAGACTTATTGCTTAACAAGATCACCAATCTAATTACCCAACCATGTAATTTTATAACAACGATGAGTTCACAAAATGTTATTTTCTATCAAGTTGTGTATAAGTATTTTTATGATTGCAATATTTTAATTCGATTTTATAACAATCAGATGACCATGTAATGTACCATATGTCTGTAAAAATCACGACTGGAATGGCTGAAAAAATAAACATGTATATATATATACCTTTTTGGGATCTAAGGAGGATTAATTTTTGAAAATAATAAACCTAAAGTTAGTTTTTTGATACCCGTTTTCAAACGCGAGACATTTAATTTAGATAGGTACTTCGACGGAAAATATAATCGACAATGAAGAGTCTACTAATCGTGGTTCCTAGTTACCATTTCCCTTAATCGTTCAAGTTTTTTTTTTTTTTTTTATGTAATCGCTACACTGGATTGTTTTTACTGCTTCCTGTATGCCAAGACAAAATACAACAAGAAACAGCGGCATACAGTCTTGATTAGGCTTGTTGATCGGTAAACATAAATTATCATACTTGTTTTTTGTATTAAATGTGTTGTTGCAAAAGTACCATTTTTAGAACCAGATAGTTTATTAAGTTCCCCCGATGATGATTAAGAACATTCGATAATCAAGAGGAACTCGACAAGTCCACAGACCTCATGGATGTTTCAGGTTTCTGCTAGAATTACGAAAATGTCCCGTCCGTCCATGAAGCTATAAATTGACAGGTGTTTTATATTGTAGTAGAAATACCACATTCCTACTAGTTATATCAAACCTACACGATAATATTATTCGAATGAGAAAACCAAGAGCACGCTAATAAGAAAGCTGTAAATCAGGTAAGAAGGAGGCGAGCCAGATTGGCTGGTAGAGTTTTTAGCAGCCAACTGGAGTTCGCCCTAGCGATCTGCTCATCGATATCCGTTGCGATAAACGGGAGTTTCCTTTCTATGGGAGGACGAATTCATCAGTGGTAATTTCAGTACACTGACTTCATCCAACGCTACTGCAGCTATATATTATGATACAGGTGACTTCCAGCCCAGCTCATCCTTTCTATGATACACGAGACCCTCTCGAACGATCAAGTTTGTCCCGTCCGGCAACTACTTGGAACCGTTCCCTACAAGAAGAACTGTGAGTTCTTCAATTCCGTTCAACCTGTTTAGTAGACATGTAGGTCAGAATGAAGTGTATAGTTTGGTGGTCTGGATGCTCGCAAGCTCGCATCTCAAAAATACATAACATCAAGTAGTCAATCCCTTACTAAAAATGCAGATTAGTTGGATATGTAGATCAGAATGAAGTGTATAGTTTCGTGGTCTCATAACACGATCACATAACAGTTTAGAAACGTAAATGTGACTTTTCATTTGTGACTCATGAGCTGCTCCGCGTTGAACGGAATTGAAGAACTCACAATTCTTCTTGTAGGGAACGGTTCCAATTAGTTGCCGGGGTGGGGGACAAACTTGATCGTTCGAGAGGGTCTCGTCTATGATACAGGGAAAAAATTGCATTAGCATCAGCATTTATCATGTCGACAGTTCTTTTTACAACCACAATACGACTATTCCCGAAGTTGCAGAATTAAATTAAGAGAATCCAAAACCTTTTCACGCCATCCTTAGGTAATCAAAGCAGGACTTTCAATCGGTTGGGCATTTGTATTTTTTTTATTGTTGAAATTGTCTTAGACCAACTCTCTGAATTATAAGACATTTTGTGGTATCGAAGGCAGACTAATGACTAATAAAACCTACCAATAACGTTAACATTAAATAATTGTTGTGCTTCTCCCGCTATGTTCCATACTGTGCACTTGTAGGTGCCGGTGTCATCTGTCGAGGCGTTTCCGACCCTCAGGCTGTGGGTCGTCGTTCCGTTGGGGTTTTTGATAGATTTGAGGGAGACGCGAGTGGATTTGATGAGGAAAATGCCGTCTTTCATCCAACTGACTTCATCCTCAGGGCCTCTGGACGTGCAATTGAGTTCAATATCTTCCAAAATCTTGTAGGTCAAGGACGTGACGCTCGTTCTCATCAGTTCTGGTGCTTCTGTAACGTAATGTTCAATGAATAACAATTTATATGTTTATTTCATCTTTCATTCGTCTAGGGGCTTAAAAAAATTAAATCTTAATTTTCTTTAATTCGCAAATTTCCAAAGTCATGATTCGTATCGGTATTCATCAAGGATGCTGAATTATCACAACACTTTTTTTAACATTTGGCAGGATGAAATCGTTGGTGAGGAACCATTCTATAAAAAAAAAGTCATGCAGCATGGTCGTATGAGCAAATTATCGTATTGTATTATGTTACATAATTTTAAAATTTGAGCACTGTGTGCAAAGAAAAGTTCATGGCAACAAAATTCGATTAAAATACATTCGGCGACTCAAATAGATTTGGAAATTTTTGCTTTTTAGGGAGATTTTATAGATTTTTCTGAAAATATTAATTACATTTAAGTAATTTTTCTGCATATTTTAGCATGGAACATGCTTTAGCCTTGAGCTAACTGCCCGAATACGTTACGCGGAAGTGTCACGAAACTTGGAGTTTTCACCGGACAAAAATCGTTCTCCACTCGTTGGAAAGCTCTCGATTTATCACGCATTTCTTTCGTACTTGTTCTTCTATTCATGTCGTACTTTTATATTTATTTATGTTATAAGTGGATATAGTAAACAATGCCGCTTATTCTGTTGTCACTTGGTTGAGAAGTGAATCTTGGTTATAATAATTGTGGACGCGCACCATAACAGAAAATTACCTACCTACATAGGTACTCTGTTATAATTTCGATTAAAACATTTATGTTTTAGTTTTAAATTTATTTGCATTTACGAATTAGCGGGAAGAAAGCATGTTCCATATTTTAGCATTTTAGCCGAAGGCTCAAAGCAAAAAGTAACCGGGTGGTCCAGGGTCATTCTCGATTTGTTTTTTGGGTTCGGTCTCTCCTTATATCCAAAGAAACAAAGGAAAAGTCAAAACCTACGTTTCTTGATAAATTATGTGGATTACTCGTACATTCAAAACACAAAACTTTGGAGCAGACAGCAGACACGGCTAGAACAGGTTTGAGATCTACCCATCCTTCAAGACCGTTGGGTAGTGCGGTTCATTGCCTAACCCCACTCCGCGCTAATGATCAAAACTACCTACCTACTACTTACTACTAGGCATTATTATATTCTGACTTAATAATTTGAATGTTGGTGAAATGTTTGAGTCGTCTGTTATTTCTATTCAGGAAGGATGAATTGGGAAGGGGATTTCATGAAAATATTTAGTTTTCAAATAGTGCTAATTCGTATTGTTACTGGTGCTTCAGATTAAGCTGCTGGAAACCCTACCGGTATTCCAAACATGTTGCTGACACAACCTCCTTTGTGTGTGTAAGCCATAAATAGTTGTTTGTGGACACATATTAGAGGTTCCTAATGTATAGCAAATATGTTTCTACCCATCTACTCAACAAACAATTTGATCAACATCAAAGTTAAATGAGCTATGTAGGTATAATTCAATAATATTGTAGTTTCATTATTTGTACTATCCCTCTATCAGTAAAACTATTACGAAAACGTTTCTACAATCACTCAGATTATGTAGTGCGAATACCTTAATCTTGCCAATTAAGTCACATGGTATCACTATTTAACTATCCTCATGTAACTTTGTATCAATTTGTTGAGTATCAATATCAGATACTGCATTTCAACCATTTTAGATAAGAATTCACTATTCATCCGTTCTGGATATTAAAATGAAACGTTATATGATTACAAGAGGAATAATGGTAAAAACCTTAATTTGTGAGGGTCTATTCCATTCGATAGAAACAATATTGATCCATTCACTTGGGAGCTGAGGGATTCATACGGGTTTTAGTTGGTTTATTAACAAACCCTTTCAACTCTAATTTATTGCCAAGGCGAATCGTAACCTGTAATAAATAGCTACATACTATAGTGTTAAGCTTTTTACCTATCACGTGGACATCAAACGTTTGAACTGCAGACCCTGCTTCGTTGAATGCGTCACAAATGTATTTGCCGTTATTTTTAGGTGTTACACGATCAATAACCAATGTTTTATCGTCGTGAAGTACTTCGGCGAATCTGAAATAAACAAGTAACATCAAGTTTATAATGAATTAAGTATAGTCAGTATCTGGCCTATGGAAATTTAGTCAATAAATGAATAACTGTAAATACATAGGTAAACTAAACAACCATTTCATTGGCTTTGCGTACTCAATATAACATTAAACTCTTGATATTACATCATAATAATTATTTAATCAACGATAGGCATAATTTCTTAAAACTTTGTAAAGATTATTTATATAATTTTTATTACCTGAAGCCCTTATTTTTTTCCATAGATCTCAAATATGACTTTTTTGCGAACGTGCACATGCGAAAAACGTGCGCAGTGCGCCCTAACTTTGTTATTTTAAATAAGAACCCCCATTTTTCATTGCAGATTCGTATTCTCTGTGAGATTTCATGAAAAATGATCCGTAGTTTGATTTTTTGGGTGCGCATAATCGGGTACAATTCTACTCCAAAAGTGCGCAATTTGTGAAATATTTAGTTTTAATGTTATTCAATTGCCACTTGTAATTTTGGGGTATTTTTTCTTGATGTTCACTTATTGATATTTGCAACACCAAAACACCGGAAAATCTGTCAGTTTTCCTTACTAACCAAGGAAACCGGGAGGGGGGGGGGGGGGGGGGTTGAAAATTTTTGAGCCATTACAATATAGGAACGTAGTTTCGCTAAAACATACAATCTATAAATAAGATTCGGTACATTCTTCAGAACAACAGTTTTGGTATTTACTTTTCATCAGATCGGTCACTCCTTAGAAATTTCCATGAATATGAAGGCTCGGAAGTCCCTTGCATTTCACAGTTCAACTCCAACTGACTGCCAACTGCTATCTTTTTCGTGAGATGTGGTTCACCTTTGAGCTGCGGAGGACCTGCAATGTAAGCAAAAGTACCCTTTAAATTGCGCGTAGCCACATCTCAATGAAAACAATGTCATAAAAAAAAAAAAAAAAACTAGGATAATTTTTCAACAACGATAATTTATCAACATAAATTTGAATCTAGAGACTTCGCTTTGATCAAAGATTCTCGTATTTTAACATCGTAAGTGGTTTTTGCTGAGGTGATGGATGTATGTACAGGTTCAGCCATGAATGGTGACGCCCCCACATATAGCATTTCCAAGTCAAATTCAACCTTTTCCAAGTCAAATTCAACCTTTTCCAAGTCAAATCCAACCTTTTCCAACTCAAATTCAACCTTTTCCAAAACAAATTCAACCTTTTCCAAAACAAATTCAACCTTTTCCAAGTCAAATTCAACCTTTTCACCATTATTAGGGAAATGACGAACAATACGCACAAGCCCTAAATGTAGTACCTAATGCTTGTCTGTGATTGAGGACTGGGCTGAAAACAATACTCCAAAAGCAGTAGGTAGAAACAAAATCATGTTTTATTAAAAGAGAAATCAATAAAAAATATAATTTAAAAAAATTAACATTTCTTTGAAAGAAAAACTCTTCTCTCTTCTTTACATAATTAATATTTTAAAAGTCTTAAAATTAAAAATCTTACTAATAGAAAGACTATCTTTGATTTTTTTTTCAATTAAAAAAATGTACACGTAGGTACTTTTGTGAAATACGAGTAGGTACTTGTAATAAATTGACAAAAAATATGACATCAGTGGAGAGGCTGTCCAACTGACGCTTGAGGGAGCAGGAGCATCATGTCCATAAAATAGTTGGGTAGTACAATCTGTAGCTTTAATTGATGACACAGCCCGTGGAAACATATCGCACAGATCATGAGTTTGGCGTGGCTCACTCAGAATACCACGAGCAGCGGTTTTTATTTTCGAGAACGCATGTTCCACCGGGTTGAGGGTAGGCAAATACGGTTTTTTGTTAATTTCTTTTTTAATAAAACATGATTTTGTTTTATGTATAGGTACCTACCTACTGCGTTTGGAGTATTGTTTTCAGCCCAGTCCTCAATCACAGTCAAGCATTAGGTACTACATTTAGGGCTTGTGTGTATTTTTCGTCATTTCCCTAATAATGGTGAAAAGGTTGAATTTGACTTGGAAAAGGTTGAATTTGTTTTGGAAAAGGTTGAATTTGTTTTGGAAAAGGTTGAATTTGAGTTGGAAAAGGTTGAATTTGAGTTGGAAAAGGTTGAATTTGACTTGGAAAAGGTTGAATTTGAGTTGGAAAAGGTTGAATTTGACTTGGAAAAGGTTGAATTTGACTTGGAAAAGGTTGAATTTGACTTGGAAATGCTATATATTTCACCGCGTCCAGGAATGGCAGACAGAATCAAACCAGGCAGTTCGACAAAAGCGTATGAAATACGTCAGAGCAGCGGAAAACCTTCGTCCATCATTATTGATGGATATCTGGTGAGGAGATTATTCTCAAAAAATACGAAGTACACTAGCAAACACTGACCTTAAGGTTTGAGATTTCGTGTGATTTCAATATTGAAAATGGCTTTGTACTCCGGATGAACATAGAATTGATTATACACTATAATTTAAACTTCTAAATTTTTGTGAACAAAGAAGTGAATTTGACATTTTTTGTGTCAATTTTTGGGGTTATATTTGACATGTGTGTGCCATCTTTAGATGTAATCCCGAAGAGTCAAATGAAACCACCTGGATTACTTTGCGTAAAAAAAAAAAAAAAAAAACCACCATTTGCACACATGCAACCATTTAGGTCATTGGTGTCAATATAATATGCAATTAATTTGCAGTTTACATAATATCAATTGTTAAAATTAACATGTTCAAACATTTCAACGCAGTTCAATGTCCACTTCAAATTTCATTGTACAGGTCACAAGATTTGAGTTGAGAAAATATGTTCCCGAAGTGCGAAGGATCATTTCCAAGTAAAATGTGGAGTCGCCGTGATATTGGGGAAATCGTTGTTGAGAGGACAGCCACATGACGAACAAATAGGTGGAAGTCCGTCAAATAGCCATGGGTGAGGCGTGTGTTGTTGGAATTATCTCCTCTCGTCGGCAGTGCACAACTGAGCCATCCGCTAGCTTCCTGGAACGACTAGATGAGCCCCATGCATAGACGTCTTTCTTTTCCACAAGATTAGAATTTGCATGGTATTCCATTCTTCTCTCCATCTGTTCCATACTGCTGCTGTCATAAAGGGCTTGTAATCTGAGAGTGGATAGAGGTGCATGGAAAATGGTTCTGGACTGGCTTCTCGTGCTTTTTCGTTTCCCGGTATCCCGACATGTCCAGAAACCCAGCAGAGATGTACATATAAGCCTTTATTGAGGAGATTATGAATGCTCAACAATATATTGCATACCAAAGGCTGGGAGTAATCCCTTCTTTTCAATGCTTGAATGGCGCTAAGCGAGTCACTGCATATAGCCAGTTTTTGATAAGGTGAATGTATTATTGTAACTGCTTGTAGAATGACGAAGAGTTCTGCCGTGAATATGGAACAAGTGGATGGAAGAGTAAATTTTTTAGTGATGAAGTCAGAATAAAAAGCACTTCCTACACCGTCAGAAATTTTTGATACGTCACAGAAAACTGTTGTGCATGGAGAGAGTATTTTGATCAATTTGGCGAATTTAGCATGATATTCAACTGAAGATGTTACATTCTCCCATGAGGTTGTCAACGAAAGGTATTATTTTGGTTTTGTGAAGGTCCAGGGAGAGTAGGGCGAGATGTCTTCAAGTGGAAAATTTGGTAGACTGTCAGAATTCAGTATTAAGTCTTTGTGAATAAATTCTAGAGAAGTGGCTAAATATCGTGGAATTATCATGGGTGGGTTCAAAAACATCTGATGTAGCGAATATTTGGGATTTGTTTTCACTTTGATCATGTAGTTGTAGTTCATTCCCAACTGCGCACGTCTGTGAGCCAGAGGTATAACACCTGCATCAATATGAAGGCTAGGAACTGGACTAGACTTAAATGCTCCGGTATTTATTCTAATTCCTTGGTTTTGAAAAGTGTCCAGCCTAGATACAGTGGTATGAGGAGCCGTCCTGTATGAAATTGTGCCGTATTCAAGTTTTGTTAGTATGAATGCACAATAAAATCGCATCATTCATACTCTGTCACACTCCCATGAGGTGTTTGCAAGGACTTTCAGCACATCAAGAGATTTGAGCCCATTGATTTTTAGCTGTGTGATGTGACGTTTCCATGAGAATTTTATGTCAAAGGCCATACCTAGATATAGGGGATATGAAGCTTCACTAATGGGCATTTTTTCAATGTACAAAACAGGATTACTGGGGTTTCGTTTTCGAGAGAATATGTATGAGGTTGTTCTTGAATAGAAAAAGGGCGGACCAATTTCTTTTGTCCAATTTACTAAGTTGTCGATGGTGGACTGAAGAAGGGCTCGAATGATAGAAAAATTTTTGGTAACAGTATAAATCACGAAGTTGTCAGCATACAAACATTCTTTAACAGAAAGAGCAATTGCGTTAAGAATTCCATCCGTCGCAAGCACAACTTTCAATATGGAACATTTCGAAACTGTATCAAACGCATTTTTTATGTCGAAAAAACAGCCATAACCTCTTGTTTTTTGCAAATGCCGATTTGATATAGGTTTCAAGAGATATTGAACAGTCAATTGTAGAAATGTCCTTTCCTACAGCCACATTGTTCAGGAGATATTTTTTTACTTGCCTCAAGACACCAAGTAAGTCTAGCAGTAACGTGCTCCAATAATTCACATAGGCAGCTTGTCAGTGAGATGAGCAAATCATAACTGGTGGAACATAGTTAAAATCGCCTTATGAACAACGACGATTGTATCAGCTGATATAATTCCAATAGAGCTCTTTCTTTCCATATCGAGTTTGTTATAACTATTGCCACCTATAGATGGTCTGGTGAAGCGTAGGCAGGTAGGTATTTATCTCATTAATTTTCAGTTGTAAGTAAATGTCGATATAGGTACTAAGATAGAGGGACTTGTAAAGTGGAATTTTTTTTTTTAATTGCATTAATTTTCTCTTGGTAGGTGTCAACAACAACGTAGGCATATTAATGAAAAAGTCATTGTTTCGGCCTACCACCACGGAATTGCGTTATGCAGATCGGTTAGGAAGGTGGTGCCCGAGAGTCTGATTTCCATCTTAATCAATCTAAGGTGCCGAAATTGGGAAAAGAGCTCCTTAGGGATATTTGGAATACAATTAAAATGTTCGGATGGGGGCTCCGATCAGCTGAGGGACCTCATAAGGTAATTTTTTCCTAATCAACCAACGGTGCTAAAATTTAAGATGTAGTCCCTTTGTGACACCAGTGAAAGGCGAAAAACAGAGATTCGGAGGAAGTTAGGTAGTGCACTGTTAGCGTAAACATTTTGTGCTGTGATCAATATATTCATGTATAGTTTTCCAGCAGGTTTAAAGATCTAAGAGATATACTAATGATGGAAAAAACTACAAATGTTCAAGAGTTATAACTTTATTATAAAAAATGAAGCAAATAATGTGATGATTAAAAACCAATCCAAAGGAACTCACATATTTGTAACTGAGAGGAGGTGAATCAGAGATATTCTAATGAAGGTTAGAAATCGAGAGAGTGGTTAGGCTTGAAAACAGCATTTTTCCTTATTTCTTCGGATATTTTGAAGTATGAAGAACAAACTTTGTCTTTATTTTCGCACTTGCGGCTCCTCTTGTTTCTACGGACGGGGGTAACAACGAATTCTGGCCCTTCTTTTTTGTTTTCTTGTACGGCAAAGTAGATTTCGTTGGAGGCCATCACATTGCCTGGGTTCACATCGCGGTTGTTCTTGAGACTTACGTTCAGACCCGCTGAATCTCGAATGCCTACCGCTGAAAAGATTCAAAATTCCTTTTAAAATATGGGAATTTGAACATTTAGGGTCCTGATTAGATTCCTCGCAAACCTTAGAACGTAATAAAACTTTTAATAGCTCTGTTTACAAGTACCTACCTGTCATGGATGTTAGTTATTTGACGGAATAAACAATTTATTTACTAATACACGGCCAACACACTCGAGACACCCACGAACTGAGTCCCGATCTAGGATGACCGGAATCGGAATTTACGCTGGAAGAGGAAGCGCGAACTTGTAGATACCTACTGAATCCTTTCACTATTCCGACCGCGCCAAGAATATGTATTTAACGGAAACTCTCTTTGCTATAAACGTTATTTATTGTACAAATAATAGGAACTAACAATACTCAAATATTCGATAATTAATACTGGTCATTATAACCCTCACAGAAGGCTATGTAACTAACATCCAAGAGGCAAATTAGGGAATAATTTTCTCGGGATATCAGTTTTCTAGCGGTAATTTAATTAACTGTAGTGCTAATTGAATTCTTTCCGCTTGGAAAAATGGGATAGCTAGAAACCTTCAAATATATCACTCGAATTCGAAAAACCTTATTCTGAAATGTTAGTTTTTGTCATTTTGATAAACACATTCGCAACCAACGAATATCGTAAGATCCTTAACCCACAATTGGTTAAGAGTATTATATGTTCAATTTGTATACTCAACTTACCTTGGTAGTGCCCCACAGCAGGAGAGGCAATGTCCAGGGTTTCAAATTTCTTTTCTAGTTCCTCTACCTCCTTGGCGAACCCATCCACATCTTCCCGGACATGTGTTTGATAGGTCGTCGCATTCCTCAACAGCGCCAAGCATTCCCAATAAAGAGGCTCACAAGTCACCTCATTGTAGCAGGATTTTATGGCCACCAGCCATTCCTCGCTGTCTCTAATCGGAAATCCCATGCTTATAAGATTCTTCAAGTCTTCCAATGCACCAGATAGCAGATCTCTCTTGTTCATTTTAGTTTCAGGTGGAACGTTTTCCTTCGATTCAAACTCATCGAAACCTTGTGGTGATAACAAACGGGTGTATTCGTTTGGCTTGGTACTGTTCCATCCTTCCTGGATTGAAGTAGTTACCTCCTTCAGATTTGTACAAATTAGAGGTTTTCCCCTTTTGTTTAGCCATGCTTCTAAGCCACTGACCATTTTTTCTGTAGCAGAATCAACACACGCATAATTTCGAGGGATTCTTGGTGTCGCTGCACAAACTGGTGAAACTTTACAAGCACTTGAGCATCTCAGTTGAGGCACAACAGGGCTCCCACAACTCTTTGGATACACTATGGAATTTGCTACCACAAAAGTTTTACTTTTCTCCCTCCTATCATTTTTTCTAAAGACAGAATTCCTCATGGGATTAGCACAAAGTTCAGGACCCGCTGCAAGTTTTTTTCGTTGCAAAGAAGTTCTTGTATCCCTCGGAACTATTTTTGGCAACTTCCAAAGAGTCTTTGGCCTTCTAGATCTTTCTTCACCAAGAGGGCGACTATCCCGTTGACTTGAAGTGAATGAACTGGTGCATTCCGCAGCCACGTCTTTAGATCCAAACTGCCTAATGTTTTCTCGCCGATTTCTATTTGACATGATCAGAACTTACAAATAATTATTGTAATCACCGTTTCGATGATCTGTAGGTATGAAAAATTGTACCCAAACACATGCAAAAAACCATAGAAACAATTGAGATTATTCCAACTGCATTGGTCACATCGAAACCAACCAATTAAAATTAATTTTTGACGTTTTTCCACCTCACTACCGAATAGAGGGTAGGAAATCTTTGTGTTCGTGTAAAAGAGGAAAAATAAGTGTGAATGAAGAAGAAGAAAAAAATTTGGTGCCTTCTAAAATCAAAATGTCCACTTCCTTTGGCTTTTTAGAGGTTGTTGAGAAATTTTGGTTCAGTGTCTGTATGATGCCTATAAAACTATAGTACCTGTAACTGTATAGTAACTGTAGTATAGTAACTGTAAAAACTATAGTAAGGTTAAGTCCGATTTTGATTAAATTATCAGGGATTGTGCAGGTTAGCTTCTAGATGGTCCCCCATAAATTTCATTGCCGTCGGATCAATATAGTAGCCTGTGTGCATGCGCAAAAATGAATCTCTTATAACGTTGATTTCTCTTGCTCTAAACGTCCGATTTCGTTCAAACTCTGGGTAGTTGAGTATTGTTTCAAAATGATGCTCTATAAATTGTATTGCAATTGTTTGGGTAATCTATTGCACATGCGCGTAACTAAAATTGGTTGAGACAAACTTCCAAAAAATGGGCCGATGGTAATGGAATAATCAGATGACCATCTAGTTAGCATCTAGATGGTCCCCTAAAAATGTTATTACCGTCGGATCAATTGTAGAATGTGAATGCGCAAACGTGAGTTTTGCATTAGGTCGATTTCTCAAGATCTTACTCTGATTTCGGTCAGGCTCGAGGGGTAGTATGGTATGTGTTTCAGAATAATGCCCAAAGTATTTATCGCGATTGGTTGAGTAATAACTACAGCGCACGTTCTTTCATTCGTCCGATTTCGTTAAATTTTGGGGAGCTTGTTTTTTTTTTTAAACGTATATAGGCAGGTGAGGAAATCTTTAAGATCCTAAGGTGGTAATCGGATCTCGTAAGATACCCAAGAGGGACCGCACTTCGGGTTATGTGAGATTCAAACACACTAAAACCTCACCTTCCTTTTCCCACGTTGGAACTCAGCCTGGAACTGTTTAACACATTACTTCAGGCCGACAGGAGCTTGAGTACAAGTCTCGGAATTGCTACCACAATACGTGAATTTCGATGCGATTGGTTGTAGAAACCGAGATAGACAGTGAAAAATTTGTTTTTGTTGGACAATCACAAATCTTTATTTTTGAAAATAACAAAACAAAATATTTATTTCACAAAACGTGCTTTGAAAAAAAAAAAAAAAAACTGATTATATAGCATTTTCAAATTGAATTCTTCCTTTTACAAAATGAATTCATCCTTATACAAAATGAATTAGTCTTTTTACAAAATGAATTCGTACTTTAACAAAATGAATTCGTCCTTCAAAATGAGGGACCAAATTTTATTTTTTATGCAGATACCTTTCATCAAAGAATAATAGTTTATTGCATTGGTTTGCATAGTTAATAAAGATGTAATAGAATAAATTTACAACGTTTACAAGGATTTGATACAAGGAATTGGCAAGAAGTTAGCGAAAAATTCACACAAAGCCATGAATTTTAGAGTTTTGGTTTATTATTTTCAATAATGAACCTTTTTAATCGACCACGAAAAAAAAGTACACCCCCCCCCCCCCCCTCAAAATGTGATGTTTTGCGTTTCAAGACCCATAGAATCTTAAAAACAAAAGTCCGTCCTTCGTATGTTGTCTAGAGCGTTTCTCTAAAACTACCTACTGGTTTATGAAATTTGGCTGAAAAATCGAGAAAAACGGCAAAAAACTAGAAATTCAAAACCACTATCTGAACAGGATATTATTTAGAATACGTTCTTTGTTATAAAATTAATATTCAACAATTTTCTTACACTCAAAAAGCTCAAATCCCAAAACAATTCAACATTATACAATACGATAATTTACAAAATTTGGTCATGCTGCATGACTGGAACTTTATTTTCCTCAATGCAGAGGCAGCCCTGACTCTGCTCTTGTCAAGAGGGAAAGCACATGCATTACAAAGTTGGTGCCTACTGTAATTTGTGTCTGATGTGAGTAAATGGTAGGAGAGAAGATTTTTGCGCACTTGCATGAAGATCGCATGCCGACCGCTACGTTTACCCGAGCCCAAGGCACCGCCTTTACTAAGATACCTTCAAGATTCAGTCCCTCTCTATGAAATACGAACTCATTTTGTAAAACGATGCATTCATTTTGTAGAAGAACTCATTCACTTTGTAAAAGGACGAATTCATTCTGTAAAAGGACGAATTCAATGTGAAAATGCTACTCGTGAAATCAATCACAAAAACTTTTCTACGTGCGACTGTCTCTTCTTGTTTTTAAATTTTGGTTGTTGAATTAATAGCTCACCTGTCCATCTGATGGAGAAGACTCGAGCATCTTTTCCCTGGTCATTGCGAGTCACGCACCTGTAAGTGCCGTTGTGTCTCAACTTCACTTCTGGGATGGAGAGAATCCCGTTTTGAGCTCCCGAGAAGTCCACGCCGTCAAGAGTGTAGTTGGTGAACGGTATCCATCCGTATGAGGGATCCTCTTTGTGCCACGCTACCTGTTAGAATGATGGTAAAGAAGACAATATTCTTCGTCAGAATGAACATTGGAGTGGAAAATGTATTCCTCGACATTCTTTATATATAATTCCGAACGGTCTTTGAAATTGTGAAGAACTTCGCGGTCCGATTTTGGTGTTAGACATTAATTTCGGTGTTGGGTTCAGCCACCATAAGTTTACTGTGGGCGTGTCCTTCAATATTGGACCATCTTTTAGCGGTTTGTTGGTTGACCCACGTGCTCATTCGAATCAGCACGGCCCCAAGTTTGTTGCAAAAGTGTCGCCGTTCGTCTCTATACCCGCCTTGATCGCCGCGTAAGCTCAATTCTCTCTGTTTCACCCTAGGATGCTGAAATTTGACAGGGAGCGTCTCTGGGACAACAAGAGTCGAATGAAAAGATGGACTCCACTCTATCAGCTGAGTAAGCTCGATTCTCTCGTTTTCACCCTTGGACGCTGAAATTTTACAGGGAGCCTTTTTGAGACAGTTGGAGTTGAATGAAAAGATTGACTCCCCTTTGATCAGCTGAGTAAGCCCAACTCTCTTCTTTCCACCTTGGGATGCTGAAATTTGGTAGAGAACCTCTCTGGGACATGTAGCTTCCTTCAAAATGTATACATGATCTCCACTGCTTCTCACAAGGGAAGATTGCAAGTTTTTGTTTTTCGAAATGTTACCTCTCCCTTATCCGTGGGGGGGGTGTTTGAAGCTATTGCAACTACTCTTCAAATTTAAAAATAGAATAGTTCAACATTTTCTTAATTGTTTATTTTAATATATTGTCTGAAAGTCAGGTGAAGGTGAAAATGATGTTCAATATGGAGGGGAGAGAGGGGACAACTTGAGATTGATGAAAAGGGAGCAATCCTTCGAAACGAAAACATAATTTGATAAAGTACAGTATCTAATTAACACGATGAAATCAACTGAACCAAGTAATACAATGTGACTCACTCTTGGGATGGGGTAACCCTTGGCACTGCAGTTTACGACAACGTTCTTTCCTTCGCTCACCCAGTATTCTTCATCTCCGACAGGCATCTGGTTCGGAAACATTGAAATAATAGTGTGAATACAAGTGAAAGCAAACTATGGAAGATAGTTTAACTCTCAAATGTACAAATTAGATATGTACTAGGATATTCATAACAATTTCTCAAATTTCAGTAAGCGATGAAGTGTAAGCGGTAAAATTTTACATTTTTACATCAATTATGCATTATTGGATTAGTTTTGGATTTCTTGAGTTTATGAGAGAGCTGGAACCGAAGTTACAGAATTCCACAGACGGCGTGTTGCTATTCATGGACATCGCGAGAATTCACCATTCTACAATAGTACACCAGTTTTTAGCTGGGATCAGATAAGGGAATAAAGTGCTCACCACCTTACTCATCCGCGGTCAATCTAGTTGAAAAGCGTTTTCAAAAATCAAAAATGAAACAAGTGAGAGTGCTCATGTCTGTTCAAACTACGTCATGGACACGCATAACATGTCATAATGCTAACATTGGAACAGCAAAAGTAATATTTTGAGTGACACAAAATTCGTGTGCTTCAAGAATGTTTTATTCATGAAAAGGTTAACTCTGATTTATTGGGAAAGGTTTAATTCAGTTTGCGCAAGGTTTAATTCTATTTTTGTAAGGGTTAATTCAGTTTACAAAAAGTTTAATTCAAAGTGCACAAGGTTTAATTCTAATCGTGAAACGTTTAATTCAGTTTGCTAAAGGTTTAGTTCAGTTCGCGAAAGGTATAATTTCAATTGTGGAAGGGCTAATTAAGTTTACAAAAAGTTTAATACAAAGTGCAAAAGGTTTACCTAATCCTTATTGTGAAAAGTTTAATTCAGTTTGTGAAAGGTTTAATTCAGGTAGCGAAAGGTTTAATTCAGTTTGCAAATGCTATACATATTGGGAGATACGAACCTGGTAAAATGAAGGTCTCGATAGGACTTTGACGTCAAAATCTTGTCGTTCTCCATCAGGCGTTTCGCAGCTGAATGTAGCAAAGTCGGAATCCTCAGCACCACTGATGAGCAGCACTTTGCCGCCCTCCTTTAGCGAGTAGTGAGGATCATCTCCTCTTTGGTTCTTCGTGTCCACTGGCTTCCCATTCTAAATAACACATCAATAAAATAAAGAATGATGAAAAATGAATGAGTTTATGAATTTCATTTCAACAACGCTCTAAAGAGCAAGAGGAAGTAAAGGCTATGTGGTTGTAGAAAGGCTAATTTTCTTATTTTCAAGCTCGGCTTGATAAACTTATTTTGTTGCGTAATAATTACTCTTAAAAAAAGTAGTAACATTAAATAAAATAATATTGAAATAAATAATAATTACCTAAATATTTATGAAATACATTTACTGTTGTATTAAAACATACCTAATGGCATAACAAATATATAGTCACAAGATCAGTAACGTCTAGAATAGAATAGAATACAATTTATTTGCATAATATATGAATATTGCAGATACTGAGGTGAGCACTATACAGATAATTTTAGCATGCACATGCTTTAGCCATGGGTCCCCGCTCCGAAAACGACATGAAATTATATTCCTAGGCTTTTCACAAATTAAATAACTGATTGTTCTACTTCACTTTGCAATCAGTAGGAAGTTTTTCAATGGCTATTGGTCCATTACTAATTAAATTTTTCAAGCATTTTAATTTCTCCCTTGATGGGAAAAACAAAAGATCATGGATATGTCTAGTACTTACTGCTTACCAGTAGGTACCTACCTACTACTCAATTGTATACCAACCATGTAGTGCCTACTTTTCACAAGATTATTCCATTATGGTTACAAAACAATATTAGTTTATAACTTAGAGTAATAAATCAGCATTCCTTGACACTACAATGGCTTAGAGGTCATGAGATGTTGTGATAAAATGAGAGCATTCCAAAAAGTGGCGAACGATTTTCCTTCTATGAAAACTATGGGAGTTACTCTTCCCAAGTAACTCATTGGTTTTACGTAAAAAATCAACAGAAATTCTACCTAGCCCTCACTTTTCGACTTAATAATAATAAAGTGCCGGAGCATGTGGAGAAAAAAAAGTGTCGCGAAAAATTCCTTGACCCCCGCCAAAAGACATATCCATGTCAAAAGCTTAATGAAAATATGACTCGAAAGTAGCGCGGAGTTTTTTATTGATTTCACGTAGAACCATTCCGTTGCTACGGAAGTGTAACTTCCTTATTTACCGTTCCACGATAATTGTTCGCCACTCGTTGGAAACCTCTCAATTTATCACAAAATGTCATGATTCCTAAGCCGCTGTAGTGCAAAGGAAGCTGATTTATAGTGCCAAGTTACTAACTAATAATGTTTCGTAAACATAATGGCAGTTTTTGTCTTTATGTCTCATGTTTCTACATCTGCTAAATGGAAGAAATATCGTGAAAGAAAGAAAGGAGAAATGCTTCCAAAACCTGCAAACGCTAGTAAGCCAGAATCAAGAAAAAACGCATTTAGTAAGGCAGTCTTAAGAAAAACAGCATTCAGGAAATTAGCATTGAGCGAACCAGCGTTTAGCCAGATGGCTAAAGCATGTGCATGTTTTCAATAATTTGAATTCGGGCCGCTAAGCCCCCCTTGCGAGGCCGGAAGAGCCGAGTTTTAAACAGTGATTGCCCTTCAGAATGTGATGCAGATTACCGGAATGTATGCAGCTCTAAACTGTTTCATCCATACTAGATGGCCGGCAAGTAGAACGGTCTTCTCCGGTTCCAAGACGGGAGAAAATATCGGCTGCGCATTCTACATCCCAACTGATGGAACACAAATGACGTATCGGCTTCCAAAACAAATTTCAAGCTTAAGCGCTGAGGTTATAGCTTTGCATCATAAGAGTCATAGAGAACATCACACACACTAGGCCCGGTATCCAGAAACAGAGGTAACCCTGGTGGCAGCAGCTCCACAAGGTACTTATACTCGTGATAGAGGGTATCTACGAACCGTAACTGAATCACAAGGCAGGGATGTCCCTGGTATTAGCTACCCCTATCAACAGGGGTTGTTTCATATTCGGGTCGGTTTTCAAAGAATTATAGTGTATTTCATAATTTTTCTAAATAATTGGATATTGCAAATCGGTAGAGGACGTTATTTTACCTTCAGCCAAATTCCATTATCGAAGGGACAAATGAGTCGTTTCGAGGCGCTCTCTTGTACTGTTGCGACTTTTGATGACGGTCCCACGTCCGAAGGAACTGTGAAAACGTAAAAACAGAATGGGCCAAAAGAGGTTTTAGCGAATTTTGATAGAAAATGAAGCTATTGCAATGACGCCTAAAATTTTAAAATCGAAATCTCCGAAGAAGAAAAAGAAGAAGAAGAAGAAAAAAAAAAACAATAGGTAATAATAATACAATATAATATATAGGTACATATAATATGTCATTCCTGACGATAACTCTCCTTGGGATCGTGATATAAATTCTGTTCTTGAGCCAAAATATCAAACGTTCTAAATGAAAAGATGAGTTCGTTGGTATCAGTTTTTGAGCACTTTAAATTGGTATAATTTCAAAAAATGTGCTAAAAAATCACAAAAATAGCTAAAAACGGCTACAAATCGTTGAATTTATATTTTTCAGCAAAATTTTAGTCAAAAATAGTTTATTGACGATGAATTAGTTCATTAAAAAAATTATGCACAATAGAAAAAAAGGAACTTGAATTTCATTAATATTTGCCGAAAAATTGATCAATTAAACAAAAAAAGCAAAAACTCTAAAATCTATTTAGAATTATAGAATATTATTTAGAGGAATTTTTGTTTTGCAATAAATGTGTTTGTTAAAGATTTCTCTGCGCCCAAATTGCTTAAATTCCAGAACGATGTTGCATAATATACATAATACGATAATTCACGAAAATTCGCACATACGATCACGCTGCATGACTGGAACTATTATTGTTACTACAATCGTATTGGGAGAGTGGTATATATATATATATATATATATATATATATATATATTTCTTGAATGGTTTTGATAAATTATAATTTAATGCAAGTCCATATTTTTATATTATTTCGTGTAACTCGATCACTTAATTACAATCCTTTAACGGATTCAACCGGCTGAATTTGCAAGGAGGGTTTGTGACGGCCAGAAACAATCGAAGCTACAATATTCAACCGATAATCGTGATCCTGTTTTGATCAATTCAGCTTTCGGTCTGGCTTTGGAAAATCTCTATTATTTATAAAAATGTGAAAGAAGTTTCAAGTTTGGTTATGGAAGAGAGGGTGAAAGAAGAGTTAATGTTTGTACTGATAAATCTTTATGTTTTCTCTTTCATAATTCTTTTCTCATAATTTTTGTAGATTGCACATATTATAATATATTACAAATACATCATATCAATCAGTCTTTGGTAAAACTTATATAAAGGAATAAAAAACAGTAATTGATTACGTACGAAAAATTAAAAATTTAGATTGAAATATACAAACGATAACCATCTAACCAACGACACAAATATAGCGAATGAACCGATTAATAAATGCAATAGTCTATAGCCAGAAAGGGAAGCCACCCACCTACTCATTGACCGTGGGCAGTTTGAGGATTGTCTGTGGACAGACTGTTGTATCTATTCTACGACGCGTGGTTTTATCTTGTTAATAAACAATGAAATGATTAATTAGAATTAGAAGGAAATTAGAGATTAATTAAGTTAGGGGGACTAGAAACTAGTGGTATTCTGGCTGATGATCTAAATGCACGTTTAGACTTAATGAATCCTCTAACAATAGATTGTTAGGACTACGACTAAAGAAGGATATCGGAATTGAGAATATACGAATGAAATACAAGGATATCGATTTTGGTAGAAAGTGCTATTGCAAAAAAGGCATTGCTTCGAGAAATGTGAAATGATAAATAAATTAAATTGAACATTCTAACTTAACGTTTGTTTGGATGCGAAGCGTGAATTCTACATTTAGATCACGATGATCGAAAATCTCAATTCTCTAATTTGTATAATATGTTCATCTTAAGTTTGCCTTTAAAACCTTCAATTCAGCCGAGCCTTACATTGATCAGAGCCTGACATAGTTGATCTGAGTAGCCTTTTTTTCATTAAACGATCATTAAGCCATCAGTCCCAAATCAGAAAACTCAATTGTGGATTAGTTGATCAGAGACCACCACTTTGGACAGCAGCTCTGAGAGCTAGATTTCTAACACAGCACATCTTAGTACACCATTTTGAATCTGACCAAAAAGCTCTTTCAATCTGACTGAGTTGTTGATTTCAATTTTCAACTAATTTGATCGGAAACCCCCCCAGTGGGATGTAGTTGTTCCAAAGAACGATGTTGATTCATCTGACCCAACAGCCGATTTGCGTGTCAGCTGATCAAAAGGCATCCTAACTTAGATCACCTAAAGCTCCATTTTGCAAAAATCAGGCCGGAGTTCTCAATTTTGGACCAAACTAAATGCAGGCCTCCGTGATTGGACCAGCTGTTTGGAAGCTCCATTTCCAGCATGCATGAGATTCATTGACCACTGAACTATCCAAGAGCTATATTCTTCTATTATGGCAACCACCTCTTACGTTAGAATCACATTATAACTTGAGTTGTCTTAAATTATTTCTTCTTACTCTTGAGTATTTGCTTATCCACTCCTAATATTATCTCAACACTACATTAGTTCGTAGTGAATATCACATCATGATCTAATAAATTATTTTGTGAGGAAATAAATCTCTATCTCTATCTCTTCTGTCTGTTATTAATAAGAATGAAACTCCGTCTGTCTGTCTGTCTGTCGTGTCTATGCACGGCCAAACGGCTGAGTGGGGGGAGTATACGAGTGGGGGGATCTTCTTGGGATTTTCCGAAAGGTGGAACGAGCGAATTTAAAATTTTCTAATCCCACCCGAACCATGGGCCGTAGGGCGGGAGGGGGGTCGAAGTAAGAATTAATGTGCGCTTTTTGGACTTCCCCGCTTCCCCTACCCCTCTAAACGGCCGTTGACAATTCCGGAAAAATGCGGGTTTCGTAGGTTTTCCTACGAGGAAGACGACGGCGCGATCGGATCGCGAAAAAAGTATCGGGAAATGCGTAAAAAAATGCGAGAGTACGGACCCGTTTTCTCGAAAAGTCCGCCGAAAAACTTGGTTTTTTCCGATTAAAATATACCCCATAAAGGTACGTTTTTCGGAACGGTTTTCGCGGGCGAAATACAGCTTTGGGTCCGCCGAATCTGAATCCGAAATCGGATATCGAAAAAAGTGACGGGCAGTCGGTCAAATTGCGAGCGGAAGCGAGCAAAGCGATTAAAATGATTGTGCCGTGGACGAGAGAAGGCTCAAGAATTGACGTGAAGGGTTCGATGTCATAATGTTGCGAGGCGAGCAGGTATACATAGGTATACCTTGCGAGCGAAGCGAGAGCCATTTCAAATAATAAATACGGACTTTGTCCTACACATATACAGGTATACCTTGCGAGCGAAGCGAGCAACATCCCCGAATAAACTTTTCGTGGTTCCACGTAGTTTTATAAGATTTAATTTGTTTGTAAGAATTCCCAACTGAAAAAAACGTCTGCCAAGTTGGGTGGGCAGTACAACATTCCCTAATAAACTTTTCGTGGTTCCAACAGAAAAAAACGTCTGCCAAGTTGGGTGGGCAGTATAACTTCTTCAAGCGAGCGAAGCGAGCAGCATCCCCTACAGAAGTAAAACCTACCCTGAGGGATCTACCATTTGCGAGCGAAGCGAGCAACATCCCCAACATGTTTCAATTGTAATACTTCGCATGTATACAGCCACACTTTGCGAGCGAAGCGAGCATCATTCCCTACATACCACACTAAACTTTTCGTGGTTCCACGTAGTTTTATAAGATTTAATTTGTTTGTAAGAATTCCCAACTGAAAAAAAACGTCTGCCAAGTTGGGTGAACAGTATAACTTCCTCAAGCGAGCGAAGCGAGCAGCATCCCCATACAGAAGTTAAACCTACCCTTAGAGATCTACCGTTTGCGAGCGAAGCGAGCAACATCCCCTACACACGTTAAACCTACCCTTAGGGATCTACCATTTGCGAGTAAAGCGAGCAACATTCCCTGCATGCCACACTTCGCGAGCGAAGCGAGCAAAATTCCCTACATGCCACATTTTGCGAGCGAAGCAAGCAATTTAACGGGGGTCCGGGGGGCTTGCCCCCCGGCTGGACGTGGAGGCGAGCGTAGCGAGCCGGAGCGGCTAGTTATTAATAAGAATGAAACTCCGTCTGTCTGTCTGTCGTGTCTATGCACGGCCAAACGGCTGAGTGGGGGGAGTGTACGAGTGGGGGGATCTTCTTGGGATTTTCCGAAAGGGGGAGCGAGCGAATTTAAAATTTTCTAATCCCACCCGAACCATGGGCCGTAGGGCGGGAGGGGGGTCGAAGTAAGAATAAATGTGCGCTTTTTCAACTTCCCCGCTTCCCCTACCCCTCTAAACGGCCGTTGACAATTCCGGAAAAATACGGGTTTCGTAGGTTTTCCTACGAGGAAGACGACGGCGCGATCGGCTTGCGAAAAAAGTATCGGAAAATGCGTCAAAAAAATGCGAGAGTACGGACCCGTTTTCTCGAAAAGTCCGCCGAAAAACTTGGTTTTTTCCGATTAAAATATACCCCATAAAGGTACGTTTTTCGGAACGGTTTTCGCGGGCGAAATAAAGGTTTGATCCCGCCGAATCTGAATCCGAAATCGGATATCAAAAAAAGTGACGAGAACTCGGTCAAATTGCGAGCGGAAGCGAGCAAAGCGATTAAAATTGTGCCGTGGACGAGAGAAGGCTCAAGAATTGACGTGAAGGGTTCGATGTCACAATGTTGCGAGGCGAGCAGGTATACATAGGTATACATAGGCGAGCGAAGCAACATCCCCAAATAAACTTTTCGTGGTTCCAGGTAGTTTTATAAGATTTAATTTGTTTGTAAGAATTCCCAACTGAAAAAAACGTCTGCCAAGTTGGGTGGGCAGTACAACATTCCCTAATAAACTTTTCGTGGTTCCACGTAGTTTTATAAGAATTAATTTGAATGTAAGAATTTCCAACAGAAAAAAACGTCTGCCAAGTTGGGTGGGCAGTATAACTTCTTCAAGCGAGCGAGGCGAGCAGCATCCCCTACAGAAGTAAAACCTACCCTTAGGGATCTACCATGTTTCAATTGTAATACATCGCATGTATACAGCCACACTTTGCGAGCGAAGCGATCAACATTCCCTACATACCACACTAAACTTTTCGTGGTTCCACGTAGTTTTATAAGATTTAATTTGTTTGTAAGAATTTCCAACAGAAAAAAACGTCTGCCAAGTTGGGTGGGCAGTATAACTTCCTCAAGCGAGCGAAGCGAGCAGCATCCCCTACAGAAGTTAAACCTACCCTTAGGGATCTACCGTTTGCGAGCGAAGCAAGCAACATCCCCTACATGTTTCGATTGCGAGCGAAGCGAGCAACATTCCCCACATACCACACTTTGCGAGCGAAGCGAGCAATTTAATGGGGGGTCCAGGGGGCTTGCCCCCCAGCTGGACGTGGAGGCGAGCGTAGCGAGCCGGAGCGGCTAGTATTTGAGATTCTCAAAAAACGCACAAATATACTAACAAACCGTTTCTTCTCATTTCCGTTCGCATTATGTTTACGTAGATTATGTTGGAAACAGCCATATTAGTACATATATTACGAATGAATAAGTATATACGGATATATTCTTGACTCACCGATAATTGTTATATCGTGATATTTAGAGGACTGTCCTTCCACGTTCTTCGCGAAACACTTATATTTCCCAGCGTCGTCTATAGTGACATTTTTCATCAGTAATGTTCCATCATTAAGAACAACAAATTTTTCTGTGAAAATGAAAAATCAATATTAAATATGCTGGAAGCTTAGATGTTATACTTAACTAAAACTACTTCTAGTTGACAATGATTGGTTTGTATATCCGTTAGGTCCAGTTATCGATTTAGTTTTCTGAAACTATTGTAATAAAATGATGAAGTTTTCAATTCCACATCGTCCAACTTTTCAAATGGTTATTTTTTACTCTCAAGCAAACAATTGATGGATGTACAATAATGGGGGAAAGTAGTTGATGAAAGAAGAATTTTACCAATGCTGTGGCCCTGACTCTATTATACACCGCACATGTCCGATCCACGATTGAATATTGCGCTTTAGTTTGGTCTCCTTTTAATAATATAGCTAGTGTTAGATTGGAGAAGATCCAGAATAAATTCCTAAGATTTTTAGCATTTAGAGTGGGATCAGTGGTGACTCTTTACATGAAACGATGATGGGCAAAAGTGGTCTAGACAAGACGAAGGTGGATGGATGCAGCATTCGTTGTCAAGCTGTTCAATGGTGGAATCGACTGTCCCGCACTCTTATCCTTATTTAATTTAAATGTCCCCAACTACAACATGCGCCACCATTTCATTTTTTTCTTTTCCTCACACCCACACTAATTATTTATTAAATAGCCCTATTACTAGAATTCAGAGACATAAATTATTTGACTGCATTGTCCAAAGATTTAGATCTGTTCACCTCCAGTCTAAGTTACTTCAAGAAGCAGGTTTTGCCCCTAATTTAATATTTAGTTCAGTTTTGATTTATCATGTCCTGTGACCTTCTTTATTGAAATTCGTGTTAATTGTTGGTGTATTTTTCCTGTACCTTGTAATTTTGGTCAAGTTTAAGAAATTTCATGAACTCCAGCATCCATGTCATGAACTCTTCTGTTTTGTTATATGCATCTATTTTTTGTCATGTATACTGTGATTGGGATACGCCCTTATCTATTCAAATAAACAGAATTGGCAAAATTTCAATCACCTTCTCCATACCTACACCGAAACTCTAGAAGTGAATGGGAGAAATGGGGTTCATTGGTTTACTTACCAACTTCACTCTCTGATCCAGGATTAAAGAGCTCTTCCCTAATTTTCCAAAATATCTGAGGAGTTGGTTTTCCATCCGCAACGCATGGGATGGCGTAATCATCGTACTGATTCAAAGAAATCCTTTCAGGGACGTTAATTCTTATTACAGGAATGGCTGGAAGTGAACAATCACTAGGAATTACATTTTTTGGTTCAAATGAATTATTCATTCAATGCTATAATGAGAATAGAAAGTACTATTATGGATAATATACAGAGGTATATCTTACAATTCACTGTAAGTTTAAAAAGTTTTTCTTCGGTTCCAAGGTAGTTGCTTGCTTTGCAAATGAAGGATCCCTCCATTCTAGTCGACAGGTTTGATATCACTAGTCGGTCCGCATCCACCCTGCAAGTTGAGTGTGGAGGAAATTGATTAAAACGATTTAAAGAAAAGAAGCTACAGACATGAAGAACATCAAGGCCTCTAGAATTTGACCTAGGGGTATTCCACGATAGATCTTTTAGATTACTGTTAAACTAACACTTTTAATGCTTATACATTTTAGCGAATTTATGAAGAAAATTAAGCTATTGCTCTCGCCTCAAAATTTGTAGAATGTGAATTTTTGATAATCTAGGATAAAGCGGGTTGCAGCAGTGCCGCTGAACTAGCTATTCACTAACTAGCTATTGACTATCAGAGTTGCTCAACCCAGAAATGAAACCAATAATTTTAAAATAATATTTAAGAATGTTCATTGTACAGGCTAACGATACTTTTCATCACAAGATGTCAGAGCTTAGTCATCTTGCGGCGTTCGTGAACACATGCACACGGTGTTCTGGGTGAACACAGGCACCATCAGAATCGACGGACTGATTTAAGTAGATTTCAATAGAACTCATTCAATTCAATGCATTGGATGAACCTAAATATAGAATAATACTAACATCCAAATTACCTTATTATGCTATTTTCGTTACCTCGGATACCAGTTCCAATGGTTTTTTTTTTAATTTTTATTTTTCAATTAGGTTTAGTATTGTGATATCTCCAACACGATACGTTACTGTAAGACAGATAGGTAGGATTTGCGGAATAGACAGTTTGATTTCATAGACATGAGCACATTGCTTTAAAGCATTCAGGTATGTGTATTACACAAAAGGATGCTATATATAAAATACTTCCTTAACAAGTTTATAAGTACGATTTGATACAAACTGAAACTATATCTCTCGCAATGAGGTCTTGAAAAACCATTTCAATGGAAAAAAGTTCCAGTCATGAAGCATGATTATGAGCGAATTTTTGTAAATTATCGTAGTACATTATGTCACACTGTTCTTAAAATTGAGGACTTTGAGGGAAAAAAAATTTAACTAACAATTTCAGGCAAAAAACTCTTTCTGAATAATATTCTGCGATTCAAAAACAGATTTTGGATTTTCAATTTTTTTGCGATTTTCTCGATTTTTTTGCACACTTCAATGGAATTTAAGCAGCATAATTTTGCACATACATTTTTAACGTTATATTTTATAGTTAATAAACTTTATTTGAGCGATATTCTGCTAAAAAATATAAATTTAACGATATTTAGCCGTTTTTTTGCTATTTTTAGTGATTTTTTTCAGTCCTTTTTTTGAAATTAGACCAATTTAATGTGCTCAAAAAATGCTGGTCAACGAATTCGTCCTTTCGTTTGTTAATGTTATGTACGATTTGCGAAAAGAAACAATCGAAGCACTTTACCTGTAGTCTGGGAACACTTTCAACTCTGCTCCGTTGTGAAGCCAAGTGACGAAGGGAATTGGGTTTCCATGGACGACGCATTCCAACTCCAAACTTCGCCCTTCGAGCTCAGTGATGTACTGATCTTCCGAATGTTCGATGGAAGGTTTAGCTGCCAAAATGTTTAACTTGCTGACTTATGTGGTGTATTGATTAGTATAAAAATTCAACACTGCAGTAATGCAACAATTGAAAAGAATGAGTGAATGAATCCAAAAATGAATGAAGAGTGAATCGTGAAGGGGGGAACTACTTCTTTCGCACACTTTTTGGAAACTTTTTCGATCTGCTTTCACTTAAGAATTAGGTTTTATGAGCCAATATTTGTGATATATTTAGTAATTTTATATTATTATTATTATTTTTTAAATCATCAGCAACTTCAATTTTTAATCATAATAACTTCATTATTGTTTTGACTACACGTGTTAATAAGGTAAGGGTTTAAGAATTTTTGAGAACATATAATGTTATTAACATTTAAATTTGTAAATGGTAAACGAAATTATTCTAATTAACCAGCAATAAGAACAACTTTTAATTACCAATGCTGTTCTTTACCCGTTTTATCAAACGTTAGCACATTTTATTGCCTATAGAGCACCATTTTGTGCACGAAAATTCTTATCGTTTTAATGCATGGCACACAAAGTTTTTCTTAGTAATCTTCATCTAGACATTCAATATAAAGTATGCGATTTTCAGTCTCAAGTTGCTGTTTAAAATTAGGTATTGCTGCAGTTTATATTTGAATAAATATATCGACAACAAACTTCCTAACATTGTAGTTCATGGTACACAAACAGCCTAAACATTTGTAGGTATGGAAGATGATCAACATGTTCTCTGAACTTTTATCTAGCTATTTAATGGATGTTCGATTTAAAATGTTAGCTAATTGACACATTTGCTCCACAAAACGCATCGACTGCATGAGTTCTATATAAATACAATTCCAATTCAAGTGCATCCAATGAAAGTCTAGGAAAGTGAGAGTCGCTGGGGATTTTTCCTCAAAGCACTTTCCGAAATTTAGAGTAGGTAGGTAATAACTTCAAACAAAAAGGTGTCTAGAGTTACCAACTTGTTTCTAGGTTTCAATTTCAATGGTACCTACTAACGGAGTTCAATTCATTCAAAAATGATCAAATAAAAAGATGAAATAAAAAAAATAGAAACTGAAAATTTATGGCGGCTGGCGAAGATTGCACTGAGCCGAAGGGATAAAATTGTACCTACGAAAATTGCATGAGTATGATGGTCTGAATCAGTGGCCTCCGTACACCGGTTGGGCGATTGGGCATGACCATAAAATTCACAGGATACGGGTAAATGAAACTTGATTTTCATACTGATTTTTACCATATTACAATCCGAGTCAAACAATATACCTAGTAGAATTAATGATTCCATTAGATTATTCCATTAGATAATGATAAACTAATGATTCCATTAGAAAATTAAAATTATATTCCCTCAAAGTCATACATCAGATGCATTGTTTTAGAGATTTTCATGCGATATTTGGTCTTATTCATGTGTGTTAGTCTTTATGAAATTTCATGTTTTTTTAAGTGGGAAATTCGAGCTTGAAGGTCAGGCCTTCCACTGGTTAATGTATTTCATCAGAGCGGACAAACGCAATTAATCTTAAAATATTTTCTAAACCTGATTGCCATTCACCAAAAGTCTATACGCGATACGCCGGAATGCTATTAGAAATTGGCGTAAGAAAATTCGAATGATTACAAACTTGGACATGAACTTACTTGTGACATTAACGTAGATTGAAGACGTTTCATGACCCACTTCGTTTTGTGCGGTGCAGGAATAAAGACCGGTACTATCTGGTGTGGTAACTAACCTGAAAACTGGCACAGTTGTTAACAATCCGCGTTAATGACGCTATAATGAATCAGTGGGCAATAGGGCGAAAAGACCGGTTCTGGAGAACTCAATGACTTCCCACCTTAAGAAGAATATGATATTTTGGTAGCCGAACCAGATGGTGATACATCCTTCATACTTGTTTTCAGGTACTTTGACTACTAAATATTTGACAGTAAAATCTGGTGGTGCATACTTCAGTTTATTTGAGCTTCGGATGTGGTTCGATTCACTGATTGGAAATCCATCTTTGGTCCAAGTGATGTCAGGCGTAGGCCTTCCGCTCACGCTGCAAATCAGCGTCAATTCTTTTCCTTCTTTGATTACTCCGTCCTTCAAATCCCACGACCTTACTGCAGCTGTTGGTCGACCTGAAATAAAAAGAATAATGAATGATAAAATATAATTATCTGACTACCAGGTATATACGAAGTGTACAGGGAAATAGCAAAAATGTCCAAAACATTAAATTGTCCGTTTTTGGGCACATTTTGATCGTCTCTCTTTTTGGCAATACTGTCAGACCCAAATTCACCCACAGGGCTACAAAAAGAACAGACTTGTGAGAAACGATACCAAAGTTTTCCTACACAAGCATGAAACCAGGAATGACCAATCTAATCTCCACGGGAAGAAATAAGGGATGCCACGAAACCCCACCCTCACATACCTTCCACCTGTTTTTTGTGATGCATATTACATAGGTAATACTGAAAAGTGTTATTGTATGAAGTTTTTTTTCTACCCCATAACAATCAAGAGTACAGCCGTCATTTTCCCCAGGTACTCATATAATTTTGTTAAAAAGTAAATTGTTGTACTTTCATATTATTCTTATTTAAACATAAACACGACCAACATTTTGATCAAGAAAATAAAAGGATTGCACGAAATGAATTGTATTTTTATCCCATTCACAAATTGTCATTCCTTCTTTCCCCCCTATCATTTTGGTTTTTAGTTGAAAAATGAGGGAAGAAACTAAAATTGGAAAGAGCAACATTTGCTTCAAGATTTTTTACTCATGTACCACATGTACAGTGCTATAAAAAAATTACAGCAATTTAAAAATTGAATAAAATAGACTTTTTATTAAATTCACAATTCTAATTTCACGAGAATAAGAATTTGTGGCATTCCATGTTCTTTCCATAAACCCTCCATATATAAAAGTCAGCCATACCTGCCAAGACATTTATCGTACTGATAATATAGCTGTGGCAAGACTCTTGAAAAAAATTCTTTTTTTTTTCTTCTCTGTTTTTTCAGGCATGAGTGCAGTGGGTTAGAGAAGTGTCTTTATAGAAATTAGGTATAGATCCTTTCCTGTTATTAACAAGCAAATTTTAAAAACCAGCTTGAGAGCTTCTTAATCGATGGAACTGATTTCAGGAGAAGGGGAAAACGGCTGGGGGTGTTATTCGATGTAATGATACTCTAGAGTAAATAATATCCATGAATTTCAGAATTTATATTCCTTCTCAAAAACCCATCTAATCGACCAACCTTCAATGATGAAAATCAGGCATGCCACGGTTATAATTTGTCTGTCTAAAGCATATCTGGTGTGATTTTCATGAAAACGGTTGGATTTGAGGGAAATAAGTGTCATCATGCATTTTGATTTATGGGGTGATCCTTTCACAACTGTTTCAAAAGAAGGTATTTTGTAGGGCTCGATAAAATTGAAGACATATTATACCTACCGTTCTTAGACGTCCATCACTACTTCATAAGTTACAGGTAAACAATCAGACACATACGCCTTCTTTGTATCTAAGGAATAGATTGAAGAACCTGATGGGATCACAAATATAATGATCTCAGTTTCATACTAGGAACTGCCTGAACATGAGTGACATTTGACGGACTCATTTACGAGCAGGTTATAACAGTGATTTATCTGGTTTCAGCTTGTAGCACACTAAAGTAGACATAAAACCCTAATTTATTAGAAATGTTAATAAATTTTGCTTTTTTTAGGAGGAACACTAAACCAAAAACAATGTTTTCTTTAAAAGTGATGTCTTACTTTGCACGCTGAGAAACACGGTATGAGAGCTGTATCCGACTCTGTTTTTAGCCGTGCACGAGTAAGCGCCGTCATCTGCTAGTTCCACGTTCAAAATATGTAACTCACCTGAGCTGGGGTTGAAATCTCTGTGAATATGAAAAGGTTTTTTTTAGAAAACTCTAAAACTCTAGACAGTTTCACTGTATTTGGTAATTTAACCCTCCATAGAGCACATGGTGGGCCTAATGTTGATGTTTTATCCTAGAACTCGCTTTCACCGGGACCTATTGCTATAAAAACGAGACTATTTTGTGAGACCAAAATGTGTCTCGAAAGCACCGAAAAAACAGTCGCTGCCTAAACCTTTCGGAAAATAAAAGCATTTGGTAGGGAACCTCTTTGGGACATAAAACTACTGCTACATAACTATTGCTTAATTTTATTTACGAAAATTAACCAGAACAACTGGTTTTCAAAGGACAAATAAGAAAATGTAGAATTTTCGGAGGATATTCAGTGCTCCTAATATGTAAAAATTTTCCTGCAGAGAAGACGAGACTGGCAGACTCCCAAAGATGCTAATTGCATTTCCTCTCTGGATTGCCAGTGCCACACGTTGGATCAGATATATTTTTCCTTTTTGACATTTTCATGTCTTTCATATGGCACATAACAAAAAAATCGTCACGAAAAAAATTGTCCCAAGTGGCCACAACGATGAATATGACCATCAGAAATGACGTTGACCATTCATAGGTAAACACATGAAAATGTCCCAATGCGTTGCAGACTCGTATGCAAGCGTTTATATACACTTTATCGTAATTTTATCTACCGTCTTCTCCATGGGTTTTGGCCCCAATACATCGAGCAGGTCTACAGCTTCCTTCGCCCGAGGATCCAAGGACTCAACAGCAAAAGTAGCAAAGTTATTAGTTTGCTAAATGCCTGAATACTCTGCATGTATTTTCCTAACAAGAATCTCAGCTGAATACCCAGGAGAGGTGTAAGAAGGTTGGTGAATGGGAGCAAGAGAGTCAGCACACGCATCAACCCAAACCAGACGATTTCCTCTCGCCCAAGGAATCAGTGTTACCCCGTCTGGCCTTTTTCCATCCTCACGAAGAAGGCCTGAGGGCTCTAAACGACATGGGATTCGGACACTGCTGAATGCTTGCTGGAGGATCTTATTAAGTTCAGCGTAACGTAACCTTCCTGCACTATGCTTGCAGCACACTCCATGCCGCCCAAATGAGTCCTCTGGTGCAGAACATGAGCAAAAGTGATGATGGCAAAGCTTCGCTCCGAGGTGGAGACTCACGCTAACTCTTAATGCTTCGTCATTTAGCCAAGGAATAGCCTCCAACCAAACACCTGAAATACTGTTCTGGAGAATCTTGAATCTCATGGTGTCTAATGGGGTGTCTAATTACTGGTTAATTAATTGATAAGGTACTAGAACCATGAAACTGAAATTGCTCGTATCTCATTTACCTACTATTTTTATATTATTATTTTACTTGGAGAGAATAAATTTTTATGTTTCTTTTTGTTTAGCTACTTTCTTTCCACTCATGTGTAATGAACTTTTTGGTCTCTTGTGTATGGAAATGTTATGCAATAAACCTTTGAATATTGAATCTATAATATCAGTATTATTAATAAAGAATACCTCAATTATTCTTACAGTTTATTAGGTAGTACAGGATAGTTGTATTGCTCCCACGTGATGTCTGGTTTGGGATCACCTTGTGCAACGCACTGAAGAGTGACATTCGTTCCAACCATCGCACTGACGGAGCTCGTAGGGGCCGAAAAAGATGGTGGTTCTGTGGGAAAAAATAACAAACAGAAATTAGTTCTTATACTGCAGTATTTTAACCACTGTTTTACCAGTATTACAACCTACTACTTATTGATAATTTTGTTGAGCACAGCTATTAGGGTACCCATTCTTAAGCAAAATGTTGAATGGTTATGAAATATATTAATTTCAAAGAAAAATGCAACCATGTTGAAACTCATATCGCACACGCACACGCACACACACACACACACTTTTTTTTTTTTTTTTTTTTTTTTTTTTTTTTTTTTTTTTTTACAAAACTCCCCTCAAAGGCGGAGGGGGCACACCATTAAATTGTAAAATAAACAAATGAAATTAAAAAGTGGGGAGGACGCCCAGGTTTACCCGACGCCGGCTCTAGGGATATGGGAGGTTTCAGGACGAGGAGGAAGAATGGGATGAAAGGAAGTGCCCCTATAAAACGACCACCAGTTCAAGTAAGAACCCCTCAGTACGCGGGTGGTGATACCACGGAGTACTCCCGCCGAGATGCCCAACTCGAGTAACTCCGTGGCGCTTTTCCCGCACCACACCCCGCGCCATGACAAGGTCGCAGCCATGACCTTGATGTTATTGGTCGCCACTCCTTTTAGCTCGGAAATCGCTTGCCGCAGGTCATTTCTGTCGTACTTATTTATTTTAGCCCGCCAGGTCTGCTCCATGTCCATGCTGCCACTGACAACCTGGACATCCAGGATTATGGCAGACCCATCGGGCTTGACGGCAACGATATCCGGCTTCTTGCCCCGGTCACTCGGCATATGATATAGTCTCTCTCTTTCAACATCCCAACCGCTAGATGACAAAGCGCCTGCTATCTGCTTGGCGACCGCATCGTGACGGAGTATGCGGCCACCGTGAGTACGAGGACACTGCTGCACCACATGATAGAGATTCTCATTTTTACCCCGACAGGCACGGCAAAGGGTGTCTACTGTCCCACGACTACTCCGTGAACACCTCACCGAGGTGGCTAGTGTAGCCACTCGGACGGCATGAAAATGGCGATAGTCGCGGGCCCCAATGCCCTCTGAAGCCCATTCCACCCACTGGGAAGAAATGGGGGATTCAGAGCACTGTCGGAGTTCTTTACCATCTACTGAATCATGTAGTGCAGCAGCGAACTCAGCAGATGAGCTGGGTTTTGGAGCAGTTGGTGTTGCTCGGTCGCACCACAACAACTGCTGCCTGACGAAGTCCAGGTCAGCAGCAGTGCGGGCGACCTCCCAGCTCGAGCCCCTAAGGGCAAGCAGGCGCTGGCGGCGTAAAGATGGGATGCTGGCCGAAAGAGAGACAATACCGAGCCCACCGGCCTTGACCGGTGCGTGGACATAGGCACTTGGGACACCAGGTGGAAAGCCTAGCCAAGAGCGCACAGCAGAGCGAACTTCGCGATCTAACTCTAGCAGCCTCCCCGCAGTAAGCCTACCAAAGACTAGCCCATAGGTTAGCTTTGGCAGTAAGTACGTGCGAAGGAGGCGCAGCTTCTGCTGTGGCTTCAATGGAGCCTTGGTGATACGAGCTAGTGCCCCACCAAGGTCCACACGGCTTGCAGCAATGGTGGCCACACCCATGAAGTCAACTCCAAGGTACCGCCAAACCTCCAGCACGGATCGGGTGGGGATGGGTGACTGTCCTATGACAAAACACTCCTCATCCACCACCTTCACCTGATGCTGGCGACCCGACGAGACCAAGGAGACTGACCCACACTTATCTGGGTTAACCACCAAACCACACCTGGCTAGCTGCTCAGCAAAGGCATTGAGGGCGACCTGCAAGCCCTCACGGGTTTCGGCGAGTAGAATTACATCATCGGCAAAAGCCAGTGCACCTACTCGCACCCCAGGGGCGAGATCGAACCCTATTTCAGCTGGCAGCTTACCCAAGGCCGTGTCCACGACCAGGTTAAAGAGGAGTGGCGACAGAGGATCCCCCTGGCGTACCCCGCGCCCAATGACAACATCCCCTGACATCTCACCTCGTGCCTCGAGGACCGTCACGCCTTCGTGGTACAGGCGAGCAACATACTCAATTAAACGAGTAGGTGCCCCGACACCACGAAGACAATCGGTCAGGGCAAAGTGGCTAACTGTGTCAAAGGCCTTAGCGACGTCCAGAGCGGCAAGATGGAGCTGCCGTTTCTTGATACGGGCCAGCGAAATGACAGTTTGGAGAACTGTTAGGTTCTCCGCTGTGCCATCAGCTGGCCGAAATGCTCTCTGGACGTCACCTATGACACCAGCCACTTGGAGGCGAGATGCCAGAACCTTTTGGAAGTGGCGGAAGATCACCGACGAAATAGATATTGGGCGGTAACCTCCAGGCCCACTTAACCCTTTTTTAGGGATGAAAACTGTCCTGGCGCGGGTCAACGCTTTCGGGGGTCTTCCTGATAGAAGCAGCAGGTTGAGGATGAGCAGCTTGACTGTTTTTGGTGTCTTGTTCCAACGTCGGGCAGAAACACCATCAGGTCCAGCAGAGGTGGAGTTCTTGACACGGCACTTATGTGCCTCGTCATGAAGCACCGGTGTGCACATGATGCTGCGCAAGGAATCCCTGGTGGAAGCTGGGGGTACCACCGGCTCACCAGGGTTGTGGCTAGGAGCACTCAAGAGTGGCTCCCAATAGTCCACAAACTCCTGGAGAGGGGGTAAAACTTGCTCATCCCCAGCTCCTTCCAGTACCTCTGCAGCCACACGAGCCGGATGCTTCCTCCACAACTTCTGGACCCGCTGATATTCCCGCCTTCTCGCTTGTTTTGCTGCTCTGCGACCTCCACGAGGCACCAAAGTAGGAGGAACGGCTCCCTGATGCCCCGTCACGGTCACTTCCTCAACCCCTGGGAAGATCCTCTGTATATAGGCTGCAACCTCGTCCTCCAAGCCTTCATGCCTCTCAACAGCCCGCCTCGCCAGGTCCTGCAGGTAGGCACTCTCATAACCATTAATACGGCCTACCTGCTCCCCGAGCCTCAACACTTCAGTCTTCAAGTCTTCAAGAAGACCAGAGGTCCCGGGGGAGGATTGCTGAACGGCGGGCTGTTGCCCCACGCCTGTAGGAGATGCGGGAGAGGCCCCACGGCTATTTGCCAAGACCGCATCCTGGACAAGCTGCTTGTAGTGGGGCCTCAGGCGAAGAGATTGGATGGCAGAAAGCGTGCGCATGGGAAAACGGGCTTGAAGGAATACATTAATATTTCGTACCCCATTACGCACAGCCTCTGCCTCCTCTGCTGCCATTCGCCGCAAATCCTCAGAAGCATACCTCGGCCGCTCTCGCTCTATATCAATTGCAGCGTTGGCCTGCACAGGATGCTTCTGCCAGACGTGGGCACTGAGGCCACGCTTGGAGCTGAAGGCTCTCTCACAGTGGGCACACTGGTGGGCATTTACAGGGGTCGTGGAAGAGGATGAGGGATAGGAAGAAGAGGATGAAGAAGAGGGAGAGGATGGCCGACGACCCTGCCTGGGGCGCCCCCGAGCGCCTCCCCTAGAACCCCGGGAGCCAATGGGCCCGCGGGGGTTATGAGGCTCGGCGTAGTTTAAATCCATAACGGGGAGACACATTTAAAAGGGACAGGAGACTCGTTGACACGAGCCTCCCCCCTAATCGCCAGCGGGTCATTCTGCCACCCTCTGTTCACCCAGAGGGTGCCCGGGTTGCGCGACGGGGACGCATGACCATGACTTGGGTAGGGATATGAAGGAGCTCCGAAGAGATAAAAACACCGACAGTTACCCTACCCCAGCACACACAACCCCTTTATGTTGCTGGAATAAGCTAACTTGAATGACTCTCCGCATCGGAACACAGTTTTCGGTTGTTCACTTTTCTGTGATCTAGAGTAATGCAATCATTCTAAAATATAATCAAACACTTCAACAGTTCCACTGTTATAGGCTAAATGCCTCACGTTTAGAGCTGAGTTGAAAATGGAGTCTATTTTAAAGCCTCGAGTAGAATACTTGAATGAAAAATATCACTTATGTTATTGCTTGGGTGATAATCAAGATAAGAAAGGAGTAAAACTATTCAAAGCTTTACTAAACCACGTGACACAGCTCTAAAAATCTGTAAATAACTACACTATTTACATTCCTAATGCTTGATTTAGTTTTAAACCAGTGATATAGTCATTACTCTTACTTAAAACGACGACATTGACAATGTGCTCCTCGGAACCCGCTTTATTCTCGGCCACCAATGTGAGAGGTCCAGAATCTTCTGGTTGAGCAACAAACCTGAAAAAAAAAAAAAAAAAACGAATTTATTTTGTGGCTAAAGACATGAAATATCTGATCATCGTTTACTGGAACAATTTATGTAGAGAACTAAGAATTTTGTTACTCGGTAGGTACTTGACTCAGAAGTTTCTGGCAAGCTCTCTCCAAACAAGGGAGTAGTTATGAATTATAAGCCACTTTAGGTCTAAAGACCTTTCTTCCAAGCTGGACGTTCCAAGTGGATTTAACCTGACAAGAACTTTTACCGACCCATTCAGAATATCCCTATAATCCATATAGGTATTTCAATTTCGAGAAAAATGTTCAACAGCGAATTTCTACCCCGGTTTACAGTCAAGCCTTGTTGTGGGCATAGGTTTAGTTGGGATGCAATTTCGCCTCACGAAAGGTTCATCTTCATGAAAACTAAATAGAGGAAATACTCCAAAGAATTATTTTTAGTTGTAGTGAAACCTGAGTCTTCCTGCGACTATTTCAACTCTGACGACTTTCAGCCGAGGCATTTCACTATTATTTTTATATAAATATGTCATATTATCAACTCGTAACCGATGTTTCGAAATTCGTAGGCATGCCAAAAGACTTGTTTTATACTGCCGCGTTTGTTTTCCAAATAAAAGTGTAAAAGGCAAATTATGAGTTCTCTTCGTGTAGTTGAAATGAAAGTTTCTGCTGGAGATACAACTGCTCCCTGCTTCTCATGAATGTTTTTTAATAAGAATGTAAGACGCATTGGTAAAGAAGACAAAGGTACGTAGTTGTTTGTTGATAATAAGGTAGGTCTACAATTTGAAGTAGGTACCTACAGGCTGATGCATTACTTTGAAAGATTGAATTTGGTAGTGGATGATATTGTGGTAATCTAGAGTTACTTAGGAAGCTGTTATGTTGATAAATATTTAATGTTCTGGAATTTGCAGGACTCAGGTTGATTTTCTGTGGCGTCCTTTTTATATGCGAAGTCCCATTCATAGAAATGGGAGTGGTATATTATTTGTCACCTACTTCATCTAGGATTGAATGAATCGATGCGGGACATAAGTTTATGTGGTTTAGGGGTATCTTCAGTATTTCAGTGTATTTCATGTACCAATATTTAGCTCGAAATATCGTGAATTTTAGAATTACTCACTCCAATGTTCCATCTTCTCTGACATATCCAAACCTTTGGCCGTCTTTATACCATAGGACAGAGGCTGAGGGGTTGGCGAGTACATCACAATGGATACTTGTTTTCTCGTAGGGTACGACTCGGTAAATTACGTCACTGCACTTTATCTTGGGTGGTTCTGCAAAATAAGGTACTCTCCAAGTGTGTTTGTAAACGAAATTAGGAAAATGTACAAACAATACACTGCTTGCAGTTGGTAAACTATTGCAGGAAAGTTCAAAGCGTTGTATGGGGTTCGATACCTACTGGAAATTGTCCACTGAATAACAAATTTATACTCACGCAATACTTTGAGAGTGGTGTTACGTCGATCGTTGCCAACAGAGCTGTTGGCTAGGCAAAAGTAAGTCCCAGCATCAGATTCCGAAACATGCTGAATGTGCAGAACGGCAGAATTGTTGCTGTTAGGATGTGAATTATTGCATTATTCACCAAGAAAATTGGAAAAGGTTTCATGACAAGGGAAAATTAAGGAAAACAATTTATATGGGATTTGTCTAGAAAAGACACAGTTGTGGAGAAGTAGTTGATTCCAGATTGAAGAACAGAGTAAATAAAATTTTTTATTTCTTGTCTACGATTTGGTTATCAGTGTATTTGTTCCCAAATTATGTATGAATAATAAAGTAACAAATCCGTTTCTGAATATCTAGTTCATCAAGTTATGAGGTTAATGAAGCCGACTCTTTCACGGAAATCCGTCGGAAATGCTTAAATATAAAAAACTCCTCGTTATGTTTTTGAACAATTGCTTTTGATTAAACGAAATTTCGAAAATTAGTATATCGCATGGCTTGAATTCGCAGATTGATTGGTATATTTTGGATGAGTCACAGTAGCATACAAGAAAACTTGAATAACGAGAAATACATGCACCTGACATGACATGAATGACAGACATGTCAATAATGGCCCACAATATCTTTCGATCATACGAACTAAATCACTCGCGACGAAGTTGTGGAAACCCATTTCAAAACGGAAGTTAGTGAAAAGACGTTGTCTATTTCCACGAAAAATAAAGAGTTACGATGTTGAATCGATTTCGACGGTTAGGCCATCATCAGTAACAAACAATAACAAGTTATTGTTTGTTACTGATGATGGCCTAACCGTCGAAATCGATTTAACATTGTAACTCTTTATTTTTTTCACTAACTTCACAACGTTTTTCACTAACTTCAGTTTTTCGATCATAGGTGAACTACGTTTATGGTCAATGACTAATCGTCGGACCTAAATAATAACATATCCAGGGAAGATTTTCCATTTGGTTTTAAATAATTAATTTACTTTTACCAGAGGGTTTTAGAGCAAACCTACGTAAATTGTGCTCTCCAATGATATTTTGAATTCGCCAATGGGACCTTCCTACATGTTTCTGTTCAGTGTAAAACAGCGCCATCTATCTCCAATATCCCCCAAGGCATTAGAATAGTTCAATGCGGTTTTCACCACAATCCACCTACCCCACATCCTGTTTGACTAAAGTCTCGCCTTGGAATTGCCAGGAGAGCGACGGGTAAGGATTCCCAATGGCAGAACACCTCAAATCTACTGCCTCTCCCGCTACAACCTCCGTGACTTCTGCAATATCTTGTATCAAAGGGGTCACTGCAATTGAAACAAAAGTGACATTAAATTCGCAAGTAGGTTTGCTTTGAAAAACAAATATTGAACGATGATAGTGAAACCACCACATGATTTGGAAAACTAGGTAGGTACTAACCTACTCTAAACTACATTCCAACCTACACTATTTATACAAAATTATATTAAGAAAATCATTCTCGGAGTAAACGATACCTTTCACAACATCCTAATGTGATCAACTCAGAGAGGAGCTATAAAATGGGTACCTGTCAGGTGGAGAAGTATGGAATCATTCTGATCAGCTGAGTAAACTTTGATCCTAAAGCATGTTCCATGTTATCTTTTAAGCCATTAGACTCTACTATACCCAACACGAGATTTTCTCAATAGTATTTTAATATTAAAAAAGAAAATTCATTATATCATTATTTGAAAAGCAGTGAGTAGTGCTCATGCAAATGCAATTGATGTAGAAAAGAAAGTAGTATGAAGCCTAGCATACGTATTTTAATAGGAATTTAGATAGATTCACTTAGATTATTTTAAGGTTATACTCGTATCTCATTAAGCATTTAAGAAAAAGGTGCCCTACCCAATACTATGACCTTTGTGTCAACTCTCGACTCTCCCACGTCGTTATTTGCGATACAACTGTAGATGCCAGCTGATTGTTCTGCGGCTTCGAATCTGAAAATAACGATGAAAAAAATGTTTCCATAGTGATTAGATATTTCAAAGCCTAAATAACTGTTCGTGATCAGATATGATCATAATTAGGAATTAAAATTTATTCGATCTACGGAGAGAAATAGTGATATAGGTACCATAAATAAGTTATTTCAGATAAACTAAGGTTAATGGGAATGAAGATCCATATAACCAAACGTATGTAAACTCATGATTAGAACAGTAACTCTATTTTAGGCATAGTAAAATATGTCATTTTTTTCTCGATTAAACAGTCTTGTAAATAAATCCAAATAATTAATACCTTATTCTATAAATGAGTAATATCAGCACCTTCACGCTCAAACTCAAGGACGGATTTGAACGGGGTTTTTCGAAAAATGATCAGGATGGCACAGGAAAAGTTTGTGTAAAAGAAAAAAAAAAAAGTCTAACTGGATCAGTTCAGTGAACTAAATTTTCTCCTATTCACCCTTGGAATTTGAAATTCGGTAGGATGTCTTTCTGGGACATCGAAAAACTAATAAAATGATGGGCTCTTTCCTGATCAGCTGAGTGAGCTAAATTCACCCTAGGGACTTTAAGAGACTAACGCAATGACGGGTTCCAACCAGATCAGCTGACTTAGCTAAGTTCTCTCCTATTCACACTAGAACTGATGGGGAAAATTATGGGCTCTTTCCTGATCATACTAAATGCTCTCCTGTTCACCCTGGGACATGGGTCAAAATGACCCGAACATGTGGGTCCGTGCAGCGCTCGGGTAACGGGCTTCGCAACCAGATTGTTCGGTTTCTAGGGATTGCAGAACAACATGACTTCGACTGTTCAACATGACACAGATTGTTTTGTTAATTATTGGTAATCACAAAATTAGTTGCTGGTGAATTTGAATGGGGTTTTGTGCAATAGTACAATATGCCTAACGCTAAAAACCGTGATATTGGCAGAAGAAAAAGTCGCTATGTTTTAGCAACTGCCTGCACGAAGAAACGAAGAATTAAGCTGCCTGTACTTTCGGCATCATCGATCGACTCAAGTGAAAACTACGAGCGTTTCGCTCAAGTAGGTAAGCCAGAAAGGAAATGCCTGTTTTGTGCAGCTAAGATGTGGAAGGATGAACCAAAAGGATATGTTGCCTTTCGGGCAGTGTGCATCATATCACCGTTCAAAGGAGGTATCCCGTTAAATGTAAATTTGTCTACCGTCGTAACTGTCAATCCTTCCGACTGTGATGCATCACTATCTGCATCCAAATTCTCTTTCGACGTCTCTCAAAGGATTGACGATACGTCTAGTGAGAAGGATGAATCACCCCCCCCCCCCCCCCTATCAACATGCGAATCAAAATCATAACCCCCTGTTTGTTTACTCCTATTATAATTGGACCGTGTTTTGCAATAACGATCAGTGTCGACTTGGCGGCCGAATTGAATTAGCTTCAGATTCGGGTTCTGGGCATGTTCCCGCATCACCTACAGTTGATGATTTCCCAAAAATCACACCTGATGGCAGTAAAATAATGAAAACCTGTTATTATACGGAGCCTGGTGGTGGGGGGTATTACGGTACTCTTTAACGCCAACTTTGCATAACATAGTCACTCTATGAGCTTGTTATGCAATAATAGGCCAAGTCGATATGGTTTGTTTCGTTCAGCCAATTCGTGTATTCCAATAAGCGCCTATGATGGCTTGGTTACTATTTCAACCTCACAACTAGCTGTTTACGATACTGCAATAATAAACATTCACCATAGGTTTATTCATCCAGCCGTTCCATTAACGTAAGGTCTCTAATAATCAGTGTGTAAAATTGTGAAATTTAATCTTCTAATTTTAATGGATGCAAAAAAATACCGAATAACTAATTCATTAAAAGGTACACCTACAAGTACCCATTACACCTACAAAATGAGATTATTCGCTTTGAAATATTAGGAGGTTATTTTTTCACGTTTTCCATGAAATCGGCTGAATACCTAGGTACTTCCTAAACAAGGATTTGTGGAGACAAGTGTTAGCGCATCACGTTACTATCATTACTGTGATTTGAATGAAAATAGGGAGCTAACATCAAGAGCCCAAACCGCAGTCACTGAAAATTTAACCAAATTGTCTGAAGATTTCATTTTAATTACAAGGATACCTTTGGTTAAGTTACCACCAGTTTAGAACCAAGTTACTATACCTAATCATATATCAAAGACAAACGCGGAACTAAATTTGCTCACAAAGCTCAGAAAATGTCGATTTGTTTACCTTTCATAAGCGAGTGCAAAGTTTTCGCAAGCTTGGTTGACTCGCTAGAAAAACTTTGAGAGAAATGAGCGTTATTGGTAGCAATCTATAAGTGAGTTATGCAATAATCCTTTTTTACTTGTAAATTGAAAAATCAATGTGGGTGATTTTATGTTTCTATAAACTGATAAAACAGAACAAAATGGATAAATAAAAAAGAATAGCAAATCAATATGATTCAAATTGCGAACGGTAGATGGCTTGCGATGTTTTTTGCCTTTTTCTCAGTATCAGCTTTTTAACACTCGGCTGGTTCTTGCAAAACACGTTCTAATTATCATCCTGCATACCCCGCGCCTTAAACCTCTTTTCATTATCATTACCGTTTCTTCGCTCTCCAGTTTATTTTATTAAATTAATAAAATGTCTTCTACAACCAATACAGCTTACACTTCTTCCACTAAGCATCACGCATCGATACACTGATCACTTTCCCGCCCATCGGGAGGGTAACGCGGCTAGTGTCAAAATAAAATAATAATTTTGTTTGGTCAAAATTTGTTTTTTCGAAAGAGGCAAATACATATTTTTGCCACTCTTTATCGAGTTGTGTGTCATAAATATCCACTTATTGTTAATACAGTATTATACAGACCTATAATAGTCAATGCTGATCCGTCTTATAGTTTCATTGTTTTTGAGCCACGTGATTTTTGGGTGCGGATTGCCTCTGGCATCGCAGTGAAGCCTCACAATCTCACCTTTTCTGGCATATATGTATTCCTCCCAATCCGTGATTTCGGGCGGAGCTGAAAATAACAAATGTTGGTGATCAGTAGAGAAACTTAATGGGTTCCTAGCCTGAATACTAAAAGATAGTCCTATGAAATTAATTCCTGAAAAAGCCAAAAGTACCCCCTGGTGTTCCTTTGGTATTGAAGAAAAACTTTTGCAAATCATTACCGAGCAGAAGCATTGCTTTCAATTTTGGGATATGAACACCTCCCCTCACCATTTAATCAAAATTTTCACTGGCACTATTACGTTTGAGACCAGTCTGAACAACTTTCGTTCCGTGCGTATGTGTTACACGCATAACTTCAACAGTTTGAATTTGAATTTGATGAAACTTACAGGGAATGTGCAGGTTAGGTCGTGCCTAGTTCCCTATCAATTGTATTGCATAAAAATGTATACTTTACAATACGCATACGCAAACGTAAACTCCATCGAGTATAATTTTCCCACGTTCCAGGTCTGACTCGCTCAAACTTGAAGAGTATTGAGGAAAACACGATTTAATCATCCGCTTGATTGCAACCACTATTAGACTGGAAAGAAATTTGGAAGTTGAAATATGATAGGAAGAATCTCTGGGACATTAAGAGACGATTGAAATTATGGGCTCTTTCCTAATCAGCTGAGTGACCTACATTATCTTTTGTTCTTCCAAGGAACATATTTGTTATTTGAATCTATCTAACGTTTGATTCGCGGTTTTATAATTTTTTTGATCACCTATTTTCTAGTCCATACATATACAAATATACATCTACATATTCTTACTTATATATATTTATACTTACTTAAAACAACTAAGTTGAAGTCGGTCTGGTGGATGCCCGCTACATTTTTCGCTCTGCAAATGTACTTTCCGGCATCAGACACATGAACTTGTTCCAGGACCAATTTGCTCGTTTCACTTATCAACCTGTAGTAAAACCACTTAAATATTAGACATAATTAGAAGTGCAGGTACCTATGTTCATTTTTAAAACTAGTCGGTCTCTCTACGCCTCGGCGTAATGCTGATTCCGAATTCAGTTCTTTAACTCGATTTCGGCTTCTAAATTAATTTTTATTTCGCATTTTTGTTACACATTAAGAATAATTCAGGAGCTTGTAAACATTTATTGCTTATTGTTACCGTTTAGCGAGTTTTCGGTATGAAATTAAGCCAAGGCAATGAACAAAAAAATCGTAGTATTTAACTTTAAGAAATATCCTCGATGGAAACCCATAAGTGGAGCACCCATAGCAGAATTCTGAAATATAAAATTAAAAACTGAATTTTTTAAATATAATTATATATTTTAAATATTCGTAATCCCTTTCGTCAGGTTCAGTAAGGCAGTGGAATTAGGACATTCCAGCAGCATGATGTGTTTTGTGAACCGAAACGACAAACTCTTAGCAAATACCATTTGTTTCATTTGATGCCCTTCTCATTTCACAGGAACGACTACAAGTTTCAGAGGTCTAAAAAGAAATGGCAATGCGGACTTGGTAGACATAGTTGTAACCGTAGTCAATAGCCTTCTCAATAATCATGAGATGGTATGTCCTTTGTGTATCTATTGTATCAATAAACAACAGATATAAAGTAAAAGAGAATAAATAGTTTATCAACAACATTATTTAATGTCTCACAATCCACAACTGTTTTACCTGCCATCCTGTTTGTGCCAAGTTATTTCTGGCTCCGGGTCCCCCGAAGCTTGGCAAACAATGGAGAAACGCTTGCCTTCGGCAACACTTTTTGTAGCAGGTAGCACTTCAATTTTCGGTACATCTGTGAAAAATCTATCAAACTATAAGAATAGGTGTACTATTGCACAGCGAACCGTGAAAGAAATCAACATTAATTTAACTAATTAAGTTTAATAATATTTTAATATGAAACCAATAACTCGGCACGCAAGGTTTCATTTCTACAGAAAACTCAATAAGTCCATCTCCAAAATCAGTCTTTGGACAACAAAATGGAGGATCAAATTGAATGAGGCCAAGTCGGTGCACGTTGATTTTACCTACCGGAAGGTTAACCACATCCCTGCTTTCCTCAACAACCTGGCAATTCCCTACGCGAATAAAGCCAAATACCTGGGCATGACGCTAGACGCCAAGCTCAGGTGGAAGGAACATGTCAAAAAGAAGAGGACACAGCTCGCATTGAAACTTATAAGGATGTATTGGCTAATCGGCCGACGATCCACTATGACCATTGGTAACAAGCTGCTTCTTTGCAGTCAAGTACTCAAGCCAGTTTGGATTTATGGAGCGCAGTTGTGGGGCTGCACAGCTCCAACCAATAGACAGATCATTCAACGTTTACAGAATTCTGTACTACGATGTATCACTGATGCGCCGTGATACTTCCGAAATGAGGCACTCCACCGTGAACTTCAATTTGACAGTGTGAATGAGGTGATCAAAAAGCGGGCATCGGCTCTTCTTGCCGGACTAAAAGATCATATGAATGAGGAAGCTGTAAAGCTCCTGGATGTGCAAGATCTAACTCGACGCCTTAAGCGTTTGAAACCGCATGAGCTTGTGTATGAAGTGAATGTGATATGTTCGAGAGACAAGGGACAAAGTTATGCATCTTAGGTCCTGACTAGTGTATTGTAGTAATATAAGTCAGATTTATATTGTTAATGAGATTACTCGGTGCAGTAAAAGCTTTAAAAAAAATTTAAAAAAGAGAGGTTACAAAAGCTTGAGAACCTGCAAGAAGCTACTTTACTAGTGTTTTTCTTTAATGAAGAAATTCGGTGACATTCTTCCGAAGGTTCCACAATATGTAAACTTGATTGGGGTCAATTACCGGATGGAATATGGCGAAATAAAATACTGGGAAGATCCTCCACATTGTCGATCGATAAACATTGTAAGCTTGGCCAGCAATAACAGAAGAGTATACTGCATAAACCGGAGGAAGCTAGTAGTCAAATTACTGAGCTCAAAGTACTTCCAACGTGGCTAAGTTATTGACGCATTTTGCTCGTATGCTTATTACGTTTATTTTGTTTTTGGTTTTGATGGCCGAAGCAAAAACTCACCAAATAATTTCAGCAGAACCGTCTTTGAGTCGGTCCCCACACCATTTTCAGCAACGCATTTATAATTTCCGGAAAAGTCGGAATGGAAGTTTGTTATCGTCAACGTTCCATCTTCCTGTAAAGAATCCCATTATCAGGTCTCACATTGCGCTGTCTTGAAATCCGAGTAGCTACTAGGTAATTTCGTTACATTTACATGAAGGAAAACGCTAATCATGGCACTGGATACATGTCCTACATGGTAGTGATACATAAAATACAAGAACCTACCTTAGAAACGATCATTCCAGCAAAATCTTGGACAGGTTGTTCTTCCCAATACCATCTGATTGTTGGGGGAGGCACGCTTTCTGCTACTGGGCATGTCAAATTGACTGTCCGAGATGCAACAGTTTTGACTATTTCTGGTTCCACCGTTTTCTGTATACGAGGTCTAACTGGGAAATACCAAAAATGAGGTATTGATCATCACACGTTATTAACCATCATATTTTAAAAATTAATAAAATACTTATTGCAAACCACAGTATAACAACAGAGGAGATTAGGAGTCCAGACCAGAAGTCTTTGTACTTGTCATTATCCCAATCGAGTTGATTAATTTCTAGAGCATTTTATTTTAAAAAAATTTGAAAAAATCAATAAATAATAATAATAGATGAATACAAAAATTTAAAAAAATGTAAAAAAAGCGCTATTGTTTATTATTTTGTTCAATGGGAGCTCAGCTTAAATAGGTACTTTCAAAGTCTAAACGGTTAGAAAGTAGTTGTTTGGAAAACAGGCTACGATTAAAGAATGCTTAAAATGGTAGGTATGTTCAAAATTTTTATGTACGGAGTAGATTGGTTGTAGACCTAAACGGGCTAAATTATAGAAATTGAATTCCATTCATCATTCATCAAACCTGTAAAGTTTGATCGGAATATCCCATTGTGGAAATTTCACTTTCTCGTAGGGTATCTAATTCGACTATGTTTTTCTCTTATCAAAGGAAATGAAGAACTGTGGAAGACTCGTAACGTATTGTCAATTATGAAACTTTGATTATTTTCAAATATTATATCGTTCTTATTGGTAATATAAATATGAATTACCAGTTCCCAGAACTTCCAGAACAGTCGAGGACTCGGCTTTTCCGAAAGGGTTTTGAGCCAAACAAACGTACGTTCCGCCGTCTTCAAGTTGCGTATCTGCGAATCAATCATATAAATGTGGAGTAACTAGGTATGTACGGTATAAAATAGATACACACAGGATAACATTTATGAAGTTTTTCTGTAAAATTTGAGTAATTGAGTGTGGTGGGGGTTTTGACTAACAGTTGTTAATTATCAGTACATTATGGTATATTTTTTTAGAGTTTAGTCTACCTATCTGTTCATTCTTTATTAATTGATTATTGTTTTAGTTATTTACCATCGTTTCTTTTGTGGTCGTAATTGTTTACGTACATTTGTCGATCAAGTTGGTTGAATTAGTTGCTCAGTGAAGTTCTGTAAACCCGTTTGATTATATTATTAGTGGCTATCAAATAACGGGGAAAAAAAAACAAGTACGGAATCATAATGATTACGCAGTGTCAGGAAAAAGAGAACTGTGCACCAAACTTTGAAAAATGAATTAGTTAATTAGTTAACTTCGGAAATTTTCAATCCAAAACAAATTTAATTAACTCACACAACATGGGACTCGGGCTATCCTGGACATATGGTGTACAAAACAGAGTGTTTTTTGTGAAAGCACGATAAGTATAACGCTGTGCTCCTGTGAATCTTACTGTATAATCCAAATCATAGACATAATTCATCGACTATGTTTCTAATGGGGAACAAACACTTTAACCAATTGAAATCAATTACTTAAAACACCAAAAAACTGCTAATAACCCCGAAAATACTCATTCTATGGTTTCTGAATTTTAAAAGTAGGTAGGAAGGGTCGGAGAACCCTACAAATCTATTTCATTCATCAAAGAACACAATCCTAGATTTTTACGTTTATTTGTATATACATATCCAGACGATACCTCCCTTTAAAAACGGCAGACAGCTCGATTTCGTGGGCTCGATCACTCCAAAATTTCAGGCTCAAATTCAGAATTTAATGACCCAAAAAATGCTTAAAAAATCGGTTTTTTGATCAAAGGGCAAATACCTTCGACGTATTTTTCAGCACTGAGTCGATTGCAACCACTCCCAGATCTCTAAGATTCTAAATAAGTTGAAAAAAAAAGTTATAGGGTGAAACATGCCCAAAATTGACCAAATTTTCGATTTCGGCTGCGTGTTCTGAAATTTTCTTTGCGATCTCGTCACACGGCTGTCTCCTCAGTTTTAGAGGTTGGTCTCAATGATCAGAATCTAAGTGCCTAATTTAATGTTATCCACAACTTTTCATCGAAAGTTCGCTCTATTAGTCATGCTGCATTACTGAGTACTTTTTTCAATTTCGTGAATTAAACGTCCTGCATGCTTACTGTCTATTCTAAGAACTCCATTCATGGTGTTTTCTCTTATGGGGACGGATGTGCCGTCTTCAAGAATGTGGAACCACGTGATGACAGGATCAGGAACACCGCTGCCCTCGCAGTGCAGTTCCGACGGCCGATATATGTACCCACTGTGTTCTGTAAAGAAGGACACGACATGAGTCGTGCGATTACCTCGCGATAAATTTACGAACAATAAGTCTTAAAATTGGGCCAAAGGGAGCATAGCTAATGAAATAAGTTCACGATTGCATGCGACTTAAATCAGATCAACATATTTGTATATTCAAGGAAGTATCTACACAATCTTAAGCGGTAGGATTTCCCATAACTCAATGAAAGAAAAAGGAACACAGGTCGGATCGATTCAATGCCAAGAATTATTAACAGCTCTTTTGTCGTCACTACCGAAGGGGAAGCTTTGTGTTCGTGATTGAAGTTGAAACAATTTTTGTCCTCCAAAATTGAAATTTCCAATTGCTTTTTGCCTTTCAGAACTTGTTGATCAATTAGCGAATTTTTGCAGAAAACGAAGCTGTTTTGGTTCCGTGTCTGTCTGTCTTTCTGTCTGCCTGATGTCTGTCTGTGTGTGGTAAATCGTTGTCATGTCCAAAACTATACCAAGTTTCCGTTCGATTCCGTTGAAATTCTCAGGGATTATACGGGTTAGAACCTAGACGGTTCCCTATAATTTTCAATGCCGTCGAATCAACATTAGCCTGTGCGCATGCGCAAATATGAATATCTCATTACGTCGATTACCCATCATCTGTTGGTCTGATTTTGTTCACACCCGGTAGGTAATTGGGTATATGTTCTTGAAAAATGCCCCATAAATTATACCACAATTCGTAAAGTAAAAACAATTGCGCTTGCGCGAAGCTAATATCGATTGACACAGGCAAAACTCCGAGTCAAATGGAATGATTTTGATGGAATTTCCAGGGAGTTTGCGGTCAAGCTCTTAGACGTTCCCCTATAAATTTCTTTGCTTTTGGATTAATAGTAGTCTGTGCTCATGCGCAAATATTAATTTCTTATAGCGCCCACTTATCAATCATTTCGACTTGTACTTCGTTCGTCAACTAACTCTATGCGTCCATGTTTCAATATTTGAGGAAGCAATACTGCCCCCCAATTTGGTAGACGTTTTTGAGGAATCGATAGGAAACTATTGTATTAGTTCTTTAGACTGTTTGTATGCATCGATACAACCCTGATTTGTTTCTCAATGTTAGGGACAGGGGCGGCCCGTGAGGGGGGGGCATCGGGACATTGCCCCAGTACATTTGGGAAAAAAGTAACAAAATGGAATGAAGACTTTACTAACAGCTCCATGCTGTGGCTCCAAGGTGGATGCTAGTGGTTTACGCTCCATCCAAGGAGGTTTAAGATCCATCTACCAGCGAAAAAGTACGTAGATTGCGATGATATCACTCTATCAAGAGGGAAATTTCGTCGATTCAGGTTAGACTTTGAAGGGAAAAAAAAGGGAAATAAAGGGCAAGAAACGGGAAATACGGGGCAAGGAACGGGAAAAAGAGGTCATAACGGGAAATTTCTCATGATTTTGGGGGGCTCTGCCCCAGACAGGGTTTCCAACTTTTCTAAAGACCGTAGAATGAAATTTACGCTATGAGTCGCTTCCACTAGAGGAGTTTTGGTTTATTCCGTTAGCCAAACTGATTTAGCCTGTTGGGTATGTTCGTCTATGTTTTGTTGTCTCTGTCTCTACAAGTAATATGTGATGTTTCTTTAAGTTCGTTTGGTTGTTCCCAAGAATTTACTCTAAAGTAAAGTCCGTATTATAGCGTTGTTATAAGTACCTATAAGTTGTTGAATACATACCTAAGTTGTTGAATACATCTTTTGTAATAAAGTCCTTTGTATTGTCGGTCGAGTTGGAGTGCGTTGTTCTATGTGTTCTATGTTGTGGAATGAAGAAAAATCAACGATCACTTTGAATAAAATTCGCACCTAACGACGGATTTACGTAAGTAGAAGTTTAGTCAGGTATTGGTTTTGACATTTTTGACATTTTCATGTCTTCGCTTTGGCACATTAACTGAAAAATCGTCACGAAAACTTGCTCACGCGATACCTATAAATAAAATAGACTCACTGTATTGCGTAGAGAACAATCAACTAGTTTCTTTATGCCTTTGCTATGACACATAAACTAAAAAACGTCACGGAAAATTGCTCACAAAAATATTGACATTTTCATGTCTTTGCCCTGGCACATTGCACAAAAAACTGTCACGTAACGAAATTGTGTTACAGTGTCTTTATAATGATTTCCGCTGACAACGACCCCGTTGTTAGGTTTGTTCATTTTCTACACTTTTCAACCCACAAAATTCGTTGACCATTCGTTCGAAAGCTCTCGATTTATCCAACCATATTATGTTAACTACTGCGAAGTGCGTGGCCAACAAGCTGAGTTATGAGCAAGGTTATTTGAATAATTGTGTACACTCAGGTGATCATTCTCAATAATTGATATTGTGAACATGATTGCCACCGCTTGTTAATTTCTGATGATTTCATTGAGCTGGTGTTTCGATGATTTGATTCATAGCAGGTGATCCAAATATTGCGAGAACGGTTTGATTTGTGAAGCGGTGGTTAAATCATTTTAATAGTTAATTTCTATGCTTTACACTCTGGGAAGCTGTAATTTCTTATGTAGCCTCTTTAGGACATTTACTTGACGATGCCCATGGTTCGGATAAGATGAGTGGCTCTTGAAGCTAATTTCTATGTTTTACACTCTAGGAAGCTGTTGAATTGATGATTTGAATTGAAGCCCTGATAATTTTTAGTACTTTTAATAATAATATAGTCCATTCTAAAATTTTTAGATACCTAGTAAGTAGGTATCTAATACTATAAGATAGTATTTTTAATTTAATTTATTTATCTAATTAATTTATATTTAATTTATCAATAATATTTAATGATAATGATTTATTATTATTTAGTAGCCATATTCTTTCATAACAGTTGCCCAACGCATGACATGACCCAAGTGGGATTTATGTATCATGTGTTTAGGTCAAAGTTAATTCACACTGAAAACAAAACTAATGGATAAAAACCTCAATGCTCTTCTTGACTGTCAAATAGGTAAATATTTTTGTGCCCCACTCCTTTTGCAGACCACCGGCCGCCACTGGTTAGGGAATTAGAATTATTTCATTATCTTAAATAATTGAAAGTGCATATTATAAATCAGTATTAATAAATGTTAGCAATTAAATTACCTTGGTTTAGGCGATGGATGTGGGGTTTTTCACCGATTATAACTTCAATCACGTCTTCGGCAGAGCCAGCTGGGTTGGTAGCCGTGCAGAAGTACGTTCCCGAATTTCGGTGGTCCACAGCTTCAATGTCCAAGTATTTATCCGGTAAATCTTTTCTATTCTAGCAAAAATACATAAGAATTTATGAAACAATCAGTGAGGAACGGCGAGTTTGCTAGCTGCTGAGTATGTAAGAAGGGCAGAAATGGCCAGTGGGAATAATATCCGAGCTGAATGGGATGGCAACTAACTACTCAAGGTCATGGCCGCGACCGGGTCGGCGCGGTGTTGTGGCGCTGGGAAATCGCCACGGTGCTACTCGAATTGGGGATTTCGGCAGGGGTGCTCCGTGGTATCGCCACCCGCATCCTTAGGCACTCTTACCTCAACTAGTGGTCATTCTATAGGGCTCTTCCTTTCATATCTTTATCCCTCCTTCCTTGATTCCAAGGGCCGGTCGTCCATCAGGTACACCTGGGCGTCCCCCCCCCCCCCCTTTTTTAGCTAATTTTTGCAGAAAATGAAGCTATTACAATGGCTCTAAAAATTTACAAATCCTAGAGTTTAACTCTTCAGTATGCATGTAGGCATACATTTATGTATGGGCCAATCCGGACGACAATCTCCTTACGGTTGATTTAAAAATTCCGTTCTTGCGCCAAAAAATCAGGCTATCCTAATGAAAGGATGGGTTCGATGGGCCGCACTTTTTTTTTAGCATATTTAAATGCTCAAATTTCATAAAAATTTTCTCAATAAATCACTATTAATGGCATAAAAAAGCTGAAAAAAAAAATATATATATATATATATATATATATATATATATATATATTTGTAGAATATGTATAATATGCTAAAAAATGTTCTATGTTTTCTTTTTCTTTTTTTTTTGAAAAATGATAAAAACTGCAAAAAGGAAAAATATGGTCTAGAATGATATAATATATATTCAGTGTATAAATAAATCAATTACATAACATTTTGAGTCACACGAAAAATTGTTTATATGAGTTGTATAACTGAAGAAAACAAATGTTTCATGGAGAATGATAACGAAAAGCTTCTAAAACAATGATGGATATAGATAATACCTGCATATATGCTGGTTCCGTAATTATAAACTATAAGAAGATTAAAGATCTATACAGTAACCAGGATTGCTTTGAGAGCATTAGTTGAAATTACGCTTATATATTGATTGAACAGGCGTTTTACTCACATTTCTTACTGGTATGCGGTGAGTGCTTCCAGCAACAGTTCTCGACCAGGTGATGTTTGGCGGTGGGACACCAAACCCTCCACATTCCAGCGTCACCCGTTCACCTCTCAGTACTTGTACTCGGGGTTCGCGAGCTTCAACTTTTGGGGCTTCAGAATATTGTAACACGGCCGTTGCATTATCTAAATACCGATAAAATCAATAATATATTTTAGATATAGACATCATGAAAACCTATCTACGCGGCAACTTGGGGAATGTCCGAAATCAACGTTAGATTTTTTGCAAGAATCGCTCGTAAAATAACGTGGAAATGGCAATGGTTCTAAGCAATCGCCAGCGAGCCAATTCAATTGCAAACTAGGTCAAAAACGCCCTTTATGTTCTTTATATGCAGTTTTCTAAAAAGATTAGAATCAAGTTTAAATGAAATCTTTTGTTTCCTCACTACCGAAGGTTGGGAAGCTATGTGTTTTCTACTAGATACATTTTTATGAAACCACTTTCGTGGTCATTGGTAGAGGAATATGTAATGGAGTTCTTATTCCAACTAACTCCAAGCAAGTGATTGTAACTTTCGGATTCAGCAGGAGATGACGTTTTTTCAATCTTTAGTGGAAGGAGCTTTAGGACGATTGGACATAGGGACTTTACTTTATTTAGAATCTGCCATCTTTCATAATGACTCAATACGTGGTCAACGGTGCCTTCTGAAGAAATTCTTCTTCTGAACTTTTCTCACCGATTCTCACAATTTGGTGGATTTTACCATTGCTAACTTACTAATTTTACTGTTAAGTGGATTATAATTGTTTGGGAAACACCTTACTTGCCTCTTCCAGCGGCATTTTCTCCAATACAAGTGTACGTTCCGGCGTCATTTTTATTGGCACCAATTATGTACAACAGTAAAGTACCGTCTCGTCGTCGACCAACTCTTTTGTTTGTAGGGTAATCTAGTTCAGACTGAAAACGATCATGATGTTACTAAATTTGACCTATTATTCTTCTAATTTTAGAAGGATTATAGCTTCCTCAAATATTGTAACATAGAAGAATAGAATTATCAAAATGATTGTATGAAAACAGAACATTAAAAGTAATGATTTAGAAGTAAGGCATGTGTACACATGCTAATGTACGAAATAGGGCTATGATTAATTTTTGCGCATGCGCATACTATATTATCAATTTAACAGCATTAACCATCTAAAGTATATGCTGTAAATACTGTACTATAAATGAACCCGCGCAGTTCATGAAAATCCGTCCATTAGTCTCGGAGGGTCAACTTGCATTAAATTAGGCTCGTGCGCTGTAGTTTTTACTCAACCAATCGCGATAAAATATATAGGGCATCATTCTGTACATACAACAACGGGAATCCAACGTTAATGGAATTTATAGAACATCTCTTACGAGCTAACCCGTACATTTCTGATAATTTAAAAAAATACAGTGCATTAGGTAGTCTCGGAGTTCTGCTCGCATGCGTTGAAAGTTCTCTACTAATTGCAATATAATTCGCAGGGTATACTAACCCCCGAGTTTGAACGGAAGCCGACCGATATATAATGAGAAATCGAGATTATAAGAAATTGACGTTTGCGCATGTGCACAGGTTAATAATAATCCAACATTAATGAAAGTTAAAGGGAACCGCCTGGGAGATAAACCTCACAACCCCTGAAATTTTAATCGAAATTGAACTGAAACTTGATATACACAACTCGAAAGAATTAAGGGATCACTTTTTCTTGTAGACGTCTGTGACAGTTCCCGTCAGAATCCCAGAGAAAGCGCTGCCGTCGCTCCGTTGTCACCCAACGGGCGTCGGGCGTCTTTACTCATGTTTTCGAACTGCTGCGTTTGGCGATGGATGAGGGATCCTACAACCGGAAAACCAATCTACTCCGAACATAGCACATTAATGCTATTAGTACGAGTGGTATCTCTCTTTCACGGGGTACTGTCACACCCCTCTCTCTCTATGAGTGCGCATTTAGGCCCCCATCGCACCTCCGGGGCGCCTAAGTTCGTTACACGTCTAACACCCCTCGGATAAAGTTCATATTATATCCCATGATTAGGTACCTAAAGGAGATGGGATGCATCCTATTCTTTTTGTTTTTTCTCAAACACTGAGAAAGACCAGCTATATCAAGCTCCGACGAGCCAAAACATTATGGAATCTGAGCATTATTCTCAAGAGAAGTAACTTTCCCCCACAATTTTGAGGTATCAAAGTGAAACTTGGAGAGCGTTTATGGGGTGCATGATACTAAGTTTTAAGCAAATAAAAATGAGAAAAAAATCCAAACAATTTCAGGACTACCCCTCTGATCCCCCGGTTTTTGGATACTTGGAAAAAAAATTCCATTTTTTGCCGAGCGACGCTTCATTTAAAGGAGTTTTTAGTGATGAACACGACGGTGAACCAGAATTTCGATATCTTTTTCCGTTCTCGGATTAGAGCTAATAACCATGAAGAACCTCGATTCATTCTGCGTTGGCTCAAGTCGGAGCTTGATATCGCTGGTCTTTCTCCTTGTTTGAGAAGAAACAAAAAGAATAGGATGCATCCCATCTCCATTAGGTACCCAATCATGAGATATAGTATGAACTTTGTCCGACTGATCTGGGGTCTTTGGCGTCTACAAGGAAAAGAGATCCCTCAATTCTTTTGAGATGTGTAGTTTTGGTCATGAAAAGGATTTACCACAGAAATACAGACAGAAAGACATCAGACAGACGGACACCCAGTCAGGAAGCTCTAAAACTCATACAGCTAGTGAAAATTTGGATTCGGAAGACCAAATTTTTTCGACTTCTCGCACGAACACAAAGCGCTGAGAAGGTGGTCTATACGCCTTATCGAAGGAAAATAACGAATGCTCATTCAGCTGATTAAGAAAGATCCCATCAATTCATTCGGCTCTTAATGTTCCAGAGAGTCTCCCTGTCAAATTTCAACTTCCTAGGGTGAACAGATGAGCATTTAGCTCACTCAACTATCCAAGAAAGAGCCCATAATTTCAATCGTCTATTGATGTAAATAGAGAGCTTTCCAACGAATAGAGAACGATTTTTGTGCGTTGAACACTACAGGAGTTCGGTACATTTCTCTATAGAAACGCGTTGATTGTAAGTGAAAATCATTTTAAACGTGGTAACATTTGGGGTAATAGAACGGGTAATAGAATTCATGTCAAAAACTATGATGTGGGCCGTGAGGAATTAAATTGCAAATATTTCTTCTTCTATGGTTTTCTTTTCCTGATGGTATAATTAATTATTTTCCACATGTATAATATTTGTTAGCCCTGAATGCAACCTGTTTATGACTGAAAAGAGATAATTACGTTTGCTAAAAGCGATAGACAGGCATGAATTTATGTACAAAGAGGTTGATCTGTATTAAAACGAGTTAAAGCAGTAAACAATTCCTATGTTTTGAATTGATTGAATTGATAATTGAACTTATTACCTCAATACGAGGGTCAAGATGGTTTAATTAGATCACCTATCCGGAAACCGTTTGGTAACGCTTGCTGATGTAGATTATTAGCCAATGAACGGATTATCCGGCTTTTCTGAACTTTATACTTTTTGATTGGGCAGACATTAATCCTTGATAAACTACAGAAGAGATCGGAAGGGTGCGATGGAAACTGTTCCACTTAATCTTAAGCTCCACTCAAGTTTTATTTTTGGAATTAAAGAAATCAGTGGCTTAAAATAAATACTAAGTTACTACTTATTGAGGTACAAAATAAATCATGGTACTGTTAGTAGTTTCTATGTCAACTCAATACTCCGTTTTGTCTAGTGTTTTTGGAAATGTCTTTTCCCCGATTCACCTAGAGAAATTAAGAAGTATAAATAAATTATAAATATTCAAGATAACGTTTTTAATGACTTATTTCTCATTACTGACCTTGATTGGCCTTCCGTAGTTGTCATGCCATGAAAGGGTTACTTCGGGAGTGCCCTTTTCAGCCCGGCAAACAAGTTTTATGTGGCCTTGTCTTAGAAAATATTCGGTGTATTTTTCAACCAATACGCTAGGTTGTTCTTGAACAGAAACATACGTGTGGGCTGATTTCTCACCTCCTATAACCACACAGCATTAATTTATTTCAGTTTTACTCAATTATTTAAAAAATGATTATTATTATAATAATTCATAATTACTAATAATGGATTGTAACTAATAATTTATTATTTACAATCCATTCTTAATATTAATGTGTCATGAGAGATTTTATTTTATTTTATTTTATTTTATTTTTTTTTCTTCGATCAATATTTCAACGGTTTTCATAGTAACTATGAATGGAAATTAATAACGTGAATCGAATTCGGTCATATTATTTGGGTTGTCGTGAGGGTTAAGTTAATAGTTCAAACTGAACGTTCGAATGTGTATAACTACTGATAACTTCCATATCAGAACTATAATAATAGTTTTCCTAACATGGGCAATGACGCTCCTCGAGGTCTTTTGGATGAGGCATTGGAAGAAGAACAGCGTTGAAACTCCATCCATACGAGATTCGCAGAAGGCTTGGGATGCCATCAATCAGGCTCGCTTGGTGAGGGAACATTCGTCATACGATTCAGCGAGAGATGAAGCCTGGTTCACGGCCCTGCAAGTAGCTGAATCTGGGGCATAATTGGAGGTGTTTACTTCTCAAAATATTGGCACAGTGATGGACCACCAGGACTTCCAGACGTGGGTCGCTTTAAGATTTGGCTGTCGTCTTTATCAAGAGCACGATTGTATTTGCGGTTCTAAGGTTGATGAGTCTGGGGTCCACGGTTTGAGTTGTACCAAAAACAAGGGCCGGTGGTCACGTCACAGTGAGATGAATATGTTAGTCCAGTTGGCTCTCACGTCCGCAGGCATCTGTGCCACAATGGAGCTCACTGGTCTGTCATAATGACGGGATAGGCCCAGATGGTGTGATATTGGCTCCATGGTCTAGGGGACAACGCCTAACATGGGATGTAAGCAGAGGCAGCAGCAGAGACAGCATGTCAAAGGAAAAGGAAGAAGTACTCGCAGTTGATAGCGTCAAATTTCATCTTCAGGGGTCTAGCCTTTGAAACCCTGGACCATGGTGTGAGAAGGCAGAGTTTCATCATGGAAGTGGGAGCTCTCTTGGTTAAAAAATTTGGTGACGTCCGGGCGAAGGCTTATCTCATCCAACGGATCTCCCTTGCAATCCAGAGAGCCGACGCGGCGAGCCTGTGAGGCTTTTTCATGAACTTTTATTTTTGCAAAGACGTTAACCTTTTCTTTGATTCTTTATGTTGGTTTCATAAGTTTTGTTTCCTGTCTTTGTTTATGAATCATACTTGGCATAGACTTGTCAAAATACATACTGTCAACTGCATACTTGTGAAAATAATATCATACCATAACTCATCTACCATAATAATCCCTACCCATCAGCTGCAAACATATTCAATAGCATTTGCTTGTAGAGACCGTTATTGAAATTAAACCTCCATATTCCAAATAATCCGAAAATTCGATCCAAGTTTCAATTCAACTAATACTGAGCATTGAGACCAATTCAGATTGATAGTAACACGCGTGTGAAACTTGGTCGAATAAAATTTATTATGAGAAATTCCAGAACTTGATGACACGATGGACAAAAAAGAAATTCAGGATATGAGTAATACTTGCCATAGAATATATATTTGCGTCAAAAAACTATTATGCTGAAAAACGTACTTAAATTTCATTAATATTTGCTGAAGAATCTATAAAAACTGCGAAAAGCCAGTACGCTCTAGTGGATGTTTAGTGAAGGTAGATCTGCTGTTCTGTTTGTGTGTCAGTTTGTTGAGCACATCATAGCAAACGGTAATTCAAAAAGCTTGCATTCAGAGCATTCACTGATGATTGATGTATCCACACAATAATCTTCATTTTTGATTCGACAAAATTAAAATCAAGCATAACGTATTTTAACAACACAGGAGTTGTTACACATCTCTAATAATGAAACTTCTCAACAAGCTTCCTAATAAGATCTCGAGAAGTTTATTGAGATTTTCCTATGAAGTTCAACATTAAAACATGTAGTGTCGCTTGGAAAATCGAAGCGAAACTTTATGACAATCATTAGTGAATGATGAAAAATCTGTATATTTAGAATTGAGTACACGAAGGGGATTAAAAAAAGCGCTAAGAACTTGTACCACGTTTCGTTTGAAATGGAATCTTCAAATTCAAGCGAAGGATTCTTGATTTCAATCAAGTTTACTGTATCTAATTCTGGTTTTCTTCAAACACATCAAAATAACGGAAGCTTTCTAAGTAACCGCTTAAGATTAGGAAATGATCACAAAAATATTTTGCTTCGATTACCTTCATTACTCGCCATGCAAATGTACCACCCTTTATCCTCCGGTCGAACTGGATCTATGATAACTTTATCTCTGTCAATCCTTATGGCACCGTCTTCCCGTAGACTGAATGCACCGGTTCTGTAAACTGAAGAGAATAGTTTTACAATCGTAAACAAATACCGTTAATTCGTAATTCTTGTTGATGTTTCGTGTTGACAATAAATTATTTGTTAGATATCGCTGGATTAATGAATCTCCATACTTGTATTAAATGACTCAATCAAGGTATTTTGTGAAATTCGATTGCATTTCTTTGCAATTACTATAATAAGCTTAACACTAATTGACTAGACATTAGTGATTCTCTCTACTACATTTTTCTTGTACGAATTTAGGATGGGAAGGTAACGTGGAAGTGAGACGGGTGAAATGGCCTCGGAAGTGCCTTGGGGTAGGGTCAAGGTTTATGGCCAGGTTTTCAAGGGCAATAAATAGTATTTTTGCACAAAATCTCAAAAAAATATAGCATTTTGAAAAAATATATAGTAGATATAAAATTTAATTATTAAATTAAAATGATTAATAATTAAAAATTTAATTATATCGAAAATTTAATTTTTGTCACTCATAGTACTTAACGTCAGGTTTCATGATATAAAATTTGCAAGTTTAATTATATAATATGGAAAATAAATCTAATATAGATACAGAAATATCAATCTCTATTACTCCATTTTCTTAGTATCAGAATTTTATGCAATTAACTGTTTGCCTTTCTGTCCTTGAAATGTTTTCTTATTATTTTACAACGTTTTACCCCAAGAACTGGGGCTTCTTCCGGGAAAAATGTTGGAGATTGGAAAAAAACTAATTTAGGGACAAAAAGGTCTTTTAGCGAATTTCCGTTGAAAATTGATCTATTGCAATGGCTCCAAACATTTCAAAATAAACATTTTCGAAGATTTTCTTCATTGTAATCCGTTTTGAGGCATTCTGAAGCTAATCGAGTCTAACTCTTTTTCATATTCATATACAATTTCTTTACAATTGAGATAAAAATTCATTTTTTGCCCAACGATGAGTTTGTTGGCCAGAACTTTTTAAGCCCATTAAATTGGTTGAACTTCAAAAATTGGGCTAAAGAAATCACTAAAAATGGATAAACATAATTTAATTTGTATTTTTTCGCATTATTATTTGGGCAGTATACTGCCCAAATAATAAAGTTTATCAAATATTTAAAGAAAACCAGGTGTGCTAAAGACCACACGGGAGAAGTGTAAACTTCTATGACGATTTGGACATTACTTTCCACTCTGTTGGGATGTTGGGAAAGTAAAAGTGGACAGGCTCCGCCCCTGGACCCTCGGTAACTTTCCGCGTTGAGCCTTCGGCTAAAATGCTAAAACATGGAACATGCTTTCTTCCCGCTAATTCGTAAATGTAAATACATTTAAAACTACGACATAAATGTTTTAAAAATCGAAATTAGAACTGAGTACCTAAGTAGGTAATTTTCTGTTATGGTGCGCGTCTACAATTACTATAAGCAAGATTAACTTCTCAACCAAGTGACAACAAAAAAAGCGGCATTTTTTACTATATCCATTTATAGGTAACATAACTAAATATAAAACTACGACATGAATAGAAGAACAAGTACGAAAGAAATGCATGATAAATCGAGAGCTTTCCAACGAGTGGAGAACGATTTTTGTCCGGTGAAAATAAAGAAGTTTCATTTCCCCAGCAACGGCTTGATTGTCAAAATAGAGTGACGGAAAAAAATGTGACGGTAAAATCGTATTCACACCCCGCTAAATTCTTCGACGCGGTGCGTCTATAGAAGTTTACACTTCAAAAAGTTCCAGTCATGCAGCATGATCGTATGAGCGAATTTTTGTAAATTATCGCACTATATAATGTTACATTGTTTTGAAAATTAAGGTCTTTGAGGGAAAAGAAATTGTTAACTACTAATTTTATGGGGGAAAAAAAACTTCTTTCTAAATAGTATTTTGCGATTCAAAAAGAGAATTTGGATTTTTAACTTTTTTGCGGTTTTTATCGATTTTTTTTTTTTTTTTTGCACATTTCAATGGAATTTAAGCATATTTTTCAGCATAATTTTGCACATGAATTTTTCAGTGTTCTATTTTATAGTTAATAAACTTGATTTGAGCAACATTCTGCTAAAAAAAAATATAAATTTAAAACAATTTTTAACCGTTTTTATCTATTTTTAGTGATTTTTTCAGCACTTTTTACAAAATTTAACCAATTTAATACTAATGAATAGGAAAGCTTGATTTTTGTGAATGACCGAAAAGACGGCACTTACAATTGTCACTCTCAGCGTTTTTCTTCATCCACCGTACGGTGTAGTTTGAATAACTCGTGACGTCACATTTTATGACGAGCCGTCTCCCAGAGAGTCCAATCAATTCTGGCTTGAGGTGTATAGTGGGTGGGATTACTGTAGAAAGTGATTTTAACAAAATAATATTAATAGCGTGCATATGTTGAAGGTTAACACGTTCAAATAGAAATGTCATTCGATGAATCACAAGCGTTTTCCTATCAATGCTGGATTGCCAACGGTAGACGTGATCGGTTTTTATAGAAAAACTACAAAGTGATTCAGTCTATTGATAATAATTAATCGAAGTCTGTGGTACACCACCATCCATATAGTTACAACTACAAAGACGAAGCCAGCTTCCGATAACACTGCAGAAAAAACTCGGCGCTTTGCGCCTCGGCGGGGGGCTCCGCCCCCCTGCACCCCCCGGTTTATTTCTTTTTCCATACTCTGTATGAAATCATAGGAACACAGAATGTGTTTTTGCGATGCTAGTCATCCGTTAAATAAAATTAACAAGCGGTTGCAATCATGTTCACAATATCAATTATTGAGAATGATCACCTGTGTGTAAACAATTATTCATATAACCATGCTCATAACTCAGCTTGTTGGCCACGCACTTCGCAGTAGTTAACATAATATGGTTGGATAAATCGAGAGCTTTCGAACGAATGGTCAACGAATTTTGTGGGATGAAAAACGACGAAGTACCATTTCCCTAGCAACGACTCGGTTGTACGTGAAAATCATTATAAAAAGGCGCGTAACGGTTTTAACACAGAATGTGTTTTTGCGATGACCTACCGAAAAAAAACCGACAGAAAAAACCGTTACGTTAAAACCGTTACGCCACGTGTTATGCCACGTGTTATGCCACGTGTTATGCCACGTGTTATGCCACGTGTTATGCCACGTGCAACCAAGCCGTTGGTAAGGAAATAGGAACACATTCTGTGTTCCTATGATTTCATACAGAGTATGGAAAAAGAAATAAACCGGGGGGTGCAGGGGGGCGGAGCCCCCCGCCGAGGCGCAAAGCGCCGAGTTTTCTGTCGGTTTTTTTTCGGTAGGTCATCGCAAAAACACATTCTGTGTTAAAAAAAAAAAAATAAATAAATAAAATAAAAATAAATCGTTCCCTCAAGAAACTGGTACTGGTCCTGGGGGTTTCGAGGGTGCCGAATCCGAAGCCCGTTTTTCACTAGCAGAGTTGTTAAAAAAGTAATTCGATTACCCATTACTAATTCCAATTACTCATGAAGAAAGTTAATCGCGATTAAAATTAGAATTACTTTAACGGTAATCGGTATGTCAATAACGTTTTCCGATTACAAGTACTCGTAATGGTTTTTTCAATTACCATTACTTGAAATCGGAAAGAGTAATCACATTCCGATTACCATTACAAGAATAGGTATTATAATCGCGGTAATTCGATTACTTTTTCCAATCCGATTAATCGACATCCAAAATGCAATTGCTTCGCCGCATCCACGTAGGCATGCGAAGTATCAATTTGTTTATTATCGTTTCAAGGCATGTTTGGAAATGGCAGTCCGCTGTTCACTATTCGCCATCCAGAGCATATCTCTCAGACACAAAAGGTGATAGAAAATCTGTTATTTCGCAGCCTAACTCCATTATTAAGGGTTTATTATTGTTTATATCCCGCTCACTCTCCCGATATCTTTCAATATATTGCACATATTTACAAAAAATTAGAAAGTTGGGGACAAAAAAAAGTAGGGAAAACAAATACAATCTAATTAAAAAAAAAAAAAACTCGGCGCTTTGCGCCTCGGCGGGGGGCTCCGCCCCCCTGCACCCCCCGGTTTATTTCTTTTTCCATACTCTGTATGAAATCATAGGAACACAGAATGTGTTCCTATTTCCTTACCAACGGCTTGGTTGCACGTGGCATAACACGTGGCATAACACGTGGCATAACACGTGGCATAACACGTGGTGTAACACGTGGCGTAACGGTTTTAACGTAACGGTTTTTTCTGTCGGTTTTTTTTCGGTAGGTCATCGCAAAAACACATTCTGTGTTAAAAACTCGGCGCTTTGCGCCTCGGCGGGGGGCTCCGCCCCCCTGCACCCCCCGGTTTATTTCTTTTTCCATACTCTGTATGAAATCATAGGAACACAGAATGTGTTCCTATTTCCTTACCAACGGCTTGGTTGCACGTGGCATAACACGTGGCATAACACGTGGCATAACACGTGGCATAACACGTGGCGTAACGGTTTTAACGTAACGGTTTTTTCTGTCGGTTTTTTTTCGGTAGGTCATCGCAAAAACACATTCTGTGTTAAAAAAAAAAAATGGGACAAAACAACTGAAACTTACGAACAATTTGGACATTACAAGAAATTACAAAGTAATCGCAATTGAAACTGAAATTACATTTTGCCCAACTGTGATTGCCTTCACAGCCTTATGTGATTGATGTTATAATTCTGGTTTTCATCTTCTAACTTTGCTTCTTTTCTGTTATCAGGCCACGGACTTTATATTTCATACTATTTATTTATATTATTATAAATGATTTCTAAATTTTATTATTTATTTAATTTACCATAGTTTAATTTTTATTTTATATAATTTTTGAATGCATGTTATATCAAGTTCTATCTACACTTACTTACCGACTTCAGCCACAAAGGGAATCATCCATGATTTCTTGTATAGATAAGTTTATTTTAATAAGTAATCTAAATCAGCAACAAACTATTAAAATTACCTTGAACTTCAAGATAAATTTTTTTGATGGTGTGGCCAGCTATGTTCCTCGCTTTAATGACGTATTTCCCTTCCTCTTTTTTCTGTAGTTTATCAAAGTACAGGACCACAGTAGAAGTCTGACTGAAATGAGAACTTGACTTTAGAACTTATTTATTGTCAAACTCCTTCGAATAGAATAGCATTATTCTCCTCTACTACACAATGAAAAAAGTGGGCTAATAATTGGTATCGTACTTTCATTTTGATTTATATTAAGATTTATGGATTTCTGAATTATTTCAGAAATTAATATTGTTCATTTTATATCCACCTACAAATGTATTAACTTGAAACTAGGTTTAGTAAGGTACCTGTAGGTTAGAGTTTGTGCATATGGTTCATATTCTTTGTGCATCTGAACGTCCATATTAATCAAAGATTCGACAGAGCAGGTCATTTTGAAAGGAAAACCAGCAGTAGCTACCATATGTTCTTTGCAATCGATATACGGTGGCCCTGGAATCGAAAAAGGTTATTATTATGTAATTTACTACAGTGTTGATGAACATTTGTTTTTTAGCTTCGAACCGCTCAGTAGAAGGCGAAAAAAGGAGTGTAGGGAATGTCGGTTACAAAAATATATGCGAAATTAAAGCTCACCTACCCCTGCCGAGTTGCGGTAAACTAAAGTGGGTGAACCCAGTTTTCTTTCGAATGGGCATTTTTTCCTACACATTGTGTGTGAAAGAAACGGTCTCTTCTTTCTTGAAATCTCAAACACACTTATACACCAGGGTAGCAGATCGGTGGTCAAATTTAAGTCAGTTATAAAATAGGCCGATATCGCTAACTAAACTCGAAATTAAAAGAAAAGAATCAGAAAATTGGGAGGCCGCTGGTCAATTAAAATACTGAGTACTAGGGCCCCGAGTGTATATTCACAATAAAAACAAATTCGAGCTGCCAGCCAATGCCTATAGGTTTTGAGGAACTTACTCCAATCTAACATCTAGAAGATATTCATCATCAACCTGCGGTTTGCTATCTACATCGGCAAGGGATTGTGAGTTGAAACCATACCTACTGGTTTATTCGCTCTCTGTAACTTTTACAGGTGACTTCAATTCTGCTGATTATTTCGTGGGGTTGGTGGTAAAAGAGATCAAGTGCATTTTTTTTTAGAAAATGAGGTTTTGGTCTCTCCGGTTACTATAAAACAAGATCTACAGCTGAGAATTGAAAAACAAAACAACTTATGACGACAAATGTCAAAAACCAAAAAGATTTATTTTTACCTGAATGAACCAGTGGATCACATATGATCAAATGGCATTTAACTAAATTTACATGTACAGCAACTGATTGTAAGTACCAACACATTACAAGTAAAAAATTTCAACTGTCATTTGATCGTCATTACTCCTACATAATGTGGTTGTAGAAATACTTTAGCTTACAAGTAAAGTCAGCCAAATGACAGTTGTAAGGGATAATCTAATGAAAATTTGTTATTTCTTGATTGTTAGTATCCCGAGAGATTGATATTGAAGGGTTGAACACCTGAAAATGATAATACTGGTAAAATTTACTGTGAATTTGAAGTTTTATTATAGTGATCATGTCCAAGTCATAACAGTTTTTATTCATGTAAAAGTATTCAACTTACAATTTTCACTAAAAATCGGGGACAATTAAAAGTAAGTTTATTTTGTATAAGGTTCGGTACTACTTTCACATAACAAAGGTATTACTGAGCTCACACAACATGAAATTATTTGGTTTGACCTGATTTTAAGCTCACAGTCCGCATTTTTCCATCAGTCCGTGTGTTGGAGAACTTCAACAGGCTCTCCTGAACACTTTTGCCAAATGGACTTGATCACTTTTACCACCAACCCCACGATTTATTTACCTTTATCAACTTATTAGTTATTATCTAGTGTACTTGATTTACTTTTGTCCCACGATCGAAAACATAAGCTTTGTTCTCAGTGTGCTTTCGGCGGATTCGGAACGGTTCTGGGCAAGCGCAGTCGAGTTTGTCGTTCACAGTGCCAGAACGCCCAGTTCCGGAACGCCTAGTTCGGCGTTCGCAGTGTTTTGCGAACCTAGTTCCGAACGGTTCTGCCTGTCTCCGTTTTTTTCGGAACTGTCAGAACTCGGACGCAATGACGTAGTTAACGCATGCGCATTTCACAATTTTTCGGATCTCGTGGAGTAAACAACTCTTTTCTTCATCGAAATCATACTTCGGTCTCTATACGTTAGTATAAGTATGTACCTATTCTATGATCGAAATGTCAACTAGCTCGTCAAGTTCGGAAAGCGATAGTTTCGACGATGGTGTTTGGTTTGTAAATGGTGAGGACGAGATTGAAGTTATAGTTGGATCTCGTCTACATCCACGAAACTCAAATGTTTTCGAGTACACTCCACAGTATCGTGGAATAGGTTTTTTATATTTTTTTATTGCCGTGGGGTAATAGTTGAGTAATATTCACGGGCATAATAAGTAATATATTTACGGGAACTAAAAACATTCTGAAAAGAAGCACCAGAAGGTAACACGAGTGGAGTGAGGTTACAAACAACAACAAGGTTATTCCACTTCCAAGTTGTGAAATGGTTCGCAGTGCAGAACGCAGTTCCACAAGTTCCGGAACGCCCCGGGATTTCCCGTCCCAGTTCTGATATAAGTTCGAGAACTGTCTGAACGCGCACTGAGAACGAATCTATAGATCATAATTGTGAAATGGGATTACTCATTTTAACCTAGCACTATTAAGCTAAAAAAGGCTAGGCGAAGTGAGAGATACTGTTAAAGTTTTGAACTGTTTTGGTGAACTATACAATTTCCTGAACTTTCTTCTCAAAGGTACCTATTGTAGAATATTACTCACTGGTACTAAAAAACAGCATGGGATATCAATTCAAAGCATTTATTCCTCCAACAAGAAAAATTACTACCTAGTTAAAGACTTATAATCGTGAATGAGGAACAGTTTGGGTTCGTTCGATTTAATGGGAAACTTGTCACCAAGGGAGATGGTTCCAGGTAAGCGTTTGGAAGTTGGTTGGGGGTTGCTGTGTAATCACTGTTTCTTGTAACTGGCAGTTCGGTTTACTCAGATTGCTACGCACAAGGTACACCAAACTGTATTAATCAACGAGTATTTTGTAATAAAAACGGATGAAATTCGAATTAAAAACTTCAAACTAACCTGGGATGAAGTGATAAGAAAACAAGCCCCCTGGACCCCCGGTTACCTCTATTTACATACTTCGGACGAAATTATTGAAACACAGAATGTGTTTGCGTTGTCGTGCAACCAAGTGACAACCAAACAAGCGTCATTGTTTACTATTCATTTATAACATCAATTTATATAGTTATAGTATGAAACTACGAAAATTGCGTTGTCGCGCAACCAAATGACAACCAAACAAGCGTCATTGTTTACTATTCATTTATAACATCAATTTATATAGTTATAGTATGAAACTACGAAAATTGCGTTGTCGCGCAACCAAATGACAACCAAACAAGCGTCATTGTTTACTATTCATTTATAACATCAATTTATATAGTTATAGTATGAAACTACGAAAAAAAATACGAAATAAATTCGTGATAAATCAAGAGCTTTCCAACGAATGGTGAACGATTTCTGTGCGATTAAAATGGCGGAAACTCCATTTCCCTACCAACGGCTCGGTTGTACGTGAAAATCATCCGTCACACATTTCGTTCCCATCCCGCGTTCCATTTTCGGCTAGTTAGTCCATGGCTAAAACACATTCTGTGTTAAAATATTTTATTTTATGTAACCATAACTGTGATATATCAACTAACCTGGGTCTTGAGGATTGATTGTGGCCTTGGACAACCTCGTGAGTGGGTAACCTTGTTTAGTAAAGCCATTGATCTGAAAATACATAAATAAAACAAGGTAAGACGTAGTTATAGACAATTTACACTTATATTTAAGGATGGCGCTGGAATGAGACACCAGGGGAAGTGAAATTAGGCGAATGAGGCAGACATTTTTAGTGGTGTGGAGGGGTGGGGTTGAGTGGGGGGGGGGGTGGAATACATTAGCCTTATTTAAGAATTTGGAAAATGATACAGGCTGGGAGCCAAGTATACATTATGCAGAAAGAGAGAGAGAGAGAGAGAGAGAGAGAGAGAGAGAGAGAGAGAGAGAGAGAGAGAGAGAGAGAGAGAGAGAGAGAGAGAGAGAGAGAGAGAGAGAGAGAGAGAGAGAGAGAGAGAGAGAGAGAGAGAGAGAGAGAGAGAGAGAGAGAGAGAGAGAGAGAGAGAGAGAGAGAGAGAGAGAGAGAGAGAGAAAGAGAGAGAGAGAGAGAGAGAGAGAGAGAGAGAGAGAGAGAGAGAGAGAGAAAAAAAAAAATTTGACAATTAGATGTGAATAATAAATCAATAAATATTTTTATTTCAGTTCGGTTCTATTAGAAAAGTGAACACATCACGCAAAATGAAATGAAATTGATACTATTTATGTATAAATAGAAAATGAAAATAGAATTATTCTAAGAATACAGAGCAGATTGTAAGAAGGACATAGAAGATTATACGGAGGATTGCGAAACTGGTGTAACTAATTCTTTTAGAGATGAAATATTAACAGAAAAACTATCGAAACTGTGACGAATATGTAGCATATCGCAAAAAACGAATCCTTCTATGTAAGGGATGGTTTAGCAAGTAGATGGAGAAAAGGGAATACTGAATAAGGCTTCATTCCAGACTTCAGTTTTGATTGGGAATACGAAAAGGTATGAGAGACAGAATCCCCGGATCATCATTTGAATTACTAAAAATTCTGCTTAGAAAAATAAAAACATCGCTCTTTCTCCTACGATTTTAGAGCGGTTCGGAACCCCTCACATGTAAGAACTCATCATAAACGCCATTCTCATAGGGTATTTTAAATTTGTGGACTACGATTCTAAGAAATTTATGTTGGATGATATCAAACCTTTGAATGTGTTTAGGATAATTAGGAGTCCATACAACTACACTGTACTCAAAGGTGGGTATAACGAGGGAGGTGTATAATGAAGTGAAGGCTGTAGCATTTCAGAAATATTGGGTATTTCTCTTGAGCCAGCCCAAAGACCTCAGCGCTTTCCTGCTTACAGAGTTCATGTACTCAGGAAAATGCAAGTGATCATCAAATTGAATTCCTAAATCCGTAATCGAAACCACGAGAGGCAATGAAATTCCTTTTTAAATGTATATGAGCCCCTAAAAGCCTTTGCCCGGATAGAAAGTCACGGCGTTGCATTTACTCCAGTTTAAATCAAGTCCATTTGAGACACTCCAAGACGACACCCGATCAAGAAAAACCTGGGGAGCCTCTACGTCGGTCTCCCAAAAAACCGACCCTAACAAACACGTTTCACGTCATCAACAAAAACATAAACATCACGTCATCAACATACAACATCAACAAAAATCAAGAATTTAAGAGGATCTTGAAAGCAATCTTGGTACATCTTGCATGTATAAAAGGAGAAACAAAGGTCCCATATGGGATCCTTGAGGAATGGCCGATGAAGCAGGAAAGGGCACAGTGAAACTTTGTTGAGCTTTGACGATAAGTCCGCTGTCTGATAACTACATATCCAAGACAGCAGAATGCCGTGAAAACCAAAGGCATATAATTTTTTGACCAAAATAGCCTTGCAAAGAACATTTCTGTGAGTCGGTACATTGCTACTGTACTTATGTTCCACAGGAGATAGGGAAACCGTAGTAGTTCAAACATTTCTTGAATATGTGTTGTAGGCTCGTTTATATCTTCAAACTCCCAGTGAGACTTATTGACGGTCAAGATTGATATGTCAACTGATGTTGAATAGTTGGTTTGTATCTCCCCAAGTATATTGACACCAGTACGAATTACTTTAAAAAGAAAATATAATATTTGATGTACATACCCTAATTTTGAAGGTTTCGTCCGGAAATATAATAGGTCCACCGGAATAAATGCCTCGTTCACGGTTGACCACGCTGATCGGCAAAGTGACATCCACCTCGTTGTCGACCACCAGCTGTACGGTGCTGATGTTCAACAATACGGAAGGGTCTTTAGCCACAAGTAGCAGGTAATTTTCCACACCTTAAATATCAAAATAATTCACAAATACAACATTTCAAGTGAAACTTTCAACAAAAATCTTTTCTCCGATGTACTTATTTTGCATGTTATGAAGTAACATACTATGTTATGTAGTACATAGAGAAAAGAAGGTAGCGAATGCAAAATAAATATTATATTATTATTATTATAAATATTGTTACCTTTCATGGGGTGTTTGGAGAGGCGTGAAGTATCGTTTGTTGGAGTCACTGAAAATCCATACAAAAAATCGGTGGTGCTGATTCCGGAAGCCACGAATTTGTAACGAGACTCAGGGCTGGTGACACTAACTGTCCATTCTCCTGGGTCCGGTTTCTAAATTCAAGAAAATTGGATAAGTGATACCTCAAAATGGTTGGCTATTGTATTTGAATAACACGCATTGAATTGAACACGAACACTTTATTAGAATAGAACAGTTGGAAAACATTATAATCATCAGAGCATTGGAAAAAACGAACTAGCTGGATACTGATGTGGTTGTTGTTGGGGAAAGGTATGGACATGACAATTCTCCCACGCTAATTTGGAACAAATTTAAATATATTTGTAATGAACCAAATCGCTTAAATAAGATGGTACATTTCGGTTACGAGACGATCTTCGAAGTTGTGGAAGGAGTTGTAGCTGAGATTGAGGTTCTTGAGGCAATTCAGTCAGCTGCCGATCTATATCTGCTGTTGGTTCAGGAATCGGTATCAGATCGAGCAAAGGAGAAATTGGTTGATCTGTGTCAGTTGGCTCATGACTGGACTCAGGAGCGAATGTGACGGATTTATTTTGCACCTCTGTCCTGTGTAACTGGTCTAGGTGACGTTTGATGCTCCCATTCTCATTGTCAATTTTTATTTGGTAGTGTAGTTTACCAAACTTTTTGAGAACGGTACCAAACCTCCAAGTCGATTTATTGTTGGTGTAATATCGAGTTTGCACTCTATCTCCCACGCTCAGTTGTCTGACCTTTGAAGGATGATCGGCATTCTTCGAGTGTTTGATTGGCCTCAGGGCATCCAATTGGCAGCGGAAATCACGTTGAAGGTAGAGTTCAGCAGGCGTTTTGTTACAGGCCAATGGCGTTGCTCGATATCTAAATAGGATGTCTCGAACTTTTGCATTTAGAGGCGAAGGATCATCACGCATGGCAGCTAATCTCCGTTTAAGAGTCTGGGCATTTCGCTCTGCCAAACCGTTGGTTGAGGGGTGACCAGGCGCTATTAATTTTTGAAAAATTCCATTTTTGGAACGAAAATGTTTGAATTGTTCACTGACAAAAATGGATGCGTTATCAGACACCATAACATTGGGAAACCCATGAATGGCAAAAATGTCTTTGAGCATTTCAATTGTTGATGACGATGTCGGCGCATTTCTGGTGATTTTGACCTCAGCCCACCTGGATTTCGCGTCCATCACGATCAGGAAGAAATTATCTTGGTATGGTCCAGCATAATCACAATGGATTCGATCCCAGTTCTGTTTCGGCTCATCCCATGGGTGTAATGGAGCTTTAGGGGGGCTGGATTTCATCTTTGCACATGGTTCGCATGATCTTGATAGGCGGTCGATATCCTTGTCTATTCCTTGCCAATAGACATAGCGTCTAGCAAGCTGCTTCATCTTTGTTATTCCAATATGAGTTCGATGAAGTTCATCCAATACAGATTTCTGTAGGGTTTTCGGCACAATGACTCGCTGGCCTTTGAAAAGAATATTCTTCTTTCTTCAAGAAAAGAAAAATTCTTCAAAAGAAAATTCTTATTTGTAATAGATCAATAAAAGGAATACGAGTGATATCCACAAAGAAGAGATTTGAAGCATCTCTTCAGTCACCACCTCATCCCCTCTTCAAGGTTGCATCCTCATCTTCCCTTATTATTGTATCAAGTAGGTACATGAGATGGAAAGGGGTAGTTTCTCCTTCTCATTTCTTGCAACTGCTGCCCTCGAGGTTGCATTTGGAGCTTTTCAGCTTTCAAAATATTCTCTGGGTGTTGCAGGCTAATCGCCTCAGCCCTTTGCTGGTGTAACTACTCCATTCCATCACCTCCTTTCATATTTATGTTAGTAGATTTGGCTGCACACCACCCCCTCCCCCCTCTCCGAGTGTCGACTGTTCTGACGCCCCTTCCACTTGCATTGTCACCATAGGCAAAATGGACAATAAATATTAAACTTTTACCATTGACAATATTAACCATTTACCCCTGCTCTGCCTAATGAGAGCCTTCTATTCCACTCTGTCCCCCCCTCCCTCACTGCTTTTTAAAAGCCCCAGGTTGATGGAAATGGATCGCTCCCCCTTCTCGTATCTTGCTACTGCCGCCCCCGAGGTTAGACCTGGAGCTATTCAGCTTTCAGGATATCTTCTGGGTGCTGCAGGCTACCCGACTCAGCCCTTTGAAGGGGTTTACTACTCCATTACAACCTCCTTGCCACATAACTACCTGGATCTCGGACTATCTTTATAACATTTCTCAAAAAACCCGATGCACCGAGTGAGCTAAATTCTCTCCTGTTAAGGGGGTGCCGTAAGGTCTCCGAAAGCAGACCGACTGGTGCCTTTCCAAGAAAAAAAGCAAAACGGAAGTTAGTGAAAAACGTTGTCTATTTCCACGAAAAATAAAGAGTTACAATGTTAAATCGATTTCGACGGTTAGGCCATCATCAGCAACAAACAATAACTGAAGACACATTAGAAAGGTCACAGCTTATATAGTGACAGGTGAAGGGAGATTGAATCCCATTGGTAGAGAGAAAGGAAAGGGGCAGGAGGTACAACCAATTAAGTGCATACAAAGTGAAATGGATCGTTGATACCATATGGGATAAGGTTCTTAGGATAAAGAGTAGGGAAAAAGTTTCCAATCTGGCTCGGGAAGATGTAACTTTAGAAGAAAAGCAATGGATAAGTTTACCTTATTATGGGAAAATTTCTGATAAAATTGGCAAAATTCTATCATCGAGAGGTGATAAAGTAGGTTTTAAAACTAAAAATAGTCTTAAAGCATTACTAGGATCCGTTAAGGACAAAATTAGTGTGCAGGATAAAAGTAGAGTTTATAAATTAAAATGTTCTTGTGGCTACGAATATTGCGGTCAGACTGGTAGGAAATTTAGGGAAAGAATAGACGAGCATATGGAGGATTTCAGGGAAAATAAGGGTAAGTCTACATTTGCAAAACATCTTAATTAATCTAATCATAGTTACAATGTTGATTTGACAGACAGACAGTTTGTAGAATTTCTTTATTTTTGCCCAAAGGGAGGTATGTTGAATGTACTTGAAAAATTCGAAATTATCAAAAGTGACAGGTCTGGTAAATGTTTAAATGAGGATATACCTCAATATATTTCACCACTGATAGGTCCATTTCTGTAAAGCGTGGAATTATCCCTTCACACTGTTGAAACCATATTTAGTTATTTCCCCTTTTCACTTCATCTGATTAGCTATAATCCCCTTTCGCTTTGTATGCACTTAATTGATTGTACCTCCTGCCCCTTTCCTTTCTCTCGACCAACGGGATTCAATCTCCCTTCACCTGTCACTATATAAGCTGTGTCCTTTCTAATGTGTCTTCAGTTATTGTTTGTTACTGATGATGGCCTAACCGTCGAAATCGATTTAACATTGTAACTCTTTATTTTTCGTGGAAATAGACAGCGTTTTTCACTAACTTCCGTTTTGTAATGGGTTTCCTCAACTTCGTCGCGAGTGATTTAGTTCGTAAAAAAAGCAAGAAAGTTGAGTGACTAATGTAGTGATACCTAGCGGCCCGATCCATAAAACGGCTCAAAGCTCCCTCCAAATTCAAAATACGACCAAATGGTTTGCTCAACTTTTCTCAGCCAATAATTGACCGGTTTCAATGATTCTAGCAGCTTTCGTTCTACTTTCGAAACCCCTTGGCCCCACAGACCTCGAAATTTGAATTGTTAAGTGGTATCCAAATTTGAAAATGTTGGAATTTGAAAATTCCAGAGGCTCAATCCTATGGAGGATTTTGAAACCAGTAGACTGCCGCAAGAATCATCAAAATCGGTCCACTAATGATGGAGAAAAGTTGAAAAAACCGCATATATACCACCCGGCGCCCCCTTAACCCTATTAAGTTGAAATGTGAAAGGAAGCCTCACTGGTACAGCCCTTTCCCAGTGTTGAAGCAGAGCCCGTGAACATTGATTGTAACAATAAAAACAGATAAAATGTTTATGTAGGTATGAAAAATGTATGAAGAAATTAGCCTTAGATCATGAAATCGTCACACACTTACGGGAACAGAAAGTATTTGAATATTAGGCATATCCAGAACTTTGACGATGTCCTTCGGCCGTCCACTGGGTCCCTTGACATCGATTTTCGTGTTGTGGCCTGTCGTCGTCAACGATAAATTCGTCAGACCGGGGTCGACGCTGATTTTGATGTCCTTGGGACGAGATCCTGTGGCGGGGCCTTCATGCTCGGTCACGATTCTCCGATTTTTTTCAAACTCTCTAGCCACAGCTTCCAGTACCTACGATTGGAACACAAAATAGAGAAAAGTGGGTTGGTAATAATGAGTGATATAATTCACTAATGCAAATATTTTTGTAAGACAACCCAATTTATAATCAGTTAATTAAATATACTAACTAATACATGAACCTCAGTAGTACTCTTTAAATTTTGTTGCCGTTGGTTAAACAGTAGCGTGTGCGCATGTGTAAACGTGAATTTCTTATACGGTTGATTACTCATAATCTTTTGGTTCGATTCCGTTCAAACCCGGGTGGGAATTGCGTATGATGTCCAGGATGAGGCACTAAGAATCTTATTGCGATTGGTTGAGTATTGGGTATTGCGTATGCGCAAAACTAAAATTGGCGAAACTCCGAGACTAGGTAATGAATCGATTTTGGTGAAAGTTTTAGGAATTGTATGGGTTATCTTCTGATTAACCGCCTACAAATTTCATTGACATCGGGTCTAAATTTCCAAAGAAGAAACGGGCTATTTAGATGACTTTAAAATTTTAAATGTGGAAGGGGAGGGGCGGGGATTCATACATCAAAGAACACAATTCAAGGTTATAGTATGTACAGAGTGTCGACAGAAATTATGTGACTAACCTGGGAATCAATTCTAGAGCTCATTTCTGACCGAAAGTTGCTAGTAGAGATTTCGAGGAAATCCTCAACAAGTGAGTAGTAGATCACTAAAACTTTGAGAAATCGCCAAAAATCAAAGAAAGGAATTTGAGAGCTGGTGGTGGGCTCATTCGATGTACAATTTTCCCCGCTACAACTTTTCTTTTAGTACAAAACTAATTTAGGTCAGTTCCAATGGTCAAAAGGTGACAAAAACGGTTTCTTGGGTCGAAGAAGATATTTTAGGGATAGAGACATGGGGTATATTCTGAATCAGCGCAAAATTTTCTATAAGAATAGCTCATGTAATAATTTTGTCCACCTGGAATCGATTTCTGGCCCACTGTGCGTCGTTTAATGCAAGTTAATTCCTCGAGCATCACTATAACTACTAAGTTAGCGATTGCAGGTGAGTTGAATTACTATTCATTAAGCCCGATCGCTAGAGCGTCGATAACAAAATCAACGCATCAAAACAAAATTTCCTTTGAAAATTCGCTGATTAGCTATGCTGCAGTGGAGGGGGAATGGAGCCACCTCGAGAGATTCCGCCTTCTCACTTCACTTACGTGCTGGCACTCGAATCTACCGTAACTTATCCTTGATCTATCTCCATTTCGCATGAAGATTTTGATAGAGTATACAATACATACCTATTGATTAGCCTCTCTTGCAACCCCACCAGAGATGATCCATCTATCCCAATAAAAAAGAAGAAGAAAAAATAAACCTGCAGTGTTTTTTCTATTCAAACTGTAAAACCAGCTATTGGTAAATTTCTCTCAGGTTAGTTAGAAAAAGAATCCCGTTGTATCCTTACATCTTTGAATAAAATCTCAAGGTAATCCCCTTCAATCTGTGTATCATTTTGTCACCTTATTCCTGGTATCTATACACCTATACCTAGAAAGATAGATTTATCAGAGGAAGGAATAGTCGCCTAGCATAAATTCAGTACAACAGGCCCTCAGCTCTTCTTAACTGAGTACTTGTTTTCTTCAACTAATTCTACATAGCTTTGTTACAATAAGTGAGGCCAGACTTGGTAGGCATTCTGTTTTTTCCATGGCTTACCGCTTGAATGTCCTTTTGAAGTTTAGCCAAAGTGGGTTTCATTTTGTTAACATCCAGTCTAACAATAATTCCAGTGCTGGCGGCAACTATCTCTTCAAACGCATCTCTCTGTGCTTTTTCTGTGGCTGTCCTGCATTCATTTGTCAGAACGAAATATACCTGCAAAATAACAAAATCTTATTTATAAAAAGCAGAGTTGACATATTGGTCCTTAAATTTGAACCTGGGGATACTCAAAATGCATAACGATCAGAATTTAAGAGGAAAAGAAGAAAAGAACATGTAAATGAAGATGGCATTCACTGTTAACTTTTGGCAGTTGAGAATTCATCACGAATTCCATCAAATCATAGTTTACGTCCCGATGCAATCTGAATATTCTGAATGTTTTGAACAGTGTTTATAAGAATAACCTACCCCACAGGTTCACACAAGGACCCCCAAAACAGTAGGTAACTTGTTATTATGTACTTTTCAATGGGTGGATAAGAGCAAATTTAATGAGTTTATTATGATAACATATGCGTCTTTCACCACTAAACATGGCCAATTTAACCTTTAGAGTATCAAAAAAGTTAATTTCATTAAAAACAATTCACCATCTTTTTAACACATGTAAAACATTTTGGATTTGATGGTGTCCATGAAATTGACAACAATCACCAATGTTCCTTTGTGTTAAATTAAATGTTATAAACCAAAGTTAGTTGTTCACGCATAATTTCAAACTAGAAGTTTGTGTGTTATGTGTAAAAACTTTTCCGGTGTAGTTAATCCTATTAGCGAATTTTCGTAGAAAATGAAGACATTGCAATGGCTCAAAAAATATTAAAATCAAAATTTTTGAAAATTTTCATTATTGAAACCCATTTTGAGCTTCGTTGTGATTTTTATCGTGATTTTGCTCTTAAAAATTGTAATGAAAACTTACACGAGGTTTCTTTCGTTGAATCATTTCGATGACGTCAGGAACAAGATAGTAGTCTTTGGCGAAGGCATCGGTAAAGACGAAAATGTGGCTGTCCTTTTCCACGAGTTCTATTGCTTTGAGCAGTCCAATCATGGAATTCTCGGGACAGCCCCCTCCGCCCCAAACTTGAATATTCGAAATGGTCTCCATCATTTTTCTACGATCCCGAGTCAGGAGTGCACGTTCGTGCATAGGCTCTGGGAAAACATAATCATTATACACGTTTCATAATTTAAAAAAAAGTTCTTTTGTATTTGATTCCCGCCACGCCACCTCAAATTCGGTGTTACGCCCGCCAAGCATCACTTCTAATCTATTTGTCCAACTAATCTATATTTTTCTTAGAGGATTGATTTGGAATATAGGTATTTCTGTTTTGGGAATGCAAGCTTGCTAGCATCCATCCAGACCACCAAACTGAACATACCATTCTGACGTATTTGTCCAACTAATCGACTAATCAAATGGTTGAGAAGCGATAAATGTGCTTGGTAGGCGTAAAATCAAAAAGTACGAAAGAAATAAAAAATGAAAAAATAAAATAAATAAATAAAATTAGAAAATATATAAAAATAATAATAATAATAATAGGTATAATTGTGTATTTAACTATATTGCACATTTACAAAATTTTTCGGAAGTGACCATCTTTAAATTTCATTTTCGAAGGAAACATGCTTCAAGGTTGGCGGAGCTTAGTTATCTTTACTCTTGGATATCCTATTAAATATTTTTTACGTATGTACATCTCATACAGGAATAAGTTTTTTCGATCAAGAGAGAACATATACCATAGTTTATTGGAATTGATGCTGAGAGAAATTGAATACGAACAAAGTCGTATTTCAGCAAGATCAACCCAGAATGTATTAAGCTCTATTGTTGCTCAAATGACTGATGGTCCGTTGAGCAATGGATTGAATACCTACTTACTTACTGGAGTAAAGATGTTTGTAGCAACGAAGAAGAGGTTTTCATTAGTCTACTAGTCTTAATGAGGAAGCTTCCCGGCTTTTGGCTTTGAGAAATCCACAAACAACATCAACTCAGTCTTTCTACCATCACTATAGCGCCACAGGTAAGCCATGAGTTGCTGCCAAAATCTATCCTGGTGTGTATATATCTAACCATATAGAGCAACTATAAGTGAACAGGGTTCACTCCAATAAAAGGGAATTGCTGGAATTGTTGGGGGCATTGCTCTAATAGAAGGCGCACCTTATGCATGACCTTTTCTTTCTACAAACAACGGACTTCACAGGCATTTCTTACCTTATGAGGTTCTCCTATAGAACTTCATCCTAACAGGATGGTACGTTTTTCACCATAAATCGACAAACCTATATAAGCCCATTTAAATGTGAGGGCCACATTTTGTAACCTCCAGGGTTACAAAATGTCGTAAATTAATATTACGAAAACTCCAGCACTAAATCGACCATGCATGTGCCCATCCTACCAATCAATAAATGGGTGCATTGCACTTTGTTGAATAGTGCGAAAGAACCATTAAACGCTTGAACTGTTCCCGGTGCGGGTTGCCTATCTTGTTCGCAGTAGGCGTCGCTACATCTTGCACTTATGTTTACCTGGCATGTCTTATCTTGTATAGTTAGTTCTCTTGCTGATTAAAACCCGTTGCTCTCGCTCTCCCGTATTTCCCGTTTTTTCTTTGAATATCATTTATCCCCATTCCCGATTTATATCGCTATCACACTTTACCCTAACCCTGATGTCATAATAAATTAGCACAACCAATTATCATGGCATAGGTCTTGGGTTCCTACGAGTACATGTGCCATAGAATATTATTGATTGCCAAAATTACGTAATTTCTTTAATTTTATAGGTTTCTAAGGAGAGTTATGTTTAGTAATTCCTCCTTAATGTTTAGTCATTTTATACTCTGCCCCTTTGTTTCACAAGTTTAAATAAATTGAAGGAAGCTCTGCCAATTTCTACTAAAAATGTACGAGAGAATGTAAGTATAACAAGGTTATGAAGGTTTACTCACCTTCATCGTGTATTGGAACAAATACGAAGTTCTCGATGTGACTCCCACGGTTGTTCAACACCTCGTCCATAATGATCGAGATGTAACTTTTTACTTCATTGAGCTCTTCAGACATCGAAGCTGTCGTGTCAACCACGAAAGCTAAAGATATGGCTTCCGTTTCTTCTATCGGTGCACTTTTTGATGCTCTTTTCTGCCTAGATACGTGACCTGCTGATCTTCCTTGGTGAACATCAAGGTACAAATGTTCAAAAGTTGCCCTCTGTGGGTCACTGCTGCTAACGTAGGCTTGCTGGGAAAACGTTCCTTGTTGCGGTATTTGTATTCTAATGTTAGACAATCCTTGTTCACCTACGTTTTGTCTATTTACCGGAATTAAAAAGCCTTGTTGATTTCTGTGATTGTTGGGGATATAAATTTTGTTTAGTCTCACGTTTGATACTTTTACATCTTGGTTATTTTGTGAATTCACTGGTACGAGCGAAATCGGACTTCCAGAATCTGAACCACTTAAGCGCACAGAAGGGTACTGGGTTTTGCGATTGTCTGCATACAATGGGTTATAATTTCCACTTTGAGGATGTCGAGTGTTTACTCTAACATTTGAAACCATTGCCTCTTGGTTGAACCCTGAATTCACTGGAAAAAGTACCGGATGTCTTGGAGGTAATCGTCCATTCAAGTGAGCACTGGGATATTGATTGAGATTGTTTGCTGGGATAAGAAAGACCTGCCTGGATCCTGAAGGCGTTTGCTCGTTTGAGTCTATTTCACTAATTTGTATCTGGGACTTATTGCCAACCTTAAATGTGAGGAATTGTCGATTCCGAGTGACGAATCTAGGGTCCTCCTGGGGATTTCCAAGCCATACCTTGTGTGCTGATGGAATGCTCTGGTTTCTAGAACTATCCAGACTCCAATGATCATCGATCCTTTGACCTGATGCAGGATGGCCTCTGGTGTTGTAAGCTCTTTCGCTTTGTCCATTATCTTCATGTCGCTGGTTTTGACGGTGGTAATTATCAGGGTATCTTGGTTGAAATCTCACTACGAACCTACCAACTGCTTGACCTGTTGGGTTTCGAATTGGATCTTGGCTGTTCCAAATAGGTCTGCCTGGAATTTCTGGGACAACCTGTCTAAAATCGACTTCTCCTTGCCCATACATATTCCCAGGATTAATGCGACTGTCTACCCTCGTGGAAGAAAACTTACGAGGTACTACATTAGCACCTGTAGATGGAGGAACGTAAGGTGCACTGTTATATTGTGTTCGGGGTTTCGGTTTTTGGTTCATTCCAGTCAAAGGTATTTCGAAAATTCTGTCAGGAGCAAATGTAGACCCTGAATGTGAACTTGAACCAGTAGGTTTTTGCTTATTAATAATTGGAGGTTTCAATAACGTCACCGTTTCAACTGGTTGCAAAGAAGGTTCTTCAGTGATTTCAAACATTCTATGTGGAGCGAAGGTCGCCATAGTTTCTGTTTTTGGTGCTTCAGTGGGATTTATATTCAAGTAAAAACATTCTGATTTGTTGTCTGAATTAACTCTCATATAACAAATCTCTCCTTTTTTCTTTGTTGTTTGCTCTTGAGTAGTCCTAACTGTTGTAGGATGTGTTGTAGGTCTTGGCGTAGTGAATGATCTTGAAGTATGTTCCCCAACGGGGGCTGGGATCGCTGGGAACGCTCCTGCAGGGTAGAAACACTCGTCAGATAAAGTATTGTCAGACTTGAATAATTTGAAACAAATTGGTCCTGATTCACTCGTGTTTGAACTAGGTACAATGTAAGGAGGAACTGCAGCCTTGGAAGTATAAAAAGGTAACCTTGTAGTTTTAGTTTCAAACTGTGTGGGTTTGTGTTTAGTTGATATTGAAGTCAACGATCGTGATGTTGTTGGTTTGGTCGACACGGTCGTTGCGATTTTTGTTGAGTACTTCTGTTTTGGAAGAGGAGTTGTTTTACCGTAAGGCTTCTTTGTTGTCTTCTTCTGAGTTGTTATTTTCTTCTGGGTTGTCTTCTTAAGAACTTTAGTTGGTTTCTGTGTGGTTCGTGTTGGTTTTGTCGTCTCAATTCTTTGTGTGGACGGCGCTGTTTCTTGGCTTGTTACAGGTGAAGTTGCTGGAGTTTTTATAGCTTCAGTTGAAGAACTAAAGATTTTTATAATTCCTTGGGTAGGAATATGTGTAGTGGAGAAAAGGGCTTGAAATGGGTTTGTTGTTTTTGTTCTCACAGTGGTAAACGCAGTTGTCTTTTGACTTGTTACTGGAGTTATGGTCAGAGTCTCCCGAGCGCCTGTTGTTGAAGAAATGGTAGTAGTCAGGGTAGGAAATTGTAGCGTAGTAAATTTAGCTGGTGACAAGGGAGTCATTGCTATTGGTAAGACAACCTTTGTACGTGGAACATCCTTTGTAGAAGTTGGAAAAGATTTAGTTGATCCCAACTTAGATGGAGTGTGTTGTAAAGTTGAGACTGTTACAGTACTGATATCATCGATTGTACTAGAGTCAATAGAGCGCATCATGCTCATATCGGATGTACCACCATAATCTGTATTTGTTGATACAATTTCATTTGTGACCACGCCAGTGGAGGTTAAATCTGTGGATGTTATAAAGGGATTAGTAGTTGTCTCGAATACTTCATGTCTTGAATAATCTGTACTCTTTGTGGGTAGTGGACTAGCCGTAGATTGCTCACTAGTAGCGTCAGCCTGCGTTGTATATTCTTGATTCTTCGAAGATTGTGTACCTGTTTCTAATGTAGCTGAGGGTTGATCACTACTGGAAGCTAGTGTACTGGAAGATATTGTACCTGTTTCTAATGTAGTTGAGCGTTGTTCACTACTGGAAGCGGTTTGCGTTAAATAATATGTACTCTCCGTAGAGAGTTTATCAGTCAAAGCTTGCTCAGTTGTAGAAATGTCGGTTTCGATTGGACTGAAACTAGATTCGGAGGCTGAAACACTCAGTACAACAGTGCTGAGTTCAGAATGGTCGTCACCTACACTCACTGAGAGTAACTCAGGGTGAGATTCTGTTGATGCCTCAGTAACGAACGAGCGCACAGTACTCTTCTGTTTAGTTCCATCTTCGTCATCTCCTTCATCGAATTTGTTGAAATCGAAATCTATATCTTTTTCAGTTTGGAATACGTAATCATCAGGTTTCTCAAGCAATGCAAATACGTCATCATCACTAAGTTTATCAAAGTCAATAGAATCACTCGAATCTCTACGGGCTCTCACTGCTTTGAATTCACATCTTGACACGAAAACACTGAGAACCAGTAAAATCCACACAGCCACTTTACGTATCGTTTGATCCATTTTACTGCACAGAAAAATCACTTTATTAGGTCATTCCCTGCTGTAAAAGATTTCTTTTCAAGTATGAACTTATATTAAGATAAATTGTATTGAGTTTCTAAAAGAATCATATCAGTTACGAAAGATAGCACTACAACCATTTGTTTGCTACCTATGGTAGTTTGCTGTTCGACGGAAAGTGCTAACACGAGTGGGAATAAAAGCAGATATGTGTAACATAAATAATAAACATATACGTTTATTATCTATATATTAGATAAGATAGGTAGTCAATTTGGTCGAAACAGTAGAACATACGAATTTTAATGACGTATCGACTCAAATCGATGCGATCGTGTCCAATCTACTTCATTTCCGTTGGACAGGTAAATGTTCACTATCGGTTCCACAATGAATAAAAAAGAAGAAGAATTGCTACCTTTGGAATTAGAGAATCAATTAAACTTAACAGATGATGAAGAAAAAATCCTTTAATCAGACAGAGCACAACCACTGGCTCGGCCTAAAAAAATGTTTTACTTTTGTATATGATTATGCATCAAGAAGCATGCAGCAAGAACAATTTATGCCCTGGAGAAAAAATGTAGCACACCTCAGCCAGCTTCGAATATATTACCCTCACTAATACATACAATTACAAATAGTACAAACATTTCTACGATTGAAAAATAAATATCTCTTTTTATGGAAGAAGAAGGCTATCATCCATCCTCACTTCGAACAGCCTCTCTACATAGACTCTGCTCTTAAGCATTGCAGTAGGTAGGTACTTGGTACGAAAATCACAAGTATATGCATATGATGGTCCTGAAAATTCGGTATCTCTTTCAGTCAAGCCCAAGTGTGAAGTGTACATAAGGGTTAAAAATCCCAAAAATCTCCACGAATTTAAAAAAAAAACTGGTAGTTTTTGTCGTATTTCAATAGATTTAACTTCAATAAATCAAATAAGGCCAGCTGGGTCATTGTAAGACCAATAATTCACGACGTGGATGGTCTGAAGAAATAGCTAAAATAACGCAACTCAGACGCAGGAAGAGTCCGAATTACAGCTGGTTCCGATTTTTTATTAAAATAATAGACCGTTGAGTTATAATTTGCAATGTTTTTGGAATCTTAATTTTTGAAATCGTAAAAAAAGAAAAAAATCAATTTTCGGTTGTGTAAGATGTTTTTATAGGCGAAAAAATGTCATGTTTGAGGAATCATTGTACCATGTATTTCTAATTCTTTATTTCTAATTCTTTAAAATAATGTATTTATAGGAAAGATTTCTATAAAAGTGCAGCATTGGTAGGGAAGGAGGAAAAACTCATACGGTGGATACAGCTTTCGTACAAGTAAGAACCACGAGAGACATTTTATGTCTTTGCGCCCCCTTTCCCCTTCCTATAAAACCCCGTATTGTATTCTAGAGCCACTCAGCTGATCTGGAATCGGTCAGTTGTGTTCAGAAGTCCCTCAAGGGCCCACATACCAAATCTCAGAATCGTGGGATCATTAGGGAAAAAACTGGATTCTAGAGCCACTCAGCTGATCTGGAATCGGTCAGTTGTGTTCAGAAGTCCCTCAAGGGCCCATACCAAATCTCAGAATCGTGGGATCATTAGGGAATCTCCGCGTAACGCTCTCCGCGTGACGCTCCCCCGCGTGACGCTCCCCCGCGTGACGCTCCCCCGCGTGACGCTTTTTCATTTTTGTGCCATAGTAAAGACATAAAATGTCAAAATCAGCTAAAACAAAAGTTTACGAAATTTGGTTCAAAAATCACTGGTTGGACGGGAAAGTGCCTGCGTAATCTCGGCATTGCTTTCGTATTATAAACTGCGACGATCGAATCAGCTGATGAACCAACTATAAGCGCCTTGTGAGGACTGAAGAATAGTTGTTAACATAACCGTGAATCGTAATATTCAGCTCAGGCGCAGGCATAGGCCAAATAACTGCTAGTTCAGCTTTTTCTACTAAAATAATAAACAGTTTCGTTACAATTTGCAAAGATTTTGGAATCTTTGTTTTTGATTATGAGCATTAGAATTTTAGGTTGGGTTTAGTCTGTAAGTAAATCAATTAAGGTGGAATTTCTTTGTCAAGAAATCTAGTAGGTATATACCTATAAACGGAATAGTGAAGCGTTGTCAGGGTTCAATATTCTTTTGGTAAGTGCCCACATTTTTTTTTAGATATACCTACGTTGATAATTATAAACCAACCAGACTACCTAAGTTGAATAATTATCTATACATCATTATGTTCGCAGAATAGTTATTTCACCCAGAAATAGTAAACCTTTGTGTAAACTTTTTTTTAGCATTTTTTAAATTGTGTCTACCTAAATATTAGGAGCTCTAATAAGAAGTGACACATTTTCATTCAAAGTTACTAGTCCCTAGATGAGCTATTTGGAGAGTAAGCATATGCTGTTTTGTTGTAACTGAAAGAAATTCTAGTAGCAGCTCAATACATGTAGTAAAACAGAAATCAAGGATCGAACAGGACTTTTTGACCCAGCATCAATTGCATGGATATAAAGTTCTGTCCGATTTTGAAATGGTATGATAGCAGTGAATGACCTAGATTTCAAGAAGCGCGTTGTTTCACCGGTGAAGGTTCACGATCATCGCAATGAATTTAACAATGAAAGTAACAATGAATGTGAGATCGAAAGAGATCGCGACGGACCGCAGCACTGGACGGCACTGAGCGTCAACGGTCAACTGCGATAGGGCGTAATCTTTAGGAGATACGTCTGGGTTTCCCCTTCTATGACCCGGTAAAATTGAGGTTGAGCCGTCATGACTGGAACAATAACAGAATCAATGTGTGCCATAACCGTCAGGGGATTTATTGAAATAAACGTATAATTTTATTTCGGACTACACTGTGAAACTTGGAGACGTCAATTACACGCTGGGGTCTTTTTGACTTAACTCATACATATTGGAATTTGAATAGTAAATTTCAACAGTCTATGAAACGATGAAGTCTGATTTTCCAAAAATAAATCTTTTCAATCATTAACTGAATTAATATTGTCTCATGCCATTGCTGAAGACGGGACACATGGATCGCATCAAACCTCTATTAACTTTGGCATGAGGGACTCAATTACAAGCTGCGCAAAACTCTACTCACGAAGTATGAAGTGTGCTGAACCGCTTTTATATCAAGAGCATCATGCTTTTGTATCAAGACCTGCTTTTGATATGTTTTACATCGATATTTAACTGAAAAACGTAAAGCTACGAACCTATTGAGTTTGTAGTACTCTTTGCCCTGGATAGAGAACCGGTGGTCTGGCAGTCCACGCCCCTTGCTTCCCTTTAGAAAATTTTGATTAAAGCTCTATAATATTGCACTGAATTTAACTGCGAAATAAATGGTTCAAGTTTTCTTTAAATATACCGTCCTGTATGACGATTTAAGACGCCAGACCACTTGCCTACCAAGTGAAGACAAACCAAATCCTGAAAAAAAAAAAAAAAAAAAAAAAAACAGGTAAGCAATTAGTAGGCATACTTACTGCATGTGAGCTATCCCTGTTCGTCATTCACAGACTTCCTCGACACAATATAAGGGATCAAATTCATTAAAAGCTTGAAACTCGCAATAATTAACTACCTAGGTAGTAATATTGTTCATGTGAAATGTTCATGGCATGTGGATTTTTAATTACGTCGATCCATTAGCTTGATTTCGTTCAAACTCGAAGATTATAAATTTCAGGGAGGTGTCTTATGAGTTTTATCATAGTTAGTATTGACTATTGCGCATGTGCGAGACGGAAGTGTATTGACGCTTGTGAAACTTCAAGACTAATGAACCGATTTTGATGGAATTCTAAGGTATTCTTCTCGGTGCTGACTTTCAAATTTCACGGTCGCAGAATCAATAATAGAATTTCTGATAAAGTCGATTTGGTCGATTTAGTCTGTGCACACTACTCCTCTGAAACCGCTGGTCCAAATTTTGATATGTTATATTAACATGTCGGAACTTGTGCTGACTTTGGTGAGGATCCGCTGACTACGATCCGTAAAATGAATCATAATGATGGCAAACTTTTGCTGAAATCTCTTCTATTCACCGTAGGTCTTCGAAATTTGATGGGGATTCTCTCAGGGACAACAAGAGACGAGCAAAGTGAGGGACGCCATCCTGATCAGCTGAGTGAGCTAAAAGTTATGTCGTCTGTCAGATAACTACGAAATTTGATTGGGAGCCTCTCTAGGACATCAACGATCGAATGAAATGACGGGCTCCACCCTGAGCTCCAGCTGACCGATTCGAAAAGTTGTTTCTGCTTACGCGAACCGCGTGTTTTTTGTTCAACTGTAACCATGAATGCACAATTTTCACCACATGAAGATGCCATCCTGTTTGACCACTACTGCTGGCTCGCAGCTGGTTCGCCGCCTTCCCCCCATGCAAGTTCCAAACGGAAAATAATTTCGCGAGCCGTCCTCAACCAACTTCTTAAGATTCATTTAGATTCTTAGATGAATCTACAGCCCCTCAAAATGTTGTCAACCTTCAACTCATTTTCGAAGAAATAGAAATTCCATTTTCTTTCTAGATCTGGTCTTCATTTCTTGTATTGGATCACGACTCCTTCAAAGGTACAATAAATTTGGTACTTACAATTAACCCTCACCTTCTTCTGTTTCAACACATTTATTAGTTGCAGTTCTTTAATATGATATGGGTATTCGTAATCGAATAGGAATAACTCTTTATTTCTTTATTAATATTTATATTCGAATAATTGTAATTGTTGCCTACCGAAAAGTTGCACTTTTCTGCTGTTCCAATTCGAAATTACTACCTAGTCTCAGTAACATTGACAATTAGATTTCATCTCTTCAATCTTCCAGTGGATGATTGGATAATATCTCCAAGTAATGGAATGAAATGGAAAGAACACTTTGTTGTATAGTTTGTCAGCATTTGGCAGTTTAGGCAACCTCGTAAATATCACTACTTTACAACAACAACAAAATTAATTTTAATACAAAGACATTTCTTTGAAATTTAGGAGCGTTGACGACAAATGGCACCGGTTTTTTATGAGCATGTTTTACCTTCTTGTTGGATTAGACATTTTTTCCAAACTTTCAGTCTTTGAATTCTATTCTTTATACCAATACATAATAAGGATTTCAATTTCTTGATTGATTTCTAAATTAATTAGATTTATAGGAAACTTGTCAACGCTTTATTTTTTTTTTCAAACACGGGCTGACACTGATTACCTATGACGGGTCACCATTCAACAGGAAATTTCTGAGAGAAAATAACAACTGTGAATCCGCCAAAATTTAGTACACCGAAAAATCCAATTATCTGATTTACATATATGTAAAAAAAATTGTTATTCATAGTTTTTGTAGGTTTCTAAAAGCTGGATGTAAAAAATATAACATATATATATATATATATATATATATATATATATATATATATATATATATATATATATATATATTTTTTAAACCCATTCTCGCAATATTGTAGATAAAAAGGTTTTTCGGACCTTTCAATGTTGTGCTGTTTTCATATAGAGTAGGGTTGAGAAAAATAAGTTTATAAAATAATGAAAACTTTTTTTTAAAACAAGATTTATTATAGCAAGAAAAACTCAAAGTGAGAAATCTCAGAATTGCTGTCTTTGCAAAAAAGGACTCAAGTATTTATGTCTTTAGGTACCTAATACTATTATTATTTTTGTTGTTGTAAATCGGTGTAATTGAAAATTAGTTATTAAGAAATTATTGGGAAAAAAACCCATTCGTTCACCAATGATCCACCTCGTTCTCTATTTCTTTGTAACTCCTGGCGTAGATGATTTTTCTAATCCAGTCGTAGTAGCAGGAGACCTGAGTGTAGACTCCGGGGAAGTGGGCGCGCGCGCATCCGACGCCCCAGCTGACTATGCCGCAGAGGTAATACTTCCCATCTGAGCGCTTGCACGCCAAAGGCCCTCCAGAGTCTCCCTGGACACACAAATTACCGTACTAATCATTGGAGAATACTGATAATTTGTTCAAATTAATGTCGATTAAAGATAAATGGATTTCGCTTGTATAATAAACAATTGAGGAGCTGACATGGAAAAGCAGTTAAGTCCAAAAATCGAAAGAACATTTTTTTTCGTCTAAGTGCAAGTAAACAGTCACGCCAACGGCCTTAGGTCCTCCCGTCCTTGCTAGATCGCACCCTGGATAAATGTGTGACCTTTGCATGGAGAAGAGATTATGTCCAAAAAAATCTGATAAGAGTTCAGAAGGAGTTCCTATGAAATTTGATTTTTGGACTTAACTGCTTTTCCATGTCAGCTCCTCAATTGAGCCATCACTTCAATATAATATTAATTGAGGAGCGGACATAAAAAAGCACTTGAGTCCAAAAATTGAAAGACAATTTTTTTTCGTCTAAGTGCAAGTAAACAGTCACGCCAACGGCGTGGGAAAAGCCGTAGGTCCTCCCATCCTTGCTAGATCGCACCGTGAATAAATGTGTGACCTCTGCATGGAGAAGAGATTATGTCCAACAAATCTGATAAAAGTTCAGAGGGAGTTCCTATGAAATTTGATTTTTGGACTTAAGTGCATTTCCATGTCAGCTCCTCAATCGTTCATGCAGTAGTGGGCTGCAAACATATAAGTTTCCTAACCAATGCTTGTAAAGGAGTCGAGATCATTTTGCTGTTGGCGCATTTTCTAAGATAGTATTAAGGAAAACTATTCAGATCTATAATAAAAACGATATCATCATGTCTGTACCAAGAATAACTTGATGGAAAGGAATTCACACTACGATTCAACGACACCAATACGAGTTACATTGGTTTGAAAAATACGGTTAGATAAAAAACAATGGTAAAGAAATCCTATTATACTCTTCTCCAATAAATGCAAATAATATGCTAATACGAGTAAATTACTTTGTTAGGTACCTACTTTATGTAAGCGTTGGTTCATTTTCTAATATAGATTTTACGGTAGATTTATGCAAACTCATTACAGTAGATTTATGAAAAATACGAACCTGGCAGGAATCCTTTCCCCCGCGTTCGAAGCCGCTGCAGAGCTGACATTTGTTGAGGAAGTGCCCGTAGCCGGCTCGTCTGTAAAATGCGTCACACCTGGATTTGGGGATCAGAGGCAGCTCCACCATTTGCAAGACACTGGGCAGCTTTCCGTTTTCATTCAACCTTCCCCATCCCGTAACAATACCAGACCCTGAAAACACAGGCATAATCCCCTCTATATTATCGTCTCTTATGGTTGTTATTTACTATTTTGTAATTGGTAATACTGTTATACACTACCCTCTACCGTGTAAATAACCATCTTTCATCTCAGATCTTTTCGATTGACTGTCATAGCGTCGCGGACGTCTTCAGCTGTCCACCAATGGGAGAACAATACTTCATTCTATTGATTCCGCTACGCTTGGGTTGAGAGGGAGTTATCGTGCAGAAGCGTCAAAACTACTTGGGTATGACATTTTTGAGTGGTCCAAGTACTTTTTTTCTGTACAGTTTGAAATATTTTTGCTATACAGGGACTTCATTATTCTTTATAAATCCAACGACATTTTCGGATCTATTGTAATTCTGTCAGCAAACTTTGGTGTCCAACTAATCCGAATTTCGCTAAGGGATTGACTATTTGATTTTATACAGTTTTGAGATGGGAGCGTAGCAAGCATCCAGAACACTGACTTAAGCAAAATACTGATCTGTCTAAAATCTTTCGAAGACTGGTCGTAAATTATATTGGAACTAAGCTCTAGGAAAAACATCTTGTGCGATGTTTCACATACCCAACAATGGGATTTCCTTGTTGGAATTATACCTGTTTTTTTAATTTTCACGTTAAACATGTGATGAGCGTAGCAATGATGTTTTTGTATGTCAATTTGCTTCACGATGTGATTCATGTATGCATGAATTGTTAGATCAAGCGAATGATTTATCCTTTATCTTAATGTACATGTATATATAAATACTACAGAAATGTACATTTAATATATTCAATGCATATACATTCAACTGTAATGCAATGGGTCTAATTTAAATATTTCATCGTCACCTTCTATTGCATAACTCTTTTTTTCTGCTTCATTCGCTTGATCTAACAATTCATGCATACATGAATCACATCGTGAAGCAAATTGACATACAAAAACATCATTGCTACACTCATCACATGTTTTTAATGTGAGCTCCAAGTCCTCTGAAAATCTTGGAAGCAATTCATGTTTGACATATGTTCTGCCAAGACGTTGAGAGAAGTGGAATTCCTCACTACATGATTTACAATAAATCAAGTTATTAATTTTTAGAAAATTTGATTTTATGCAGATATACAATTTATCAAAGTTTACTACTGCCATAATAATTAAATAAAGGCTTACCTTGAGTTCAGGGTAGGTAGCTGGTAGGTATGTAGGTTGAGAAGGTAGGCTTGAGCTTACGTAGTTGAGCGGTGCTAGCTTTATGACCAGTGAAACTTATCTTAGACGCGCTATTCCTTTTATAGATACAAACATCCCTACCTTGATGCGTTTCATGAGCGAATGATCACGCCACATTTTGGGAATTCGATAAGATGGACGTTGCACTCATTTTGTAACTGCACATCTTACGACCAATATGCAGAAAGAAAAATGAAACAAACATGTAAAAAACTAATAGGAAAAATCTCACTAATCATTTCAAAACACGTTTCATCGTCCCATGCTATTTCGTTTTTAATTAGATTATTATACGCCCCACGCTCGGGCGCGAAAAAAAATACGGAGATGTATCAATCAGTTTTATCGCCACATATACCATCTGGTTGAGATAGCTAAGCGAGCTAAGGCGTCGGTTCGCATTCCGAACGTCCACAGTTCAAACCCCGTCTCAGCCTCTCATATTTTTTAATTTCGCCATTTCTGGTGACCTTTCTGACCCTGTTCTAGAAGCAGCAAGATCTATACTACTGAGGTTACACTAGCTTTTATTACACAAATCAGCTGTAACACATAACATCAAGCAGTCAATCCCTTAGTAAAAATTTAGATTAGTTACACACGGCGGGTGGCCTTGCAGTTTTAAAAGCAAGTTTTACCTAATTTGGGAAACCTCGAGTTTTTTTAATCGAATTTGATCGATTTAGCATCAGGCCGAAGTTCGAAAGACTCCCTCAGTCCTGAAATCAAGTACACACCTCCTGGGGACGTGTGGAAGTGATTGTGAGGAAGTCATATCAGCTGTGAGAGCTTTAAAGGTAAATTCACTCCTGTACATCCTAGAGCCCTAAAATTTGGTGACACCCTCTTGTGAAGTGCTGGAAGTGATTGTGAAGAAGTCATTTCAGCTAGGTAAGCATTAAACTTAACTTATCTCCAGTACATCCTACAGCCCTGAAATTTCGTAGACAGCCTCTTGGAAAGCGCTGAAAGTGATTGCTAGGAATTCAGATCAGCTGGATCTTCTTTTCGTTACATTCTTGCTCTTGAGAATAAAAGTACATAGGTACGAAATATCTGCATGGTGATTTTTTCCCTTTACATAATTTAATAGTTTCTCGTTTTTGATTGAACCTGTCAACGATTCTGTCAACTTTCTATGACAATTGTATGGAGCGTGAATACCTTTGGTTTTTACTACCTAATAATTCCGGAATTAAAAATTGAAACAATAATCACAATTTACCTACCAGTCAACCGTAATGAACGAATTAAATAATTACTATTTGTGCACACAACAGTCACTGTTGAAGGACACACTGGAAACAAGATCTTACCTTCTTTGAAATTATGTTGTGGTTTGGGGACGCAGAGAGGTGCTAGCCATTGTCCATCCAACTTGAACGGTGGTCTGACTTGGACCAAGGCGATGTCGTTGGTGAAGTTCTCTTTGACGAACCCTTTCGTTACTACGTTGACAACTTGGGACCTCTGTTCGTAACCTAGAGAAAATTAATACACTACCAGAGAATTAAATTATTAACTATAAGCAGTTCTTAAACATTAGGAATTCCCGATATGATGTTTCATACAATAGGTACAATAAAGATAAGAAATCTTACCCCCCCCCCCATCCTACATAACACTTCTTCATCCTTGCCAGTGTCTCCCAAAAGGTAAGTACAAAATAAGGGTGTAACAGAAACTCCAATTGGACATCTATTTTTCTAACAGCATTCTTTCTACAAGGTTAATCTTATCACAAGTATCAATTACGGTAAGATGTGGAACGCAAATCGCTATTTTTGAAGAAGAATTGTGTGACATCATCTGGTTTCTGTCTCCCTCTCGAATATTGCTGCCGCGGTTGTCTTTAAAATCGATCAATTAAAAAAATTTTGGTATATATATAAGTTGATGGTTCTACTGAACTATATATGAATGATTAATTTAGGAAAGAAATTTCACAGATAAAATACGAAAGAAAGCAAAATCTAATATTTCAATATTCACAGATATAGAATTAGAAAAATGTTTTCTTGCGTCCCTGATTGCTTGGGAAAAAGTGGTATCCAAGGCTGAGATGCTGGCTGAAACGATTATTAATTTTTGCAATGTTCAATACCTTGAGTTAATCGTTTAAATTGAGGCCAGGTGGTCGATTTGCTCCAAGTATTAATCTATGAGCAATCAGAAAGAGCTCCCCTGTAATATATTATACTAGGGTCCACCCCCTGCAGGCTTCGCCCGCCAACCCCCGGTTGGGGAAAAAAACCACGTTTTTGATACAATTTTGCGATTTAAACAAATATGGTTTGCAATTTTGGAAAACTAAGATTTTTCTGTTGGTCAGGAGATTCAGGGCTTGAATTTGAGTACAAATATGTTAGGATTCTGTTGAGCTGAAATGGGCGATATTTTTGATCCATATCATTCTCGAGGTGCAGTTTTATTATATAGAATTACCAAAACTTGGCGCTTTGCAATTCCCTAACGGGTTCACACTTTTACATCTCCTGGAGCTAAATCAGATCCCCTCTCTACTTTCAAATTGTTTTATGGTAGTGCCAAAAAAGAAGTGCACAGAAATCCCACAGCTGTTCAGTGCGTCTACGTGTACTGAAATTGTATTCAGCATATCCCAAAGGAGCTCCATTTCAAATTGCAGTTCCATAAGTTGACATCACGGGCCCCTTAGCGTAACGCACCATTGTACAAGATTTGCATTATGCGATTTCGTGGTAGTCTGGTGGAAGGTGGGAGGGATTCAAGTTTTTTTCTTGGTCAGTTACTAAGGTTGATCATTCAAAATAATAAATCAAAAATGTGTTACTAGAGACGATTTAAAATAACATTCATTGACTAGATACTCATGGAGAAGCAAAACTTGAAGAACTTGTGATAAGATGATGTTGTTAAATATATTGAAAATAGAAGCAATATACTTTGATAGTTCTTTGCACATGCGTGAAGGTTAGTATAGAAACTATCTAGAGTCTTACCCACTTTACAGATGGTAACTTCAACAAAACCACCAGGAAATTGTGAAAGACATGCAAGTTGCAAGGATTTAAAATGTTTGCCCGCTCACAGTGTATATTTATCATACAACGAGGAAACTCATAGTTCTACGATAAACTCCGAATACCCTATAAATTTGGGCTAATTCGGACTATCAGGCCATGTGAAGTGCATTGACTCTTGAAAAATATTCCCGCTTGCACATGAGCAAAAACTTTTATAGATTTCAAAATTTCAACTATATCGGATTCAGGTTGTGAAAGTTATGCGTTAAACGCAAATGGAAGATAAAACGCACTATAAGATCAGGAACTCAATTCAATAATACAATGGAATTTCATTACAAATTTAAAACCAATGCTTCCGCTACCCGATAACTATGTTAGATTTGGATGCAATAATGGTGTTATTCTTCATTCTGATTTCACGTGCTCTAATCGCGTAATACTTAGCAAAACATAATTTGGAACTGTGGTGGTTAATTTGGGAATTTAGAGTTCTAGAGTTAGAAGAGATGGAAAATGTGAATTTCCGGCCTATACCTACGATTGCATTTCCATCTTTCTGAGCACATCCAAGAAAGGAGGGGCTGTTAAGACAGTTTATCTTGGTAATCAATGCATACCTATTATGAAATCAGTAAATTCCACTAAATTCCATCTATTGTGTTACAAGCCCGAAGGAAAATGTATTGTCACATCTTAAAGGTTGAATGTACCTTCCTTCCTATATATATCGTATTCACCGGCGACAACAGACAGTTGAGAGGGTTGCAGGCCGGCGATGCAGTGGGCAGCAGTCACGATCCAGTGTTTGGACAAGATGGATCCACCGCAGGCGTGACGGTTCACAAAGCCGACCTTCAGCTGTAAAGACACTTGCCAGGGGAACTCAGCTGGAAAAATAATCAGTAACATTATCAGCTTCACTCAAAATGTGTGCCTCGAATATTGCCATTTAATATGCTTTAGTTTTGAGCTAACTGCAAGAAACGTTACAAATATGGAGCCATTGATTTCACCAAAGCCTATCCTTCACCAAACTAATGCACTAACAGGAAATTCTGATCCTAAACACATTTCCACCAAGATGGTTTTTAACACGCAAGTGATGAGTACATATTCAAAAACCACAGTTGGAGTTCACCCCTATTACTTTTAAAGTTGAAAGACAATACAATCAAATTTACTGTAATTCGTCAGAACACAGCTGGATAGCGGGAGCAACAGAACATACTGGCTGACTGGATTTGATTAGATGATTAAAGACTTGCACTTGGCATTGAATAAGTAAAGAACCAACTATCTTGCTATACAAATATAAACCTGGGTTTACGATTTTGTCTTTTTATACAGAAAATGTTGGAACTGACCTTAACTGTCTGACCTAACTCTGGTTTTGACTTTACTGGTGGAAAACAAGAACATGAAATACGTTTTATTAGCTGTTACAAATGTAGAGTGAACAAAAGCAGTGATTTCTACATGCACCCAGTTCGTTGCAATTTTCGCAATTTCTGGCCCACAAAAATCGTTCACACTTGTGAGAAAGCTCTTTATCTATCCATGGCTAGAACATTCCCTTCTCATCGCTTCTAGTCCCCACATCTCATTGAAACATCTTTTCCATTTTCAACTTATATATTACAAATACTTACGAAATCTAATGGCAGTTAGTACGGCCGTTCTATCCGGCGGATTTCCTTAATTTTTTTTTTTTTTTTTTTTTAAATGATAGGTATTATTCATACAGTTGTCATCCAGCATCGATTTGACGTATCTGATTTTCAAAGTCAAAGTTATATAGCTTTGTCCTTTGATGTCTCAGGTTCTAATTGAGACACACTGTTCGTTTTGGCCTAAGAACACTCAATGAATTATCCCTTTTTATTTGGTTGAGTTTCAACTTAATTGGTTGAGTTTGAAAGGACTTATGCGTTGAAAACCTATTCTGCTACGGCCTAATAATTCTATATAATAAAACTGCACAGCGATAATGATGGTGGGGATAAAAAATATCGCCCATTTTGGCTCAACAGAACCCTAACATGTTGGTAAAACTTCAAGCCCCGGATCTCCTGACCAACTGAAAAGTCTTGGTTTTTCCAAAATTGCAAACCATACTCGTTTAAATTGCAAAAGAGTGCCAAAAAAGTTTTTTTTTTTTCTTCAAAAAAACGATGGGTGGCCCTCTTTGTTTGAAGAGAGGGATTTTGGCGACCTCCTCCGCCCGCCTCCTACTTCCAAGGTGCGGGCAGTTCCTGACTTTGCCTCCGCTCCCGCCGCCACCTCCGGCCCATCAGGCCGCAATGGGCGCTCTGTCAGAGCGCAGTGGTCTGCCTGTCAGGCCGAAATGGGTGGCCCGTCAGACCGCAATGGTGGGGGTTGGCAGGCGAAGCCTGCAGGGGGTGGCCCCCTAGTCCAGATTGATAGTAATTGTATCCCTATCAAATTTACCTACCTAACTTGAGTTTCTAAAGCCTCTCTGTGTCACCGAGAGACGAATGAAATTATGGAATTCTCTTCTGTTTACCATAGGAAGTTTAAATTTGGAAAGAGGTCTCTCCAGGAAAAACCGAAGCCGAATGAAATTGTGGGGCATCCTGATTAGCTGAAAAAGCTAAATTCTGCACGTTCCATGTCTTCGAATTTTAGGAGTCAAGGTCAGATAATGGTAGCAAGGGGGGGCCCTCCTCAGCGAGACGCGGAGTACCAAGATTTTTCTTGACTTTGATTTTTTAAAGAGGTTCACAATAGAAAAAAACGGACGGTGGACCTACGGTTCAACAGTCAGATCGTTTAATAATGATTAATTTTACACATTATCAGATCATTATGGTTACTTATCAATATTAGTTTATAACTGAGCGTAATAAATCAGCTTTCCTTAACACTACAGAGGCTTAGGAATTATGAGATGCTGTGATAAAATGAGAGTATTCCAAAAAGTGGCTAACAATTTTCCTGCTATGAAAACTAAGGGAGTTACAATTCCCTAGTAACGCATTGGTTGTACGTGAAAATCAATAGAAAACCCCACCGTGACGGGACGCTCGTGACGTGACGCAAACAAATGGAAACGTCCTGTTAATCATTGTTAAATGATAATAAGGTATTGATTGTTTGAAAAGAATGCGCCAATGATCTATGCGGTTGGTTTTTATCAAAAAAAGACAATTTGTAATTTGTCAAATTTTTCTATTCCGATTTTTATATTCCATTTTCCATGAAATATGATCAACATAAATTTGGAAGAGGGTTGAACATTGTTTTTTGGTATTTATCTAAGCGAATCCCTAATGTTTACTTTCCAAACAAAGCAATCCAAACGTTAGAAATCTACAAGAATATTGTTGAAGTCCTCAAGGACCATGGGGAAAAGGCAAGTAAAGTACTTGATCATTTTCTATTCTCACCCCATTAATAATTATTTAGTATGCATAATAATCCTTGTTAAAACTTGTCTTGGTTAAACCCAATATATGTTTACATTTTACATTAATTGGATAGTTCATAAATAGGTATATTCCTGTAGGTGTTTTTAAAGTGTAAAAATTTTTAAATGGTTTCTGGGTGACCTACTCAGTATATACATTTTTCATGATGCCACGTTCAAATGTAATTTTTCCCCGGTATCTGGAACAGTAGTCGAGTTGTCGGAAGTTCCTTTGATAAACTACGACAGGCGACATACTATCTGTATCCTGTCAGTCATTGTTTCCGTACCAACTCAGTTCTCTGAAACCTCTGATTTCGATTGGAATTGACGTAATCGTTTGGTTGAAACAAAGGAAACGAAGAATCGACGTTGCACTGTAACTATGAAATGCACCGCCGACCAATATCTAGGAGGGAAGTATATTATATCACAGCTTCACTGTAGAACGGAGCAATGTTGGTGGCTAATCATGGAAAAATATTGACTGGGATTTATTTTAGCTCTGGGGGTCATTCTAAAACCTTCTAAGACCTTTCTAAGGCCGAATCCGCGAAAAAAAACCATAGGTGTGTATGTAACAAATTTGATGACGATGCCCAGATTCTAAACCGATTTTCGAGATTCTTTCTTTGTTTGATCACAATTTTAGTCTATTCTACTTAGCTAATTAGAGAAGAAAAGTATATTTTTATGTTGAAAAATATGGGTTTTTTTCTATGAAATTGAGGGTTTTCGTGAAAAATTACCCTATAAGAAAATTTGAGTTTGGGGCCAGTTTCTACGTATTTTAACACGCTAAATCGAATGGTAAAACTTACAGATCTTCCAAACTCCATTATAGCAGAGTTTTACACTTTAAGTAACTAGTTTTACCGTTAAAAATACTCAGAATTGAGCATAACAAATGAACTACAAATCCTTGAGTTAAAGTTTAAAATTCCGTTATAACGGAGTTGAGAAATCTGCAAGTTTTACCATTCAGTTCAGAGCTACTTCTGAAGTACTAAAGTACTTCGTTTTTCAACTAATTCTATACGTCCATGTCGCAACACGTGACAGCGCCCTCCCTACTTGGCAGACGTAATTATAAATATGTCTTTGTACTCACCTGGCGCAGCATCATTACCCCCGACAATTCGGTTGGAATCTTCATCTCTTAGACCGCAAGGCACTTCATATCCGATTTCCCTTTCAACAAAGTTATTTCTATTGTAGATAAAGAAATTATTAGACTTAATTAAACAATAAAATAAATGAATGAATAAATTAAACTTTTGAAAATGATTAAACAGAGCTTATAGTACATCATTATCCACGTTTCTTGCTACACCATCATTACATTGTTAGGTGACACGACTTAAAATAAAGTAAATTTCTGGAAAAGGGATTTACATTGAAATTATATCTACTGGTCGGCCATCTTGATTTATAAGAGATTTCTTTTATATTTACACGTTTTCTCTTTCACACTCATGTTGCAGTCTGTTTTCTTGTCTAAGATTCCTGTGATAACTTTCCATCCATAGAAATGAAATATTTCAATAAATAAATAAAAAATGCTGTGAATTATTACATAACAGTTTAGTAATTTGGTTCATTGTGTTCAACAATAAACCTATGTAATTGACCAAGAAAAAAAAGTTTAACCCCCTCAAAATTTGTTTGTTTATATTTCAAGATGAGAAAAATCCAAAAATCGAAAGAAACCACTGGACCAAGGTAAATGAAACTTGGGTCGAAATTCACATATGGGATCTAGTTGGTCTCACAAGATGAGCATCGAATTCGGTCAACCCTAAAGAGTAGTATTTAAAGGCTGAAATATAAAAAATCGATATCTCAAAAACCTTCAAGGTAACATGAATCTTCTTTTTGGGTCTTATTTATAGATACCATCTCAAAGAATCGAAAGAAACCACCCGGGAAGCTGTACGTTCATCTGTTTGCTCTCCATAAGGCCAAGAACTTTGACAGGAAAAATTACATAAACATGGGAGTGAAAGAGCTCGTGGTGGAACATTGTAAAAATCGCCTTATAAACTGCGACGGTCGTATCAGCTAATGTAAATTCAATGGAATTTTCTCTTCACGAAATCGAGTTTATTATAACTTTTGTCACCAGTAGATGAAAATTGAAGCGTAGGCAGGTGATTCATCTTATGTCATTAGTTTTCAGTTGGTGGGATCAGCTCGCAATTTCTCCTCGGTAGGCGTCTACGCCTATGCAGATATATTCAGGTAATGTATAACAGGGAGGCGTCATTTAATAATTATAGAAAGATGTTCTTCGAAGGGCTATAAATCATTTAGTGTAGTATTGTATTAAACCGATCACTGCTCCTACCTAAGCTTCACCATTCCATCAATATAATAAAAGTTATAATAAACTTTTAACACAGAATGTGTTTTAGCCATGGACTAACTAGCCGAAAATGGAACGCGGGACGGTAACGAAATGTGTGACGGTGATGATTTTCACGTACAACCGAGCCGTTGGTAGGGAAATGGAACTTCCGCAATTTTAATCGCACAGAAATCGTTCACCATTCGTTGGAAAGCTCCTGATTTATCCAACCATATTATGTTAACTACTACGAAGTGCGTGGCCATCAACCTGAGTTATGAGCATGGTTATTTGAATCAATTGTTTACACACAGATGATCATTCTCAATAATTGATATTGTCAACATGATTGCAACCGCTTGTAAATTTTCTTATGATTTTCACGTACAACCGAGCCGTTGGTAGGGAAATGGAACTTCCGCAATTTTAATCGCACAGAAATCGTTCACCATTCGTTGGAAAGCTCCTGATTTATCCAACCATATTATGTTAACTACTGTGAAGTGCGTGGCCATCAACCTGAGTTATGAGCATGAATAGTAAATGAATAGTAAACAATGACGCTTGTTTGGTTGTCACTTGGTTGCGCGACAACGCAAACACATTCTGTGTTTCAATAATTTCGTCCGAAGTATGTAAATAGAGGTAACCGGGGGTCCAGGGGGCTTGCCCCCTGGCGAGGCGCGGAGCGCCGAGTTTTTTTTTAAAATTCTTTTGAAATTATATAAACTGATAAACTTCGTGATTTGTAAGGGGATTCCTACTGTTTATTCCAGTTCTCATGAGCGTGTACGAGTACCATCACGGCAAGCCTAATCCAAGGAAACGATCGCTACGAGTTCCGTCACAAAAAAGTTAATGCCCACGTCCCAGTTACATAACGATATTTATAATCACTTAGGGGATACGTGTGATTTGTTAATGACATTTTTACATATGTACCTTTATCCTCTTCACCTGTACAGGGTGTCTCAGGGTTCAATTCTTCTACTAATTTGTGACTTTTTTGTCCTATAACATATATATTTTAATTCACGCTGAACATTTATTTCACTTTTAAGGTTTTTTTCGCATTTTCAACTTTGTGTCCCTGAAACTGTCATAACTCCTTTAACTTATAGTCAAAACTCAAATCTGATTATACCGTTGAAAAGAGCGTTAGATTTCCGATCTTCCTAATGAATTTTCGAAATGTTTAACTGGGATGAACTGGTGAAAAATAATTCGTAAGTGAAAACTTTGTAACATTTCGAAAATGTTCACTTTCTTCAAAATTTGTCTCTCGAAACGTCCTTGATGGAAATGTTCATACTGTGAGCCTAAAAGTAGCATTACAACCCCATCTTTCCAACGGTGTAGTCAATTTTACTTTTACTTTGTTAATTAGAGGAGAAAACTATGTCTTAATGTTGAAAAACATGATTTTTTCAATGAAATCGAGGTTTTCTTGAAAAATGACCTTCTATGAATATACGAGTTTGGGGTTGGTTTCAACGTATTTTTTAAACGCTGAATCGAATGTTAACACTTGCATATCTCCCGAACCCCGCTATAACTGAATTTTACACTTTAACTAATTAGTGTAACCATTAAAAACACATAAAACTTATCATACCAAATGAACTCAAGTTTGTGAGTTGAAGTGTTAAACTTGGATGTAAGTAACGGGGTTGGGGGAGATATGCAAGTGTCAGCCTTCGATTCAGCGTGAAAAATACATTGAAACCGACCGCACTCGTATTTTCATATAAGTTTCTTTGTCACGAAAACCCTCGATTTCATTGAAAAAAATCATATTTTCAACATTAAGACATAGTTTTCTCCTTTAATTAGCAATGTAAAGTAAAATTGACTACACCGTTGGAAAGCTGGAATTGTGGTGCCACATTTAGGCTAACAACATGAAAATATCCATCTAGGACGTTTCGAGAGGCAGACTTAAGAAAAAAGTGAACATTTTCAAAATTTTACATAGTTTTCAATTACGGCTGATTTTTCACCATTTTATTACATTTAAAATTTTTTGAAAAGTCATCAAAGAGCAAGAAAATCTAACGCTCATTTCAACAGTAAAATCGGATTTTAGTTTTGATTGGAAATTAAGGGAGTTATGACAGTATTAGTGACAAAAAGTCAAAAACGCAAAGAAAATAAAATCTTAAAATTGAAAAAAGTGGTCTTTTGCGTGAATTAAAAAAATATACGTTACAGGACACAGAAAATTCACAAATTAGTAGTAGAATCGAACCCTATCCGGTGGTTCAATCACTCTCTAAATGGTTCAGTATCACAAAAGTTGTGTGAGAATGGCAAGAGACTTCGAGTTGTGAATGAATTCAAATGTCGTGTAGTGGACCAGGCAAACATTTCACAAAACAGTGCTATTCTAGATTTTACACGACGCGTGATGTAATTATTGGAGTTTGACAATCACAAAACCACGAAAAAGAAAATATATATGAGGGAAGCACGAGCGAGGGCAAAGCAACGGGCTAGCTCACAGCTCCACCGACAAAAACTGTAGCTACCAGCTGAAATAAGTGCATATAGGTATAGCGTTTCCAGATTAAATTTAATATTTTCCAGATTGAATCTAACATTTTCCAAATTGAATTCAACATTTTCCAAATGATTTCTACATTTTACAAATAGAATTCAACATTATCCAAACGGAATTCAACAATGGAAATTCAACAATACATGCAATTTAAAAAAAAATCTCGAAAAGAACCTCATAATGAGTTTTTTATAAATTATCCTTTTTTTTTTTTTTGGATATTATTGATCATTTGCCACCATTTTCGATTCTTCAGATCGTTCATAAGATCATTTTGATGATATGTTTTAAGATTGGTGATAGGTTGTATTTTATGTTCTCACCCAGCAGGATTTTTTTCTAGATCCTCATGATCCATAGGACTCGGTTCCGGGGTGTGATCGTCCTCGAAGTTAGGCGGACCGGGGACTTGGGGACGAGCCCCTTCAGGAACTACGATGGGCGATTGACCTTCTGAAGACACTGGAGCAGGTGGTGGTGACGGCTTGCTCCCTCCGAAAAGAGGAATCTGGGGTATAAAACTTCCTCCTGGTTGAAAGCTATAAATCGAAATCATGGTGTTATTGAAGAAGAAGAAGAAAAGTTTATTTTAGAAATGAACAATTATTACATTAGGATGCAATACAAAATTATAAACATTACGGTATGGAAATCCTTCTGCCGGAAGCAAGGGCTTTGTTTTGTTTTGTAAGGTCAAAGAAATAGCTGTACAATATAATTGATCTTCGATTTCTGGTTGAAATAAATGAATAGCTTCAATCACTGACCTACTACTAATTAATATTAATCAGCATAGGGCAACGAAAAAATAAAGTAAATCTGGGGAACGTAATTACAATTCAGCTCGGTAGGGGCGCGCAGAGCGGGACATGTTGTGTCCCCAACGTCAAGTCTGAACATTTCACTTTTGTACAACAAATAAGTACCCGTTTTCTGATGAACTATTCAACCGATCATGTTCAGATTTCAAGGGAGTGTATGTCTAAGCTATATTTATTGATAGATTGTGATAGTTTTTTTCTTTTTAAAAGAAGAGAAATTGAGAAAAAGGTTTTCAAGTTCAATTTTTCGTGATTTTTAGATACATGAATAACTGTATGTAGATGTGATAGCCTAAAAATGAGGAACCCGTATTGTGAGCACATTACCTGGAAATGGGCCATTCGGGCAATAAAAGTTTATGCAAAGTAAAATACCTCACCAAAAAATTATTGGAATTTATTGAAATTTTTATGACGGTAATAATATCAATGAAAGGATATTATATCAGAACTTCAGATAAAAATGGTTGGTATTTTGTGAATAAAGTGAAAACCCCGGGAATCGTGCTCAGGGCTAAAATAGCGGGTCGTCGATAGGTGACTTTAAACATGTTCCATCAATCTGGTTTCCAATTCAGGTCAATATAATAATTATTACTTTCCTGTTTTTCTCTCTTGGAACACCTTCAACTGAGAACAAAATTCACGACTTTCCAATCTTCCAATAAAAGTTTTGATGAAGGTAAGCTGGCACAAACTCACAACGGGATGGATGGAAATAGGGCGCTGAAGTCCAAAGCCGTTAGATTGGGCACCAAGTAATACTGATAGTTCCTTTCGTCAACCAGAGTTTTCACTTCAGGGTGTGTTCTCATATCATCCAGTGTTGATATCACATCTGTAGAACATAAAATACTCTCTGGTAAACTAGACAAGTATACCATTGATTCCGTTCATAGCCATAGAAATCAATATTTAATGATGGGGGGGGGGGGGGCTATCAAGTTATGTAATCTTGAATGTGCTCACTGTCTTTAGAAACTTGCATTGACGTGCATTTATCAAAGCGTTTTGAAAACCTAATCAGAGCAAGTAATATTATCCCTAATTATGAATGACGAAATGGAGTGTGGTGTGTTGAATGTTGATTTAAGGAAACCTCATAGCTGCCAGCAGCACTTTTGATAAAAATCACCATCCTCAGAACCTTACCGATAGTGTAAGTGCAGTGGATAATGGGACAAATATTATATGTACCTACCCACCTGTCAATATCGTGGCCGAGCCTATCGCTGAAGAAGTGGGCTAGCCGAGTAGCTTAAGTTCCGACTTTGTTCTATCAACATATTATGTATGAATAGAGTCTTCATTGAATAGATTCTATCTAAGTTCTTCCGGTCGTTAATCTTCTGGTCGAAATTAAGTTCCAATGACTCCAGCAACGGGCTTGCGCTTATTTATTTCATGGTTTGGTTTTTATAAGATTAACTTTGCTAAAAATTCGGAGGGCGAACAAGTTCAATACAAATTATAGAAGGAGTTTCATTGATTTTCCACGATACCTAGGTAGGTACCAACCAACTAAAAACAAAAGGGTTTCGATTCTCCTTCTTCAAAACCTGCTGAAGGTAAACTTTAGCCATGAACTCATGCTAAAATTATATAATAGATTAATAATAATATATTTACCTAGGTTTTCCATTTTACCTAGGTTTCGCGTACGGTAATGACATTCCTTCCGTACACCGTAAGTTCATCAATATTACCGTATGATTACGTTAATTACCGAAGTTTCTTTTTGGTAATTTAGATGACCTGACATTTTCTTGCCATTCTTAATAAGTTCGAATTTAAGTACAAGCTAATTTAATAAGGCGTATAATAAGTTAAATTTATCAATCCTTTTCTGGTCATTATTCAAATTAAAATTCGAGTTGCTACCCTCAAGTATGTTCATTGTTTAATAAAAGCCTCGTGTTCTAGTATAGTGTTTATTAATTTTGTCTTAGCACCAAATTGCACTAAGTAATTTTGAGCCAGATTCTTCACGATTGTCACGATTGAAGTATCTATACAAAATTATAAATCGTAAGCCTGTAAGAATTAAATTATCCTAAGTATGTAGATATAATATAAGGGAACAGTTATGGATGACGATAACCGGTGCAATGATCTGACGAACACTGGATTCCCCCTGAAGAAAACTGGGCCACTTCAGTGATGAACACTGGATTTCCCATGACGATACTGGAGGATATTCCCATAATGAGCTTTATTGCTCTAAATGCATAATCCTTAGCTTATTCCGCAAAAATTGTGGTGTAATCGAAGCTTGGATTACAGGCGATTCAAAAAAGTCCCTGGGTTAAATGATTGGTGGTAGAATAAGGAAGAAATGAGCGAATTAGTGAGAAACAAAATTGATAATGCCTTAAGCCTGAAGACAACTGGTGTCTTTACCCGACTGATGGCCAAGCGTCATTCCCTCGCTTCTTTTGATGACCTTTCACATAGCTCGTCACGTGTGTTTCAATCCTATCATAGGTAAGTACCGCATTGACGCTGCGAGAAATAATCACGTCACGTGTGTTAAAGGCACGTGTTCTATTTGTACTAGAATGCATCAAAACATACATCTACGTAAAGATGCAATATTAATTTTCTTTTGTTGAAGAATTCGCTTGCTTTATTTCATAAAAAGTACCTAGGTTTTCACTTATGATGGCTCTAATGATCCGACCAACCATTCAAGTCATGCTCACAGCTCAGTCAATAGGATGTTATCTTCATGTCTAGTCATTACCATGCCAATGCTTGTACAATCGGTTTACAGAATATGTTTCTTGATCTTTGGAGTTTCTAGCAAATCCATGTTTATTAAAGGATGATGCGTGAAATTTATGGCAAACGAGTAGTTGGTTTTGGAAATATAAAGGCAATGAGTCTTTTCTCATTGGATAAACCCATATTTTCGAAAGAAAACGATTGAAATTGATAGCTATAATCAGGTTAATGGGTTCTGTTAATGTGGTGGCAACTGCTAATAGGATGTCAAGGACGTTTTGGAATGACTCACGAAGACTGTGAAGTTGATGGTGGAGAAAACATGAATAAAATCGGTGAATATAGCAAATTTAAATTTATTTATTCATTTAGACACGGGCAAACCCAATTACATCAGTAAGTCATACAAAACATGTCATTAAAATCACATTTAAACAGTATATATAAAAGAAATTAACAATATAACACTGGGAATGAAACATTAGAGTTTTCAGAATGGTTAGGGAGGATGTAAAAAATACAAATTAGGAATTTATGGATAAAAAATGGGTTTGCATTGCGGGGGAGTCTGTGAAAAGGGACAAAGAGAACCAATGGTGAGCGGGGAATGATGGCAAGAGCTGTTGGCAATTTATGGTATTATTCGAGATTTATGGAGGAGGATGAGGTCGGCTGATCCTCGTCGCTTTCCGATCTCAGGTGCAGCGATTCGTAATCAATCTCGATTGGTAGCATCTCAAGTTTGAACGCGACTTATCTGATGAATTTGTTTTGCGGATCATAAGATGGCGACCATATTACAGATGCACATGATGGCAGAATGAAGAGCCACGATTGCGTCTATACTCGTGCTCTCTAGTGTTTCTTTTGCGAAAACCTACGTTGCGCATTGCTCTGCTAGATGTGTTCACTATGTGACTATGTGGTTAGAGAAGCCCAGACGCTCATCGAGATGAACACCCAGGTCGGCCATCCCAACAGATATATTGAGGTTTCCTTAAGTTCCATCCACGTTCTTTGGTAGTTATTAGGCAATATGTTCTAATTTTCCATGACCTCCGTCACTAAATACTACATTTTTTTGGAAATGCCTAGTATCGCTTCAGTAACTTGTTGGTCTATAACGATTTTAAACATATAATTCAAAATCATTCTTAAAACCTATATAGTATTGCCATCGTGGAACTTGAAACATCTAAGAACTATACAAATTTTTATGAATTTTTTCTAATGGCGAATGAGCTTTTTAATACTCTTGTATCGATATTAAACTATTAATCGATTATTAATGTTTGAAATTAAGGTACTTCTTATAAAAGGTAAAGTTCATTTGGATTGCGAATGTTTTTATTTATAATTACCTTGTTGAAAGCTGGGATCTCCCAAACAAAACGCCCAAAACGCCCAAAACGTCAGCCACCACCATCGCTTCATTGTGATTTTATTGTGTGAGAACAACAATAGTAACGGACTCTGCGAATATTGAAGGCAATCTGAGCTAATATCCAGCGCCACCTCCAGGTTTCCAGTAAGCTCATTAGGTCGGTCTGAGATAGGAGATTTCTCACCTAAAATGGTGGGATTCTAATGGCTCTCCCATAAGACCTGCAGAAAATGACGTTGTTGAGCAACAGGTTGTCGAACTTCTTATCGCTTTTCCAGTAAATTCTCAATTACTAATTACGCAGATATTATACCTGGTATCTAGCGTAGTAATATGTTATAAACGAGCAACAGCGTGTAAAATAGGTAATCTAAATGAGAAGAATAAAAGCCGACAGCTCATGCTGTATCAACTTGATCACGTATCCCAATTCATTTCCCTCGTGTTGTGCGATTTCCTAAAGTTACAGCAAGTTGCGTAAAGCCTACAGCGAAAAAAAAAAAAAAAAAAAAAAAAAAAAAACTGAGTAATCCTGTTATAAGACGTGTTTAAAAAACGTTTCCCCGCAGAAACTGCATGGTTAATGTCAGCTTCTTTAACTTAATGTCAAATAATTTTGGAAACAAGGGGTCTCAGATCTGTTTTTGCTTCCTCACTACAAATTAAGGATGCTGTGTGTTCGTGCAAGAAGGGGAAAACGTTTTCATCTTCCAAAACAAAAATTTCCACTTGTTTTATCCGTTTCAGAGCTTGCTGATCATTTTGGTTACGGGTCTATTTGTCCGATGTCTGCCTGTCTGGTTATCTGTGGTAAATCCTCGTCACACCCAAAGACACCAAGTTTTAGTCGGATCTTGATGACATTTACTAGGATTGAACAGGGTCGCTCCTAGATTCCCCTATAACTTTCATTGTCGTCGGACCAATAGTTACCTGGGTTTCTATTGATATCAGCGTGGAGAAGAGTAGTGACTGAGCCAGTTGTGCGTTAAGGAGATGATGGATCACCTGGGCTCATCGCGGAGATAAAGATTCATGGAGTTTGGGATAGGGAGAGAGCGGCTTTCTTCGACAATCGCGTAGTAAAGGCCGACGCTCTTTCCTATTCCAACCGTGATAGGTCTGCAGTTTCTGATGGAGCAGTCTGAGAAAAACATCAAAAATATGATGATGCAACCGAAGACCTTAGGGGCTCCTTCACGCCACTATGTCTTGTGAAGGGGTGATGCGCAGGGAGTTTGACATTTTTGTGATGAAGTTCGTCTCTACCCTAACAGAGAGGAGGCAGAAACCACGGTCTGTAATCGCAGGATGGGTAAGAGTAAAGTTACAGTTGGCAACCATCCGAGCAATTTCCTTGAGGCGGCGGGAATTGAGGAAGCCACTTAAAAGTATGATCCCACAGGATTACCAAGGAACGGTGGAACTTGGGCTAAAAGACGGAGCCCCGCTGCTTTGCTAAGAGAAGAATGATGAAAAAAGAAAACAGAAGCTGTCCGGCATATCACAACCCTATCACAAAATTTAGCTCCAATAAAATCCTAAGTAATTTCCTTTAAAAAAAAGTAACCTAGGTGGTCGCGCAAACTTGAATTGCTAATAACATCGATTTCTCATTATCTATATTCGAGCATTGATACTCTTTCATGCGTCACTTGTGCGTCCGATCCTAGAGAACGCCTGTGTTATTTGGTCTCCTTTCTATTCTACGCATAAGCATACTGACGAGAGGGTGCAGTATAAATTCCTGCGATATCTGGCGTCTAAACAGTGTATCCCTTCTGTCAGTGTTGATTACACCGAAATGTTGGCTTCCCTTGGACTCACCACACTTGAGCAGCCAAGACAAGTCGCAGACTTAATGTTTTTTCATCAATTGACTATTAGCAAGTACCCCCCCCCCCCCCCCCCCCCCCCCCCCCCGGTAGGCAGGCGAGGAAATCTCTAAGATCCTAAGGTGGTAATCGGATCTCGTAAGATACCCGCAAGGGACCGCGCATCCGGGTCATGTGGGATTCAAACCTCACCTTACTTTTCCCACGTTGGAAACCAGCCTGGAAATGTTTAACACTTAACTTCAGGCCGAGTCGTTGAGAAATTTCTTCAGTCCTATCTGTCCATGTGCTCCCTCCAACTTGGCAATCGTTTTGAATAATTGCACTGGTGATAGTGAGGATCCATTTGTCAATTATCCGGGTAATGAACCTGTGTCCCCAAATATCAAGAAAATCGTTATCAAATCTTTGAATAATGGGCTGTTTACTAATAGCTGTATATTAATAGCAGTATTCGGTGATGAGCGAGTCAATTATGCTAACATCATCTTATGCTTAATAATCATCAATTATGCTAAAATCATGAAACAACAGGTCCATCGGTAACGATATTTAAATATGCTACTACTGTATGTATACTACTAACTAAAAATAAAATGTACAGATCATTGAATTGGTTTTAATAATCATAAGAAATTCCGTTGCGGAAACTAGTTAATCGAGATGCAGGTAACGTTAAACGTCGAAATCAGTCAATTAGGAAACAGCATAATCAACCTTGAAATAATTCACTTCAGCGCATGCGCAGAATGGAGTAATTATGAGAGAAAAATGAAATTGGTAGGGCATAATCTACATATACTCGTAATCAAAATCGGATAAAAACCGTGAAAATTAAGATTGTTATGAGGTTTTTACAGTCGCGCATGCGCAGGAGCTACTAATGATAAGATTATGTTGAAATTGATAGGGAGTGCTCAGATCAATTTCACCCCAATCCTCAAAATTTGAGCGAGATCATTTCAACAACTACAACTTGGGGGACAATACCAATCGACTCACCATAGAAAAGGCAATACAAGCAAATTTAGCATTCACTTAATTTTTTCGTTCTAATGAGATAATGCAATCTCCTCTTCTACCTGACGCTTGTCTGTACTCTCACTATCCTGTTGTGTAGTGCAGATGCACATAGTCGAGAGTCTGAGGGTAGCAAACTTTAATCTGCCTCAGACCATCAGGCTATTACCAAAGAATTTATCTGCGGACTACCCAGACACGAAATGGCCAACAACCGATACGCCTAAATGAGAAATGATAAAGCGCCCTAGTTTCACGCCTATTTTCCGTCTTTTGAGTTCAGTTGAAGATAGACTCCGTTCCTCAAGACCCCTCAGCCCCTACTATGTTAAACAGGTCACCAATGGCAATGCCAGTAATTGCAAACAATGTCTCCAGGGTCATTTTAAGGACTTGCTGCTGCGGCGTTGCCCGCGATGTAGGGATTGATTTTGTAACAGAACAGAATGATGTGTATAGATTGGTCGTCTGGTTGGGATGCTCACAAGCTCGCATCTCAAAAACTAATGACATCTAGTAGTCAATCCCTTAGTAAACGTTCAGATTAGTTTGAAATGTAAATTACTGATTAGGTAGTTTACAGATTAGTTGGACAGAATAGATGTTGTGTCATTTTTACAAATAACGGTGATTAGAATGAGAATTAGAAATGACTAATTGTTAGTGTTTATACACAAAATAAACAGCAATAAAACGCTATTAGCAGGTACAGTACCAACAGATTTTATTAGTCTCACCAGGATACTAATCTATATTACAAACTAATCTGAATTTTTACTAAGGGATTAAAATCGTGTTACTATGTTTTATTATGGTGCAAGCTTGCGAGCATCCAGACCATTAATCTATACAATTCTTATCTATTTCAAAATCAATCGCGGGGTGCATCGTAGACGCAAATTTGTAGTAACGGCCCTTTTCTTAAAAAGACCCTGTCTCCATCCTAAAAAACGACAGTCATGATTTGCCAAGGGAGCACTTAACCGACGATTAGTTTTGATCTTCAGCTAATTGGAAAAAATGTTTGGAACTCGACTGCTGGATAATTTATTTTTCACTGTCGCCACACGCGAATGTTTCAATTAACGAATTTCTATTTCAACCTTGTGTGTGCATTTTGTGTTCGAATGTGTTGGGTTCTTTGGTGCAGTTTTTCCCAAAGTTCTCTAGCAATGCCATAAGTAGGTGCGTCAGTGTGGCATCTGGCACAGAGTAGAAATCGTACAAATGCCGATGATACTTGTATTTGTCGTACCAATAATAATGTCAAGGAATTCTTTCCAGAGTGAATAACGTATTCAGAATTTCCCAACTTACTTCTTTTCAGTACAATACACCCTATGTATTTGTGCTTTTTCTATTATTTTCCGTGAAGGAAAAAATCCACATTATTTTTAAATGTTTCTAATTTGGTGGTTTAAGCCACACCTCAACCATTATTGTTAACCTTTTAGAGGGAACATCGGTCCTACAGACAGATATAGGTATAAGACGGAAGTTAGTGAAAAAACGTTGTCTATTACCACGAAAAATAAAGAGTTACAATGTTAAATCGATTTCGAAGATTAGACCACTATCAGTAACAAACAATAACTGAACACGCATTAGAAAGGTCACAGCTTATATAACCACAGGTGAAGGTAGATTGAATCCCATTGGTTGAGAGAAAGGAAAGTGGGGCTGGAGGTACAACCAATTACGTGTAAGCAAAGTGAAGGGGATTATAGCTAATCAGATGAAGTGAAAGGAGGGGAAGACTTACTGGTTCTCAACAGTTAAAAGGGATAATTCCAAGCTTTACAGAAATTGACTTTTCAGTGGTGAAATATATTGAGGGATATCCTCATTTAAACTTTTACCGGATCTGTCACTTTTGATCGTTTCGAATTTTTCAAGTGTATTCAATATCCTTGGACAAAAAATAATGAACTTCTACAAACTGTCTATCTGTCAAATCAAAATTGTCAGATTGGATTCCCTAAGATGTTTTGAAAATGTAGGACCACCCTCATTTTCCCTGAAATCCTCCTGATGCTCTTCTATTCTTTCCCTAAATTTCACCGCACAGTTTGACCGCAATATTCGTAGCCGCAAGAACATTTTAGTTTATAAACCCTACTTTTATCCTGAACATTGATTTTGTATATAACGGAACCTAGTAATGATCTAAGACTATTTCTAGTTTTAAAACCCACTGTGTAACCCTTCGATGATAGAACTTTGCCGATTTTATCAGAAATTTTCCCATAATAAGGAATACATATCCATTGTTTTTCTTACAAATTTTCTTGATCTGTCCAGCTCTTAGGTACACGAGAAGCATGATTTTTCAATTTATAGAAAAGATACATATAGCCGATAAGGATCCATAGTACTTCAAATCGCCCTTTAGTCCATAAGCGTGCAGCTTTCCACAGTAATTAGCTGTGGAGCTCACTTGGCTGATCCTGGGGGCATCAGACTTGATAATTCATTTCTAGAAGTTCCATGAGGCCTCCATTTCAAATTTCAGATCCATAGGTTGAAAAGCAAAAAAAAATAGCTTCAGATTTCATTCAGCTGAACGGCTAGGAGGGGGGAGGGGAGTTGTTGCAATACTCGAACGTATATAAACCTTCATGAGTGGAAGTAGAAACGTTTTTCACTCTTGTGACAGAGTTCCCATCAGAATCCCAGAGAAAGCGCAGCCGTCGCTCCGTTGTTAACCAACGGGCGTCGCACGCCTCTTCTCACGTTTTCGAAAGGCTGCGTTTGGCGTTGGATGGGTGATCCGAGAACTGGAAAACCAATCTACTCCGAACATAGCACATTAAGTACGAGTGGTATCTCACGGGATACTGTCACTCTCCTCTCTCTTTCGAGGATTTAGGGCCCCATTGCACCTTTGGGGGGCGACCCTTGATACTCCCTTGATAAGTCCTTGATACTCTACCATATATTAATACGATATAGTTATGTGAATGTTGTGGTTTCATGATGACAATTATGACGCAAAATTAGTAGTTATTGACATTTTTATTTACAAAACATTTCAACGTCAACACAAATAATGTAGGAAGGCACTTTTCAATCGCAAAAATACGGAATGTATATGAGAATCAGGTTATGTAGATTAAATCGTATAGTGACACGAAACAGCGACACAAATTAATGTATGTACATGATACATTAAAAATTAAATTTTGAATTCACCAAGCTTAATAAGAAATAATGACATGTTTCCTAAAAATGAGGAAAGTTCTGCAATTTCTAGCGTTACAATTATAAAATGAACCTACGAAACCTGATCTAAGATGCCTACAGGTAGATTTAGTGGATGTTGCATAATTCAACTTTTAAATCTGGAAGAACACATCTAGATGGGGAAGCCAAAACCAGTTATTGTTACATTGCTCGAACAATTCACAAGAATTATTTACATACTTTAGCATCCTAATTAAGACGTTGGAACTATGCTCGGTATAAGGAGGAGTTAGATAGAGAACTCCTGCTAAATGAATCATAAGTTATCATCATTGGGAATATGAAATTTACTAGTTTTTTTAATTGATTTTTTCAATTGATCATCGATTGATGAATAGCAACACAAGAAATTTGCTCCTTGAAATGAGGTAATCAAGGAAATATTTTGTGTGACTAGAATAGTTAGTCGACAATCATGTAGGCACAACAGGCACACATTTTTTAAAATTATTCATTTATGATTGCGAGTTCGCATATTTTTATTGCAAATGAGTGACTTAGACTCATACATTTCTGTGTTGAATACTTACAAAATTCTGAGTAAAATTATGAATAAATAGCTGGCGATTACAACAAACACTCGTAGGTACAAGTTTATCGAAGTCGCTCAGATTAAAGTTGTTAGTAAAACAAATAAGCGGGAATGAACGAGGATATATACATAGAGATCCTTCGCGTGGACAAAATTCGTTTTTTGCGATTATAGTAGGTAAAAAGATTAAAATTACATTTTTGTATTCTTCGTTCGAGTTTTTTCAAGGAATCGTGAAGTAGGTAACGTCAAGGAAACATGAAAAATATATTTGAATTCATCACTTTCGTTGCGTTGACACCACGTGTAGTGGGTACATGGTCAGAATTTCCTCCTTTCTAAAGAGTTTCATGCAATGTGATGATTTTGTCAAAACTACGTTCACGATTTTTCTGAGATTCAAAATGAATTCGATGATAAACGAATTGTTATATATTAATTATATATTAAGACTGCCAGCCAAATCTGTTGTGATACCTTAAAAATAATTGAGATATGAAGTGACATAGCCAGACACATTAAATTTCAATAAAAATTACTTTACGCATGTGTCAATGTCACAAAAGCACCGATTAAGAGGGAGAATGACTCAACTAATCAGTTGGTACTAACTAATTCCTGTGGGATTAACTTAGTTTTTCATGGAACATGTTTTTACCATCGTAACCCGGCCAAAAAACGAGACAAAATTACCGTTACGTGACATTTAGTGCGTTAAACTACTCTTATCTTATGATTATCGCTTACAACCAATCGTTGCTACGTACTGTATCTTAGGCATTTATAATCGCACAAAAATCGTTCGACAGTCATTGGAAAGTTCTCGATTTACCTAAACGTATTAAGTTAATCCTTGCGCAGTGGGCGGCCAACAATCTAAGGTATGAGTGTGGTTGCCTGAATAATTGTTTCTTTGTTCGAGTTTGTAATAATAGAGAGTTCCTAGAGATCCGTCGGTCTCAGTACGGCCTGTGGTAACGAGAAACATTTTCCGCACCTTAAAGTCACGTCAAGTCCTTAACGGATCTAGTTGTAACGCTAAATCCATGGGAGGAGGACATTATCCCTAGGAGGTTATTTGAGTCCATGGAAGAAGGTTATTTTAGACAATTACGTTTTTTCCGGATCGTGATGCGGTAACGTATTGGATGGATGCGTCACCGTAACTCATTGCGTCAGAGTTACGGCGCCGGATTTTCAATACCGCACGACGTATTGTGTTTTACGGATCTACTAGGAACTCTCTAATGAATCTTTTCAATCAACTATGCAGAAAATTGAAATTTGAAGAAAATCAAAATCCATAGGTCTGCTGTTCGATTGTTTTATTTCAAGTGATTGGGCCACAGATCACGGAATCCTGCTCGATCGGTCGGCGATGGTCCAAAAATCTCAAGGGGAGGCATTTTAGAGTTGATGATTTCGACAATCTCGTTCTCTTTTTTTTTTTTGCTTGGCGTTTTTGTTAGATTTCGATTTGAAGAGAACTTCATTTCATGCTTGATTTTTGAATGTGTGACATCACGTGAACTTTTCGGATGCCAAGGAAACACAGCAAGTTGAGCATAGAGACCAAAATTTGTTCAATGAAGCTCCAATGAATGCCAAAGTGGAAAATGTCAAATTAAATTGGTCAACATCAACATACTGTCGACATTTGAAATGAGAAGGCAAACATGAAACCCATTAATCACATTAATTAGAGATTCTGCTGAATCAACTTCTTGCTGAGATTGATGCAGAAACAAATTATTCTATTTCGAAATAAAGAGTACAAAGAAATGAAAAATGTTAAGATAAGAGATAGTTACACAAATTTAGAAGTTTTTTAAAATTCGGTAACAACACGTTCTGCGTTGTGTCAAAACAACATAGGTACCGTATTAGTAGATACGTAAAAAATATATGATGTAATATACACCATTTGGCGGATCTTGACAAATACCGGCACTTTCACGACAAAACGAAATATACGGAATCCGAATATGCTTAAAAAAACGTAATATCCCAATAATTAAATTTCTAACGGAAGAAATCTTCACATTTCAATCGACTAGCATCAACAGTCAGAAAATTATTTTACACTCGTATGCATTAGAAAAACTTTAGGTACTTAACCTACTTACCTATCTATTACCTACCGAAATTCTAACGTAAAACCTCCTTAACTTAGCAAAGAAATAAAGAGATGCAGAATTTTCTTATGGAAGTTCATAATAATCTCAGAGTGTCTACACATATAACTGTCCGAAGAGAAAACCTGTACGTTGCGATGAATTATATGCCAGTAGGTAGGCTACCTGTATAGGGGATAGTGCCGATATTCGTGAAAATGGCCTCTTGAGACAAGGCCGTGAAGTGAATGCGATTTTTAAGTAAAAATCAAAACAATCTTTACAGTTACCGTTATACCTAGTACACATGGTATGCTTTATTTGGTTCATAACATTCAAATAAGTATAAGGACTTTGTTGATTATTAACAGTTTTCCAAAATCATTAAATGAACGATTTTCAACATTGAATTAAGATTGGTAGTTCAGTGAGTAGTTCCGTCTATTAGTGATGAAAGGTACCATCATTGAATTAATGCCAGATCATACATATTTGAGGAGTTCATTTTCTGAAGGTACTGTCGTGGTCCGACTATTTTACATGCGGATTTTTACCAGTAAACCGCGCTAGGCTGGGCCAGTAAGTACTTTCATTGCAATTTAACTCACGGAATTTCGCATTACGGGTTAAAAATTTCCTTAACAATTTGGCCTAGGGGATTTTTCATACCAGGTAAAATTGCTTCTATTTCGGTGTACTTTCCTTCCATCTGATTCTACTCCACGGGATTTCGCATTCCACGGTGAAATCTTCATCCACCAATTTGGCCTACCTACTTGATTTTGCATTCCAGGTCAAATTGTTTCTGTTTCTAGTTCGTATTCCGGTGTACTTTCATTCCATCTGGTTCTACTCCACGGGATTTCGCATTCCAGGGTAAAATTTCCATCTCCCCTTCCTCCAGTATCTAAAGTCATGGTTAATATTAGCGAACGAGTCAAAGTCCAACTCAATTTTTAAAATTCAATTCTTGAAGTCACAACACGTAAATACTTAACATAATTTCTTCACTTTTTCGATTTATTTTTAATTTCCTACGTTTTCCTGGAGTCTTCTTGTTAAATATTCAGTGACTAAATTGTTCAAATACTGCAAAAAATGTAGAAAAGAAGGCCACAATGTTTGATGTTAATAAATTCCAAAAGATGCTGCATTGTATCCAATAAGAATTGAGCTCAAACTAGTTTTTCTGAATTCAAAAGGCGCTGCGTCCAATTTTATACCGGAATTTAGAACATTTAAATTATATGGTTTGCAATAGTCAGTTCCAATAGAAGCTATATCCCATTTCACTTTTAAAAGGCGCAACCTCAAAGTACCCGTAAGAACCAAAAGGTGAAAATACTAAGTGAAAATCCTACCAAATTTCGTAAATATCATTTCATTCAACGAGAATAACCTCATACTTATTCGAACTAAATGACTTGTGACGAACTTTATGAAAATGTGAGTTAGTGAAAAACTGAAGAAAAAATATAGAGTTACAATATTAACATATGTTAATAACATTGTTCTTATCGTGGAACAACATATAACTTTGTTCTTAATAACGTTGATCTTAACCTTTCATGGAAATATTAGACAATGCCCTTCGTAAAATCCGTTTTTATCATCCATTCTAACTCATTTATTATTAACATTGTAGGTATGCTATTTATTTACGGAAATTATAACCAAAGTGTCAGTACTGGGTTTTGAATTAAGAGTTTTTTTTTTATCACTCAAAATTGAGAAAAGTGGGTGGCATAATACTTTTTAGAAACGAAAATATCGTTTTTGAGAAGGAAAATCGTTAATAATCAACGATTTGGAAAACCGCTTATTAAACTTGAAAATATTTCATTTATAATTTATGAATGAAATATCAACATTTTCATTCCGTTTTTGGAGTTAAAACAAAGTTCTAAATTAAAATCGTGCAGGTACCTGTATTAGAAAGTTGCTGGCAGTCGATATGAAATGACGAGGTACCTATCCTTAACAAAACTAGCGTTTTAGAAATTTCCCCTCACAGAGGGAAACGCTTGGAAAATTAATTACAAAAAGATCTTAAAGGTAAAGTGAGTTTCGAACTCGAGTGATGTTAAAATATGATTCTAGGAAACATCTATAAATATCACAGGTATATAAAAAGTATATGATGTGTTTGTATCGCTAGGTGATAACAACGTTTTTGTCGTTTTGATTAGGAACGATGATGTCGCGGGGAGGCGGAGTCTCGGAGTCGACGAGCCGCTCGGAACTGGTGCTCTGCGCTATGCTGTCGCGCATGGCGCGTCGGAAGCTGTTCCGGACGAGCGTCGACACGTGGGCGAACGGCGTCGACGGGGCCTGAAACACGTCGGACAGGCCCGGGCGACGACTACCGGCGGCGTCGCGGTCCGGCGCCGACGCCGCGGATTGGTTGATCTCGACGAGGACGGCGGCGTAGTCGGGGGGCGGCGGCTGCCCGGCGGCGCCGGGATCCCTCGAGTTCGTCGGCTCGCTCGAGCTCGAGCTGTTCCCTCCGCTCGTGAGGCGTCGCATGCTCCGCCTAAAGCTTTGCCGCAACATTTTCGCTATCCTGCAAGAACAACAGGAACCTCATTAGCTGTTAGACATAAATATAGCATTTATTTATTTATTTGGCAAAAACATATTTATAAGAAAATTAAATAACAATAGTACTTGACAATACCTACTAGTAATAAACAAATTAAAACAAGATACTTCTTTTTAAGAAAGTAAACATTCTTCAAGGACACTAAATTAGAACTAATTTAATCAAGGACTTCAAAAAATCAAATAATTTGCCCATCAAGGCTTAAGTTCAAAAGAACTTGTGTCCCTTATCTTAATAAGAGGCGCCCAGCTGTACAATACTAGACTATACCTTCTACACTAAACCTTAAGTAAATTATAAAAATAAAACTCGCGGAAACAGAAATAACTGCTTTATCAAAATAAAATACCCATTACCGAGTTGAAAATAATGTTTAAAATTAATTATGAATTCACTCATGAAATAAAGATCATCAATTCCCCATGGTACCCAACAATTATTGAATGTCAGAAAGAATCCCCGATACTTATACATCTTTTAAAACCGTTTACGTTGGGGAAAATGGACAAATTAATTTTGAGTCTAGGTATATAAAAAGTTCAAAGCAGCTTTGTACGAATTTCTACGATGCAATTCTGTACGACACGGGGTAAGGAAATGTTAGATGTTGAGGCATTTCTACTGAAGGAAACACCACATAGGTGCTCAACCCTAATGCCCGTTTTAAAAACAAGAGTACAAGACTATATAGAAAAATGGTCTTTACATTATGTGCATTAAATTCTGAATATAATCTAGCAGTAGGATACATATAAGGTTTATTGAGAAGTATTTTAATCAACGCATTCTGAACTGTCGGCAAAGGAACTAAGTGCGATTTGAAATTCATTTCATTCCAAATTAAATCCGACATTTTATAAGTGGTGATGGATATTTTCCAGATCGGATTCGACATATTCCAAATAGGCTTCGACATTTCCCGAATCGGTTAAGATATTCTCCGAATAAAAGTCAGGAACAACAACTGTGGTAGGTACTCAATAACAAGGCTTTATTGCCAATAGTGAAAATAGGTAGGTAGTGAAAATTTACAGAACAAATTTACACACGTCAAAAATGTAGGTACCTACCTACATTTAGGAAACACAACAAACTAGGTACCTGGACAAAAAGGTTTCTCCTTTTCGCGATTTCCGCTTCCGAAGAAGTATCTGAGTCATTTTCATTCATCATGATTGCAATATTGAATACTTCATATTGAATAAATTGTATTATTAAATACATATCAATGTTGTATTTGGCCATGCCCGTATTATCCACGAACCCTCTCGCAACCCACTTCTGTAGTAATCTGTATTACAGCAAAGCGATAGTGATACGGTTCACTTTGTACCCTTAATGTGCTCTACATCCTTTCCAAAGTGAATGCGACATTTTTTTTTTTCTTTTAGATATGTTTATGGAATAGCTAGGAGGGGAACACAGGTTTCCAACTTAAGAAAATCTGAGTTGGTCACCCAATAGTACACATTATCCTTTCTGCTCTTACAAATAGAGCTATTTTTCTATTCTATGAAACTTCACCTTGCACCCGTGGCGGTGGTGTAGGAAGGCGGCGGCGTGTATTTGGGCGGCGGGTCTTCTGTCGGCGCTGTCGGTGGCGCCGCAGACTCCGACGACGCCTCGACGTCGCCCCGCGTGCTGCTCGAGTCGCCGCCGTTGTCGTTCGCCTGCGCTAACGTCTCTTCCGTCGGCCGGTACAGCAACTGGATCCTCTGCAACGAGGTAGATAATGAATTTATTTATTAATTAAATAACGTTATTTAGTTAACTTAACTTAACATAACTAACTTAAAAGTTAACTTAAAGTTAAAACTTAAAAGTTAACTTAAAAGTTATTAACGTTAACTACCTAGTTGGTAGTTGGTAGTTTTCTTCATCAAGTGTGAAAAACTGGTTTTCTAGTAATACTGCCGTTCTAAGGATAGATCCCGTATATCTGCATTTTTGGCCATATTGAGTTAACAGTACCCCCCGTTCGGGGAGGTGGTTTCTTTCGATTTTGCTAGTCTCGAAGTCGGATCTCAACGGGAAATGCCTCAAAAACGGCCTACAGTAAATGGTTCTATTTATAATGAAAATCCTGTAACTGATCTTTTCTAGACCAAAAACCTGCTTCTGGGCGTCAGATACCATTATTTTATTAGTATTCAGGTACATACGAATTGCGACACTCTTGAAAGTCCAGATTTATTCCTTAGTATTTGAGGACTCGTGGCGTCTGATACGATTTCGGAATCAGTGGCAGAAACGATTTTTCTTTCCAGTAATTTGATCACACGAATGTATTTTCTCTTGTAAGATCAGATATTGTTTTCGAAGGTTGGCAACCACTATTTTTCTTCTAGTATCCTGCATATACGAGAAAATAATGTTTCTTGCCATGGTGAGCGGTACTAATTCTGTATTAGAAAAAAAAACGTATCAATCTAATTGCAAAACGAAAACTCGTATGTGCGCCAGATACGAGGAAACCGCCTAGTACATATGTTCTAAACTTTATTTTGCAACTTTCTGACCAAAATATTGTTTTTCCAGCCACTCCACGCAATTCAGCAAGAAATTTCCTTTGGAATGACTGCTTTTGGAGATCGGGAGAACGTAAAATAGAGCTAATTTCAGAAAATTTCGACTCAAAACCTTGAGACGCATTTTCTCATAAGTAGGGTTTGGTCAAGTACGGGATCTATTCCTAGTACGGTAGTATAACGACTCGACTTCCTTTCTTATTTACGATTCTTTTCGATGAAAACTAATGAAAACGATACCCAACTCGATTTTTGGTTGATTTGACGATGATCGTCGTCGCTGACGACATGTTCCTCTCCTCGGATCGTCACCAAAAAACTATACAGCTGATTCCGTATGAGAGTCAACCAACCAGGTTTCAAGTTTTAAGATACAAAATTGCGGCCTGTCTAGCGTGGAACACACACACACGCTCGCTGAAAAATGCCAGCCGAGTCGAAGTAAAGACTCACGTCGTTAGTCAATAATTTTATATCAGTCGTTTTCTACCTAAATATAGATGACGGACCTTTTTCGTTGATGTACTACCACCCCTTTTATTGGTTTCCGTTAATTCACTACCGTTTGATGTATGTTCTATTGTTCTAAAAATTGTTCTCCAATCATTTTTACGTCCACTGCGGTACCTAAAATAGATTAGAATGCTGAGTATAGTTTGGTGGTCTGGATGTTCGCAAGCTCGCATCTAAAAAATACATTACATCAAGTAGGTAGTCAATCCCTTAGTAAGAATTTAGATTAATTGGACATGTAGGTCAGAATGTGTAGACTTTGGTGGTATGGATGCTCGCAAGGTCTCATCTCAAAAATACATCACATCAAGTAGTCAATCTCTTAGTAAAAATACAGATTAGTTGGACCTTAAGGTCAGAATGAATGATTGGTACCTAGTGAATTAACAAAAAAGGTCCTGGATGAGAAGCAGTGGAGTAATCTCGGTTTGAGGTTTAAAAGGTGTCAACCAAATTAAAAAAAAAAAACTGCCAAGTTTGGTGGGCAGTATAGCTTCCTCTTGTATCGTTATGATTCCGCTACCCGTAGGAAGACTCGGGGGGTACTTTGGTTGAAGTACATACCAATATGAAAATCATACAAATTGGTTAGGATATTGGTGTCACAGTTAGGGTGAATGGGAAACTTTTGTAAGTAGCAAATTTTTCATTTTGGATCTGAAATCAGATTTTGCGCTCTTATCTTGGAAACCCCCGGTTCAAAATTTTCCACTCGAATCTCCAAATGGTTAGGACGAAAAACCAATAGAAAGGAAAATAATTGACGTCATAGGAAGGTTAGCGCAAAGGGTGAGGTCATTCCCTTTGACGTCATTCAACTTTCTTTAGATCGTTGTTTGGCACCTCCAAAAATCCAATAGCCTTCAAATTACACTTTTTTGGAAAGCTTTTACGAGGTTTTTCAGATGCTGAAATAAAATGAAATAGGTGAAATTGCCCATTGCTTTGTAAATGACCCGTATTTCTCACAAGTTATGAAATCGTTTGTTTCTTTCGTTTTATTATAGTCTACAGGTCGAACAGATGAGTTGACAATTTCACTCACGTCAAATATATCAGGTGGTCCTTTGGAGAGGTAGCGGCAGCTTTGAAAGAGAGCGACGAATGGAATTGTCAGCAGAGGGAGAATTTGGAGCATCGAGCCGAACGTCCTGCTCCACGGTGGCCAAAACTCGTAACTCGGCGGCGACCCCCATTTGAACAAGTCTCGGTAGTTGCCACTCTTGAACACAGCCACCGTTTGGACCTTTTGAAAAAATAAAAACAAAATTAAATAAATAAAATGCCGATAGATAAATATCAATATTTAGCTAGTCTATGTACTATATTTTTGGCGGTTGATATCATTTATTGAATTGGGTTTAAAAACTCATCTATTAGATGTAAGCTGAATGGGTATTCTTACTATACTAAACCATTTAAAAACAATTAATTGGTGAAATTACTAAAATAACGGTTTTGTGGCAGTAGAATTGGTGAAAGTCACACACTAGTCTTTCACAAATTGGTGGTAATGACAACCGAAATATACCTGTTATGAAACAATGGTACGAATGGCGCTATAACAAAACCATTCAAGGGAAATGTGGGAGAAATATTACTCTGCAGTGCGTAAGCATCTTTTTTCCCGGGAAAGAAAGATAAAAATATGGCTATGGACTTTAAATTGACGTGGACTCTTATTTATTTATATATTTATACAAATGCTGCACCGAGTGCCTATTACAAAGTTTAATATTGTCAGATTAATACAATTTGAAAAATTTGAAAGTGTGCAAAAAGAGGCAAGTGATTTATATCTGATTCTTTTTGTGGGCATACCATTTATGTATTCTTATGCAAAGTAGGTCATTACCCATCTACCTAATCAATAATTTTTTGCTATCTTTATTTATATAGATCATTATGGTAGATTTCTCGTGTCCCAAGCCAGACTGAACAGCAAGTAGATCAGTTGAAGTGAACAAGTTGTTTGTAATCGTCGTATTTCCAAATTCCTCGGCATACGCTGACTCGACAGGTCGTAAACAATTGATATAGGCCAACAATAGAGTTCGACTAGTCCAGACCTATTAGAATGCATGTCAAGATCTGCTGAGGACATACCTTCCAACTTGAAAATTTAATTTTGTCTAGCTGGATTGGGTTTTTGAACCACTGTGCGGCGTTCAATAGCGAGGAGATAAAATTTGAGTAGTATTAGCATTTGCAGCTTTGGTTCTACATGGTACGAGTTGGGGTGTTCACCATTAGGACGACAGGCAGAATGACGTTCCAAGTGAACGACAGGATGGGAGCTGCGATGTTTTGGAAGGCGGGTCCCGCCTTTTTGAAGAGTTCGGCTACAACTGTCTCTCCGCTGTAGGGTCGTCCACGAACCATGAACACGGCCATCAGCTCGATGAGGTACAGCAGCACGATCCACCAACCGCCTCCCACGCAGAAGTCCATGAAGTACACGAAGAATATACCAAGCTGTAAGATTTACCTCATTAGTGATCATGTTATTTAGTGCATTTATTTATGTATTTATTGAAACGGGCTAATAGCACTAGTATATACAAAAGAAATATATGATGGAATAAACAGTTGACTGTAAAGTATAAAAATAACAATAAGTGTAAAGTCAGAAAATATAATGAACTGACTAACATGAAAAATCATAGTGAACGGTAATGGCAATATAAATAGAACTACAATTTAGACCGAAATAACAACCTACATACCTTCTTGAGCTGACAAAAATAAAATAAACTTCTCTTAAATACGGAAAAACTATTTTTAAAAATCATCTGCATCTGCAGTGTGACCGGAAACTAAATTGTAGAGCCATTATATTAATAACTTACAGGATGGAAAGCCATTCTGTAAATAGGGTTGTTAAATAAGTCATTTTTAGGGGGAAATAAATCGAAGCTTCTAATAGTTTATAGGCAGGGGAACGAAAATTAAATTGTTCAAGAAAAGAGGGAGAGGCAATATAGCCGTTCAAAATTTTGAATAAAAAGAAACCTCCACATTTAAACGCTTGCATACGAGTCTGCAACACATTGGGACATTTTATGTCTTCAATTGAAGACAAGTATGTGTTGCAGACTCGTATGCAAGCTCTAAGAGCCACTCAGCTGATCCGGACCCTGGGCATCGTCACGTAAATGTGCTAAAGAGACTACATACGAAATTACAGCTTCCTAGAGTGTAAAACAAAGGAATTAGCTTTATGAGCCACTCATCTGATCCGGACCCTGGGCATGGTCAAGTAAATGTCCTAATGAGGCTACACACGAAATTACAGCTTCCTAGAGTGTAAAGTATAAAAAATTACATATTAAAATGATTTAGCCACCGCTTCACAAATCAAACCGTTCTTGCAATATTTGGATCACCTGCTATGAATCAAATCATCGAAACACCAGCTCAATGAAATCATCAGAAATTAACAAGCGGTGGCAATCATGTTCACAATACCAATTATTGAGAATGATCACCTGAGTGTACACAATTATTCAAATAACCTTGCTCATAACTCAGCTTGTTGGCCACGCACTTCGCAGTAGTTAACTTAATATGGTTGGATAAATCGAGAGCTTTCGAACGAATGGTCAACGAAATTTGTGGGATGAAAAACGACGAAGTACCATTTCCCTAGCAACGACTCGGTTGTAAGTGGAAATCATCAAAATATTTTCGTGAGCAATTTTCCGTGACTTTTTTTAGTTTATGTGCCATAGCAAGGACATAAAATGTCAAAAATACGGGTCGATCACCGACCTTCTGTCATTTAATGATATAAGATTACATTCGTCCTAATTGATTCCTAAGCAACGCATGAACAACAAAAACACATGCCATTACACGTTATTCAAGTTTACCATTGATCATGATTGTCCAAATTCATAATGAAGTTCCTACCTATGTGATAGCGTAACTATCCAAAATTTTCATACCTAACCTAAAATTTAAAAAAATCAGAATAGGAAAGCGAAAAATCGAAATCATGAGTGGTTTCCCAATTTGTTCCTAAACGATTTCGGACAATCGTCAAGCACTTCTGATGGAATATAAATAAAATATTCAGTGTGAAGGTATGATTAATACTTCGAATTCATTATGAATTTGGTTGATATAAAGGAGGTAGGTACCTACTTACTTTTAGAGGGGCAGTCGAATAAAAATAAATGATAGAAAATATAGAAAAAGAACAAGTTTTATTTGAAAGAGAAGCGACACTGGGAAAGACACGCAGAGAACTGATGATGAGGAGAGGGGACGATTTCAACAGGTGGAAAGGGATCTACTAACAACAGATAAAGCTGACTTGTGGGATTACCACTAACATTCAAACTAACACCTACCCATAGTTAAAAATAACTATTCGTATGGTTTTATGCAAGAAAAATATCTATGGGCTAATTCAAGTTGGAAATTAGTTTGAAGCCTCTCAACCGATATGTATCTTTCTAATATCATTGTTCAAAGTTGATAGGTATTTATTGACGACTTGGTGCCCATTATGGCTTACGGTAGTACCATCATTGTTAATTAGGAAGTTCTCTTGCATGATGATTAAGAGGGCACTAATTTATATCAGATCATGAAATGTGCGCTACGCTTTAAAGAATATTGGCCTAGCCGTTGAGGAAGCGTTTCCCTCCCAAATGTAGTCAAAAAGAATGAGAGAATAAATCCATTGTCAACGTATTTTAAACAACCCATGCTACAGTTTGAACGCAACAATTCAAGTTTCTGTAGCAAAATGCGGCAACTATTTCCTTTGAACGAATTCGTTGATGCTTTCCAGAAGTTCAATGAAGTTGTCAAAGCATCTTTCTCAGTCAGGCTGGATCCAAAATTCATTGAATACATCAATAAATTCAAAGCATCATATTTATCTTTGGATATTCCAGTCACTCCAAAGTTCACACGGTTTTCTTTCATGTGGAAGAATTTTATACCAAACACGGACATGGACTCGGCTTTTACAGTGAACAGGCTATGGAGGCCGTGCATCATGATTTTTATGCGACGTGGGACAAATATAATGTATTGCGAATAAATTATGTGTATGGACAACGTTTATTAAGAGCTGTATGCGGATATAATTCTCTGCATACGTAAAATGTTTAAATTCCATTATTTTTATTTTCTATTCAATTTAGATATATATTTTATGTTAAAATTTATATAATGAATCATTATAAACTCACACACAAGCGTGCACATAGACACACACGCACATACTGTACCACACGCATACTCCCAGGCATTTATTAAGAGCTTCATGCTAATATAATCATTATTTTGTTCAATAAAATATTGTTATTTTTGTTTTTCTAATTATATTGATCACAAAATAGGTCAGAACTATGAGAATAGATGAAGATTCTATTGTATAATGACACAAAAATAATATTTTTTTCTGAATTTTGGCGAATATAGCGTATTTTCATGATTAAAGTATCAATTCAAAATTCAAAAACTGTATTAAAAAAAAAAAAAAAAAAAAACGGCTCAATGTTTGATTTCAGTTTTTGCTGAATTATAATCCCAACATATTCCCAAATCATATTTCGAAAGAAAATTTGAAGGGCAAGCACTTTGAGGTCAAATCCGATCGAGGACCACCGTGAAAGGGAATGTAAGAGTCAACAGCTCTTTTCACGTGAACCCTGATAATGAGATTTCGACTGTGAAGCCTCTACATCAACACACACTACTTCGACTGTTTTCCCAGAGGCACCTTGTTTTGATAATAAAGTACTTCCTTTGCCTGTGTGCTTAGCCTCTCGTCCCTAATGGTTTGCAGAATAGTCGTGAATTCAATTGTTCTCAACAGAACCACGAAGAGTTTAAGGGCTTCTAAATTTATTAAAAATCCCCATGAAGGTCTCCTTGTAAAACTCTCTACTCGAATCGGCAAATAGTGAAAATCAAACCTCTTACAGATATCACCAATTTTATCTTATAATCTCGTTGTTGCGAACTTACCTCCGTAGCCATCGGTAGTCCCAAAATGAAACCGCAAACACAAGCGAAGAAGGTGATGGTCGTTTCCCAAGATTTCATTGTTTTGATTTTGACAGCCATGATCCCAGTTATTATGCTGTGCATGATTGCCAACTGAAAACCCCAGAAAGTTCACAATGAATATCACAAAAGAAAGAGTTATAACAGAATATAGTCAAAATGTTTCTATATATAGAAGTACCTAGATCAAAATTATTTAATAGAGTCAAAATTACACTTTAAAGCCATATGTGAGTAGTACCGGCCGATATGCCTACTCGTAAAATTAATATACGTATTGATACTAAATTTTGGAAAAGTGTCAGCCTCAGGATGCAAATTTCAAGGCACAATGGGTTTCGTAGCTGTCCTTTTCAGCCCAAACTCTCCCGATCTTAAGAACTTGATATCTACACTATACAGCGAAACTCCAATGAGAGAAAGGACTTAGAGAAAGAAAGAACTTAATAGATACCATTTTGTCTAGTTTTTCAGTGTGGATCTACATATTCTGGAATTTGGAAGAAGAAACACAGACTGCTTTCAGTTTTTTGCGAGCGCTTTCGGGAGATACGATGCCCCCTTCCTCAGGCTAACAATTAACAAGCTATCTCGTTCTGCCAATCAATCCCTCTGTTCTGCCAGCAGAACGAGATAGATTGTTGATTGTTATCCTGAGAAAGGGGGCATCGTAGCAAAAAACCGAAAGCAGTCTGTGTTTCTTCTTCCAAATCACAGAATAAGATACCTTCTTTTTAGCCATGTCAGAGGAATTCAGTTTTTTTATGTATTATTTTCTCGTTGTCTAAAGTATTGACATACCTGTTGTGCGATACCGAAGAGTATGAAGATGAAGTAGAAGACGACCGACCAGAAAGGAGACAAGCGCTCAGAACCGATGACGGCGAGAGTTGCTGGCATCAGTTCCGTGGCCAGTCGGAGTGCTTGGTAGCCGCTCTGCTGTTTCGTGTTGGTCCCTGGTTTTATGACACGTTCACCAGCCAGGTACAAGTTGTGAGGCATCCACCGGACGGGAACCCCAGACTTGCTTCCTCCTGGCCACGATCTCAACGGTTGTAGGAACCCATACGTCGACGATCGTTCTACAATATCATACAACAGGTTAACATTTTTAAAATACATGTTTAGTGCGAGGAATCACATTACATACACAGGATCTCACAAAAGTAGCCCCTACCCTAACGTTTTCCCAAGATTTTTGTGATATCGAACAAAAAACATTGAAAAAAATCCTAAAGTTTTTGGACCATGCAGGAGGGGATTGAGTAGTTGGACTTGTTTTCCACGGTTTGCCGAGGAACACCTGGATAATTTTTAAGGGTTTTGTTAGCGCTGAACACAATGGTGAAGCCAGAATTGCGATATCGCATTCCGTTCTCAGAGTGGCCTTGATGAACCACGAAAAAGCGCGGTTTGTTCTAAAGATGAATAATTTAGAAAAAACTGCGTTTTTTCATGTTCATCAGCTCTACTCTGAGAACGGAAAAAGAAAAGTGTAATTCTGGCTTCACCATAGTTTTTAGCGCTTAAAAATAATTAAAATGGAGTGTCACTCAAACTTTTGGATTTTATTTCTGCTTTGTTTTGCTTAACATTCGGTATCAGACACCCAAAAAATGCTTTACATGTTTCACACCCATACCCATCTTAAAAATTCTGGAAAAAAGTTAGAGGTACTTTATACCCAACATGTATTCAATTGGATGTGGATGCAATTTTATTTTCCTGTCCAAAACCAGTTCCAAAAAAAATTCCAAACGTCTGTGAGTTTTAGCTAAAATATCGAATTTATTTATAAATTAACAATAAGGGCAAGCCCATTTTAGATATTATATAGAATAAATCATTTACGCATATAAAGAAAAGATGAAATAACAATAGTACACCGGTAAAAAAACAAATAAAATATAAAATCACTGATCGAGAAATCAACAAGTATGGAGACTTACTGTCTAAATGACACACACAAGCGCGCGCAAACACACACACACACACACACACACACACACACACACACACACACACACACACACACATATATATATATATATATATATATATATATATATATATATATATATTTTACTCCAGCGTGCTTTCCGTTTTTCCTCATTTTCCAGCATCTGCGATGTTTGCTCACATACGCTATAATTATCTCCTCTGGTAGCTCAGTTGGTAGAGCGGTGGACTGTAGATGGGAGAAAGCAACAGGTATCCATAGGTCGCTGGTTCAAATCCGGCCCGGAGGAATATTTTTTAGTAACACTTTTGGAACTTTGATTAAAGCAGGTATAACAAACGTTAAACAGAACGAACGAAATAAAAATCGACTCATTATACCCACTATGTACGGTTATTAAATAATTTATGATTCAAATTTAAAAAAAAATCATGTTTCATGCCAGCAAAATTCCAGTTTCATATGTTGAATAGGTAAGAAATTCGCTTCGGGGCTCACTCTGATGATAATAGAAATAAATATCAGTTATTTCAAATTAGGTAGTTATTTTAAAGTCACTCCTCCACGTTAATAACAACCCACCGTTAATAATAACCCATGTTATTAAATACCATGAACAAATGTGAGAATAGTAATTACCTAACTCAGCTGATATGGAAAGAGCCAATCATTTCATTTGTCTCTTGACGTCCCAGTGAGGCTACCTGTCAAATTTCAATATCCTACGGTAAAAAGGAGAGAATTTAGCTCGCTCAGCTAATCAGGAAAGATACCATCATGTCATTCGTTTCTAGATGTTCTAGAGAGGCTCCCTGACAAATTGCATCCTACAGTGAAAAGGAGAGAATTCAGCTCATTAGGATAGAGCCCATCATTTCGTTCGTCTCTTGATGTCCCAGAGAGGCTCCCTGTTTGTGTCATTTGGGCCGACCCAATGCGCAACAATACAACCCTGATTGTAGGAGGAAGGTCTCGAAGGCCTGTCTCGAAGATGGGGATTTAATTCCGTTGTAGAAAAATAGTCCGTCGGCAGAATAAATTAACGTCAACTACCATAATCTTGATAGCTACAGGTATCCACGAAGCTGAAAGAGCATAAAGAACCCTCCACTCAACCATAATCATCAATAGCCCCGTATTTTGTTTATCTGAGTAAAGATAAGAGAGAGGACATGCTGGTAGGTGGACTGTATAAAAATACAGATAGCCTCAAATCGAATCTCAAATAGGTACTGTATATCCTGCCGTTCCTATGGTTACTCAGATGAAAAAGTTCCAAAATTCCAGAAGATACAAGTTGCTAGATGGTTAGAATGTGCATACTTTACTGAACATTACCCCATTAAATTTGCCTTATGAACCGGGGTGAAAATAAAAGCAGCCTCGCAAGCTGCATTGTCTCCATGTAAATCGGTGGCCGAATATATTAATGAAATGAAGGAGTTCTCACCGAAGGAGCTGGGCGTGTAGGCGTATCCGTGAGCGAGGAGAAGCTGGGAGCAGGTGTTAGCGAGAAAGGCCGAGAGGATGAGGACGGCGAAAGTGACGGCCGTCACGATGTTCGTGTCTTTGTGGAGGAGGTGGCTCGGCCTGTTGTGGGACGCCATCTGCATCACAGACGCCCCCAGGAGGCCCCACGTGTAGAAGGCTTCCGTCATTGCCATCGACCAGCTCTGTTCAGTCAAGTTACATCAATCAATCAACAAATTTATTCGCCAACATACAAAACACAGAATATTAGCAAACGTAAAAAAAAAAAAAAAAAAAAAAAAAAAAAAAAAAAAAAAAAAAAAAAACAGGAAAACTTAAGAGTGAGAATAGAGTAAAAATATAAAAAAACACGGTAGGTAAACATTATATCTGTCCAATATGTCCATCCATCAACGACTCGGCCTGAAGTAATGTGTTAAACAGTTCTAGGCTGAGTTCCAACGTGGGAAAAGGAAGGTGAGGTTTCAGTGTGTTTGAATCTCACATAACCCGGAGTGCGGTTCCTCGCGGGTATCTTACGAGATCCGATTACCACCTTAGGATCTTAAAGATTTCCTCACCTGCCTACGTAAAAAAAAAAAAAAAAAAAAAAAAAAAAAAAATGTCCATCCATACGCCTACTGTATGTCCTTTATAGCACCGAGGATCTGCTAAAAACTATAAGGTACTTTATCAATAAGCCAAGCTTTCAAGTGTTTTCGAAAAGCCGTTTTGGGTAGCTTCCTTACATGGGGTTGCAACAGATTGAAAATCCTTTCACCATTCGAATCAGGATTCCTCATTTTTGTCACTTGAAGATGGTACTTGGGAACCTGAAGCAGATCACGCTGGCGGGTGCAGTAGCCATGCGTATGACCCTGGTTGGGAAGGTTCACAGAGAAGGTGCTCATGCGGTCAAAAAGGGCAAGGGCATACAGGGCAGGCAGGGTCAGCAAACCAAGGCGGCGGAAGAGTGATCGACAAGAGGTGCTGGGAGCAGATCCTGACAGAGCCCAGCTGTCTGCTTTTTGTTGCCTGAAAGCTCCAATGATGCTAGACGAGTTTCCCCATAAAATCACTCCACAATTGCAGCGAGACTCAAAGAGTGAATGACATACAGATATCAGTACCGGGCGAGAGACTGCATAAAACAGACGCCGAATGAGGTGCACAACACCCGCAAGGGCCCCAGTCAGGATCCACAGATGATGATTCCAGGTAAAGGCAGAGTCCTTCTGGAAGCCCGGAATTGAAGCCGTACACCTGTCCCGGCCTCTGGTGTGAAAACCTAAAGTTTGTGTTTTATCAGCATTTAGTTTCAATCGGTTTACTGAGCACCATTCAACCAAGAGTCCCTTGACAATGGATGATGCCTTCCCAAAGGCCTCCTGAGTCTCTGTACAAATAAGGGCTGTTACGTCATAAGCATAATTGACTATCTCAATATGTGCAGCAATGCACTTAGAAAATGACCCAGACAAAAAGGTCGGTAGGTCATTGGTGAAAACAATGAATGCCAATGGCCCCAGAATAGATCCCTGTCTGACACCAGATGACAAATTAAGGAAAACGTTTCATTTACCCTCATAGATAAAGAATACTTGCGTAAACGAGATTTGAGTTTAAAATACCGTAGAGGCATTAGTAACGTAATAGTTACGAACTAAATCACTCACGACAAAGTTTTGGAAACACATTTAGATTCGGAATTTAGATAAAAATAGTCTATTTCCTCGAAAAATAGAGCTAAATGTTAATCGGTTTTGACGGTTAGGTCATCATAAGTAACAGACAATTGGTGAACAAACATTAGAAAGGACACAGCTTATATAGTCTTAGATGAAGGGAGATTGAATCTCATTGGTCGAGAGAAAATTCAGAAGACATTCAGAAAATGCAAACATTTATTCCGTGACACGAACCATTATTAAATGGTACATGTGTTAAACCTTATGATTCTGACCAACATACAAACGGGCATAAATAATTTAGGACTTCGGAAATACTCACTTTCGAATTGAGGAAAAATTCGCTCCAATCGGTTTGGGGAAGGGCGATGCTAGACTTGCGGTAGGCGGGCGCCAGTCCCATAATTTTGACGCAGAGAAACACCATCCCAAGTATCGGCACAAGTGAAAAGAGGAAGACCACTTTACCATACGACTTCAAACCTGTATGAAGAGAGACAGAGCAACATTATGAAGGAATTTCAAAAATTAAAATTCATTCATTATTTGAAGAGTGAAATTAATAAAAATTCTTTTCAGAAATTGTGATTTTAAAATTTTTGGAGCAGTTGAAATAGAATCATTTCCTACGATAATTTTCTAAATCACAAAATTATACAGCAATTCATTAAAAGTAGCTGCTGACATTCTGTGATGATCCAGGTTGTAAGTATAAAGGAAACCTTTAGATTGTCACTGTAACTTGTTTATTTACAAAGCTTTTCAGAATAATTCACATATTACCAAGGAAACACCAATTCAGATTTGTTTACATCATGTAAGTTATACCTGAAGATGGAATAAATTATTCTGAAAAGCCTTGTAAATAGAAAAGTTACAGTGATGATCGCAAGGTTTTCTACATACAACTTGGATGAACAAAACGAGTTTTCAATGAAAAAAAGTTCTAGTTTGATATCCTCTATCGTGTGATTTTCGAACTGTTTCTTCATCTTTTATGACTTCAAAGTTTATTTTTCAGTGTCAAAATGTTCTGTATCGTCCTCATTGCGGAATCAGTATTCTCCTGAAAATACTGTACTGTTTCGACGGCCTGATGATGATATCTTCATTTTGATATAAAGATACCGCTCGGTATAAAGAAAGCGCGAGTTTTTTGGAGTAAAATTAACAATTTTTTTTTTCACTTGAAGTCCTCAATATTCAAAACAATGCAACATACTATAGTACGATAATTTACGAAAATTCGTTCATACAATCATGCTGCATGACTGGATTTTTTTGTCTTTTTCTAAGTTACAGCGCCTTATCTGTGATATTTTCTGTATTCTTGTTTTCTTCAGATTATTAATTGTTCTTTTTTTATTAATTTGAAAATGATTTTTCTTCAAATTAATTATCTAATGCTGTACTTATGACGTTTGCATTGCCTATTCAAGGTTGTTACGAATAAAAAAAATTTGATTGGATTTGAATATTGAGCGGCATTCATCTGTAATGACTCATTCCCCTTCAAGTGCCATTTTGCCATGGCGCCATCCTTAAGTGCCATGTTTAGCAAATTTTTGGGTAAAAAGCCATTTTTGCCGATTTCTGGGAAAATGCCATGTTTGTGCCATTTTTCGCCTGATTTTCTTGAAAATTTGTGAAAAAAGACGCTGCTCACAAAATCTTTGGAGAAGATGGAAAACATTTCGAAGATGGACTATCCAGGAGCTGTCGGGGAAAAGATTAAAGAAAAGGTAAAGGCCGTCCTCTCCAGGAATTATTGTGGATGGGAGGAGATGAAGAACGTAGCTGCCAATTTGGCAGGGGAGGTAGCCACCCTCAAGGAAGATTGGGAAGCTGCAGATGTTCTCTCAATGAAGTATGTCCCGTCAACATCAGCTGACGTAGAGAGGCCATTTTCAAAATTGAAATATATTTTAAGTGACTGACGCCTTGGTTTCTGCATAGATAGCATCTCGGCCCACCTGAAATTGTTCTACAATAATTTTAACCCAGAGGAAGGGATTCTTCATTCTCCTATATATATATATATATATATATATATATATATATATATATATATATATATATATCTATGAGGAGGCTGTTAGGCGCTCATAGTATATAAACTCGTGGCAAGGAGTGTATCTACGGGGAGACTGTTGAGCGCTCCTGTCTGTTAGGCGCTCCCTCAGTATTGTTTATCCACGGAGAGGCAGAAAAGCGCTCATTTCGCCTTCCCACTACCAAAGGTATCACTAGCTTCTATGTACTGTTGGGAGCTCTCAGAAAGTGGCGATAGGGGCTTTTGTTTATCAAATAGTTGACTGAACGTTGAACTAGAATCAACTCCAGGTAGAATCAACTCCAAAACCTAACAATTTCTTTTTTTCCAATTCGTAAATTGAACCTAACTATTGCTGATATCGAACTTCTACAAATCGGATGTAGATATATATATCTAACATTATTATTGTTTATAATTTTTTTCTTTCATAAGTTAGGGATGTATGTATGTTAGGAATGGGTACATAAATAGGTAATGTACATAATTACTGAAAAACAAACGCGACACATTCAGCTGACAAAAACATAAGGTACATGAAAAATTTATAATTGTGAAAATAGACACATTTCTTCCGAACACTTATAATTATTTCAAATAGGTAATAAAAATAGTATTACATTATCTATATATTTTCGATGTAGGATGCCTTATTGGCATCCGATAAGTTTTTTTGAAGATAGATTTTTAGTGCTCCTAATTTACGGATGTGAGCCCCTGGAGCTGGGGAGAATTAGGTACCTACTTGCATTTTATTATCTTATTTTCTTGAAAAAAAAAAAAAAAAAAAAAAAAAAAAAAAAAAAAAAAGTAATGTAAGTTCAATAGACCTTGCTACATTGGCTAGATATTGACTACTTTAGATTTATAGATCAGTGAATTGGGTAGTTTATTGATCTGAATGGTCGCATTGCAAATAAATTCCCTCTATCCATACATGATACATACGAATAATCATTTATATGAATCACTGATAGGAGAACTATCGAAAACCGCTAAAGCGTCTCATGAACTTATCCTTCTTCAAAACTGATTTTGCAGAAAGCGCGGCCCTATCATAAAACGAAGCGCCTAAAGGCGCAGGGGGGGGGGGGGGGGGCAACCTGGGGCCCTCGGGCAAACAGTGGCCTGCGACACCTTTCAGCATGGCCCGTGGCCAGCTCGAAAATTTTGTCAGAATCAAACTTTTCGAAATTTTCAAAAGTTTGCTCAGAATCCGGAATATTTAACAAATCTGTTGTTCAAAATCCCGATTTCTATTGATAATATGTATTGTATTATATTGTTGGAAATTTTAATGAAACTGAATTAATGTGGCATGCGGTCCACGAACATAGATTGATTCGGGAAACTAGAAGGCAACTGTCGGCTAGTGCTAGAAAGGAAAGGCGGCGTGATCAAAGGAATTAGTACGGTAGATACCTCTCTTTGACTGACCCTGGCGGCAAAAGACAAAACAAAAAAGTCCAGTCATGCAGCATGACAGCATGAGCGAATTTTTGAAGAAATCTTTGATTATTTCGATTATTGACTGATTTTTCAACTTTGAAATTTTTCAAAACTCGATACATATTCTTATAGGAAATTTTATGCTGATTCCGAATATACCACAGTATGCTGAAAAAATTATTTCGCACAACAAATCGCAAAAAATAGGCTATTTTGAAAATTTTGACTACGTTTTTGAAAATTTCAACCCGAAGATGTAATCCGATCATGCTGGCCAACGAACTTGAACTTTCGTTTTGTGTCCTTAACATTTTAAAATTTGTTTGAAGTTGCTAGCACAATTCTACGGACAGTTATCGTCTGGAATGACACATACATACATATATACATACATACATATATACATACATACATACATACATACATACATTAAAAAATGCGTTAAACTTCAGAATATGATTCAGAATAGCCTGAAACGGATTTCTGCATAAAAGTTTTTCAAAAATTCACATTCTACAAATTTTGAGGCGAGAGCAATAGCTTAATTTTCTTTAAAAATTCGCTAAAAGAGCATTCTCATTTATTCCCTAAATCAATAGACACGTGTACACCCCTATTTTCACTACTGCCCTCCACCTTCCTTCTTGATCATTTTTCCCTCACTTCTATTCCATAATTCATTGCCATTCCTTATCTTTCTCATTTTCATCATACTGACAGCTTGTAAGTACGATTTTATAGCCTTGTGTAAATCATTTCTCACTTACCACTAAAATGAGTAAGCGGAAATCATAAAAGGAAGATGGAGCGAGAGTGGGAAGAGCGGTATTATTTTACGGAAGTGAACGAACCTAACGAAACTTATATGTTTGATGTGTGGGGATGATTATCGATATGCATGACAATTATAATTTGGAAAGACTTATCTCGAAAAATCATCCTGAATTTGATTTCAAGTATCAGGTTGGTTCTATCTTGAGTACGGGTTTTATCGAAAAAAGCCTGGCAGGTTGAGTGAGCAATATAGCTTCCTCACTTATGGTAACATGGACTCATTTATAGATCAGTTAGTGACCAAAAATGTATTGAATTTGTAGTTAGGGTATGTAAATACGCCACCATACGATATAGAACCGTTCTGGGCCTATCCTCTTCAATCGAAATCAGGCTGTTGGATTCGGAGAAATAGACTTTTAAGGAAATTCACGTTTGCGAATGAGCACTCACTCGAACTGATCTGATGGCCATTCATTAAATTTGTAAGGAACCATTCAGGATGTAGCCCGCTCAACCCCAGAAAATTTAATTGAAATTCGCCCAATAGTTTGGGAGTTATGTTCCTGACAAAGAGTTTTACGTTTGCGCATGCGCAGTAGCCATTACTGGTCTGATTGAGATTAAACCTATAAGCAATGTCCTTGAGACCATTCTTAAACTACCAACCGATTTTCGAATCATTCGGGCCATTAGAAAGGGAGGAATTAATGTTAATAGAAATACACGTTTGGGCATGCGCAAAAGCCACTATTGAACCGACGGTGATGAAATTTATAGGAGACCGTCTGGGGTCAAGCCCGCATAACCCCTGTGGCTCAATAGTTTCGGAGTTATATCTCAGAAGTCAACATTAGAAATTTCAATGTTTCAAAATAGGTAATGAATAATTACAATTTTCATATTTATATGAAAGTGCCCACTTGCATGAGGTAGGTAGCAATTTATTCGATTTCAAAATCCTAAAGTGTTTGACTATGTGATTAAGCACTGAAAAAATAAAAATTACCAATATTTCCATTAAAATATGGAATGAGGTCAGTTCAAACAAGTTTAAACTCATAAAACTAAATTTGTTAGACGAGGGAAGGGTCTGAAATTGAAAACGGCTTGAAATATTTCACCCGGACTGGCACACTGCAGTCAGATGATGGGGTTCACACTCATATTATATATTTATAAAATGTTAGTTTCTACGTCTGTACGTTGATTAAAATCATTAAATTTTGCGTTCCTTTTTCTTTTCGTGGTTTTTGAAGATGATTGGTACCGATTCTCAATTTTTCTGTCCGTATGTCAAATCACAGGAAAAATACACAGGCTTTAAATCTGACTCATGGAGGGTTTTTTGGGGAGAAGGTGGGTTGGAATGGGGTATATCGGACATCACTGAACAAACCGGTGGTTCGAGAGGTCGAATACGATTACGCTAATTTAAATCACAGTCCAGTTGAAAATTTCCAAATCCTAGCCATGTGTTTGAAGGAGAAGTAAAATGTAAACCTCAACTTTTTACAATCCATAACATGGCTTTACAGAAATTTATAATACAAACAAATAAATTAAATTAAAAAGAGGATAGGGAGAATAAATGGGGTACCTTCGACATTACTGAATAAACTGGATATATGAATGAATATGTTTGTATCAGTTCAAGTTAAATCACAGGCTGCTTGAAATTTTTCTAATTTAAACCATCGGGAAGATCGGGTGTTGCCGAGACAATCGGTCGTGAGTAGATTTTTGGCAGTAAGCACAATCCACGTGCTAGAAGCGTTTATGCCAACACCAGTAAATGCTGTTGCTTTGGCCATAACTGTTTCGGAGCTTATATCCATAAAACAGAAAACGAAGCGAGCCATTCGTGTCAAATAAAGTTAAATTTCTTCTAGTACTTTCATATTTTGTAAGAGTTTTTCATGTTGAATTAAATTTGACTATTAGGAATTCATTTTCAATATAAACTAAACTTAAAACAAGAGATCGGTACATACATATAGGGAGAAGTGGCTTATCAATTCCACAACTAAAACATTGTAGGAATTTTGTTTGCGAGTCCTTCAAATTAGCGAAAGTATTGTGATCACTTTATTTTGTACAGAGCCGATGTTGTTCAAAGAGCTCTTAAAAAAAAAAAAAAAAAAAAAAAAAAAGCGAGTGTTAAATAGTTTTGATTTTGAAGAACCACAAATTTTCACCTTCCAAAAATGATCACGTGGTTTCGGCACCTACGTTGAGATGAGATTTAATTTAATTTTAAGATTCATAATTTAATTCCGTGATTATTAAATATTCAAGTAAGAAGCCATTTTTCAGTCCCTTCTATTAAAGTCACTCTATAGTTGCTGATGAAAAATAATTGTCTGTCCAACTTATATTACAGGTCCATCGTAATAGCATTCGTCTGTAATAAATACAAGTAGGGGAAGTAGTGGGAAGCCTCGCACCAGATGTTTATTATTATTCCTCAACGGTCCACGCTCGTTAAACGATTCTGAAAATTGGAAGCACTATTAGTAAAATTTGCGCTCTTCAGTACTAGGTACCAACGTAGGCTCTTCAATGCTACTACCTATGTATAATACGTAAATTACTATGTTAATAATCATACTAAACGTAATCATTACAGGATAATTATAATCTTAAACGTTACAGCTTGATAATCATCTATTGTAATTCTACGTAAGTTCTACAATGCTTTCGAAAGTTTTTCTGGGAAGTATCGTTGAACAACTTGCATATTTAGAAACTAAATGAGGTAAAGATATCTCACACACACACCGCCAAACACACACACACACAAACAAACAGACTTTTGTACTAACTTGAATGTTTTCCCTTTGAATTGTTTTTCCCCTTACTACGACAAGGAGGCAGAGTACTCGAGTTCCAGTCTGCCTTGTTTTTCTTTCCGGAGTATTTGGTTTCTCTTTTTATATTTTCAGCACACACCAGAAATATCAAAATGAAGCGATGGTATGCGTTTTCGGTACAACAAGCTTTAAAAACAGCATTTCCGAATGATAGGTAGGTAAATTCCTTGACTTTCGCTTCCGCGTCTACCTACGGTAGCAAAAGCATTGGGTTCATTTTTCTGTTTTTTTTTTTTTTTTTTTTTTTTTTGCTTCATAATCAGAATTTCCTCTCGCATTTTACGTCAAATATCCCCCCCCTCTCGACAGTTTTTGGTTCCGTGTCTGTCTGTTCTTGTGTCCCAAGAGTTTTTTTCCTTTTTTCAGTTTTTGCCTCATAAGTACCATATTTTTCATCCAGTCTTGATGAAATTTTCTGGGATTATACGGAATTTTCATGGAAAACTATTGAAAACTATCGTGTTTCGAATTTATTGAAATTTCAGGCCTTCTACAGCACCTCTTAAAATTAGGTGATTTTGATAAATAGATTTCTGGATCATCCTGACTTGGTGCTCGATTTATGACGAGATTTTCGTAAATATCGGTCAAGTATTTCTGGTAAAAACCACACAGACGGCGTATGGCGGACGGACGGATTTTTTTAAACTCAATTTTCGGAATCTTCGTATCGTGAAACGTAAAACAGCAAATTTTGAGAGGGGGGTTAAACATTTTTCTTTCCTGGCCGATTCAGAAGGTTTATTATTGAAAATCAGGGAGTCGTAGTTGGACGAGCCGTTCTTCCGAAACTTGGTGTTTCGGTTTTCCACCGGTGGTGTCGAGTGCCTCCAAATACTCGACACAACCGTTAGAAAAGTACTCATTTCTAATTTTCACTGTCATTTGAGGAAGTTATGGTTATTTTAGTGATATATAGTTGAAAACACGAGAAATTACATCTTGATTCAGAAGGTTTATCATTGAAAATCAGGAAGTCGTAGTTGGGCCCCCCGTTCTTCCGAAACTTGGTGTTTCGCTTTTCCACCGCTGGTGTCGAGTGCCTCTACATACGGCCCAACTCGACACAACCGTTGGAAAAGTACTCATTTCTAATTTTCACTGTCATTTGAGGAAGTTATGGTTATTTTAGTGATATATAGTTGAAAACACGAGAAATCACATCTTGATTCAGGTTTATTATTGAAAATCAGGGAGTCGTAGTTGGGCCCCCCGTTCTTCCGAAACTTGGTGTTTCGCTTTTCCACCGGTGGTGTCGAGTGCCTCCACATACGGCCCAACTCGACACAACCGTTGGAAAAGTACTCATTTCTAATTTTCACTGTCATTTGGGGAAGTTATGGTTATTTTAGTGATATATAGTTGAAAACACGAGAAATTACATCTTGATCGTTGATCATGTTGATGTTCCTGAATGAGACTCTCCTAACCCAAGGTGAATTTCGATGTTGTCTTCACAACTACCCTACCAAGTTCCCTTCTTTCTTCTACCACCACATTTATTTCTATTGAAATCTACAGAAATCAAGTTAAACTTTTTGGTGAGAATAACCCATGTATAAATTTCTCCCTTGAGGGGAAAAACAATAGATCATGGATATGTAGTTGTAGACATTACTTTTCACTCTGTTGGGATGTTGGGAAAGTAGAAATGGACATTACTTTCCACTCTGTTGGGATGTTGGGAAAGTAAAAACTCCCGCGCTACTTTCGTTCCATGCTAAAACAGTAGTCTAAGTCGGTTGTTGTAGGCACATCATTGCGGTAGTACCTCATTGATTTCTACCAAGCCTTCACTTTTCGAGTTAATGATAATTTTAAGTGCCGTAGCGTTGCATTTTGTGTGGAGAGAAAAAAAAGCTCGCACCGTAAGGCTGTAATTTCCCGATGGGCCCGTTTATATGGGACACCCTGTATGAATGAGAATATTGTTTGTTTTTTGGTCCGAAGTCACTGGCCAAACGGCTCAACAGATCTTTATGCGGGCGGGCGCGAATTGACAAGCAAGTTCCTGAATAGAACTTAGGCTATATCAGAATCCTCTAAACTTCCTTTTTCATCAAGAAATCGGCTTTCCCTAACGGTGTCGCCCGAGTAAACAACTTCGTATTTAAGGAATAACCCACAAATTTGACTTTGGCAGTGAACATTTTTACATCAAAATCATGGCGAGTATGGTTTGCTGGAAAGAAATTTTCGCTACGATTCCAACGAAACCAAAACGATTCTCGTTCGTGAGGTGGATCTCAATTTATACGTCGAAAAGGGTCGTCAAATATAGATATCAAAAACAAATCATGAACCCTGGCGACAAATTGTTTACTAATATTATTTTTTTGTTCCAATGCGTAGACATTGTATTGAGCAATAAGTGAGTAGCCACGTGTTAGAAGGTAATATTGAATAATAAAATTGGAGTTTAATTATTGTAACATCAATTCAACACCAACGAAGTGATAAAAGTGAATGTAAATTATAAATGTAGCGTGCAGGTAGCCACCTTGCGATTAATATCTGTGTGCGCACATCCGCCAATTTTTCTGAGTAAGAATGTGAGAGCCACCCAGATTAGCTAAGCGAATTCTGAAACTGATTTTCTCCCTATTCTACCTAATACTGAATTTCGAAATGGAACGTCTTTGGCTTTACGGGGTAACAATGAAAAGGCATGGAACCACAGATCTCCTGACTCGGAGGCTAAATGTAACTATTTGCATTACGCTTCCTATTTAATTTGAATAACTCAATTGAAATGGAGCTTGTAAGGAACTACGACGGAATTACAAAGACAGGGTATGAAGCCATTCATATTTGCTGCCCGACCTGAAACTCTAATTTCATTCGTTTTTAACTTTCGACGGTGATGTTCGAAATGAAGCTTTGATGAGTTGTAAAATTCATTTTCTATTCAATCAATGACGTTGAAATTTGAAGTAGAGCCTCTTTGGAACTAGTGGAAAAGTTTGACAATAAAGGGAGCATAGCTCTGGGGCTTTCGAATTTCTGACTTCGATGGGTTTTTTGCAAAACAAAACAATTAAATTGCCATTTTACCAGGTGTAACCGTAATCTATACACCTTCAACCTGACAACAAGCAGTTAATTTGAAATGGTACCTAATCACCTTCTCGAAGCGATTAATAGCTGTGCACTTGCGACTGCGTAAGTTTCTGGGTAAGAATGAACGAGCCACCCAGATTTGCTGGGCGCGCTCTGAAACGTTAACTCTTTCCTTTTTGACCCAAGATAATTAAATTTACATTGGAAGCTCTGTGGGACTACGGAGTAACGATGAAAAAGTATGGAGCCTCCTAGATCAGCTGAGGATTCAGCTGAATCCTTTCCTATTAGATCTGCGATACTGACATTTAAATGAAGCCTGTCAGAGACGACTGGGTACAAATGAAAAGAGGCATGGAGTTACCGACATCAGCAGAACGAGTTGAGGCATTCGAATGTCTTACTTCGATGGATTGTTTTTTGCAAAACAACAACACTAACAATAACTCATGACCAGGTGTAGCAGCAATCTTTACACCTCGAACCGGCCAACGCCCGGGAAATCGGCTAGTTATAATCTATATAAACCAAACTTCGTTAGTTATCTTTTCATAATACCCAATTCCCTAATTCATTTATATATTAATGTGTAACAACTTGAAATCAAAATAATTGAATTATTGGGTAGTGTTAGTAGTTTGAATATATGTAGGTAAATTTCCAACTCTATCACACCTTCTACACACGCGCTGATAAAATTCGATGAACCAAAATCGGAATAGATGAACGTGAACAAACTATTGCTTCCACACTACCGAAGTTGGGAAAGCTTTGTATTCGTGCAGGAGGTCAAAAATTTGTTTGTCCTCCAAAATCAGAATTTCCTCTTATTTTAGCGAATTTTTGAAGAAAATTAAGCTATTGCTCTTGCCTCAAAATTTGTAGAATGTGAATTTTTGAAAAACGTTTATGCAGAAATCCGTTTCAGGTTATTCTGAATCATATTCTGAAGTCTAACGCATTTGTTAATGTATTTATGTATGTATGTATACAGGGTGTCCCATCTAAACGGGCCCATCGGGAAATTACAGCCTTACGGTGCTAGCTATCGAAAAATTGAACTGGACCTTTTTTATAGTATTTCAACTCAGTTTTACGATGCGGAAGTCCGATTTTTATTTTTCCATGTTTTAGGGTCTCAAATCATTGATTGGAACTTACGGTTTCCTCTCGACCCCCAATTCTAGGTTGAATTTGGAACAGAAAAGGCCTCCATGAAATTTTCTTTTTGGGGCTTCGTTTCTGAGTTATTCCACTTTTTGCGAAATACAAAAAATCGCCGATTCCTTCTAGACATTACCAACACTTTCTCACTATTTTCATCTTCAATTTTTGAGAAATTCACCACAATTTTGAAATCAGCATTAAACTATCTATCATCAGACCCCAGCGTCCATAATCAACAATCACCATCAGGGGGATGACATTACACTTGAACCGCTTACGATTTAAAAAAAAATTTCCAAATCGTTGTTTTAAAAAAAAACCCCTTCAAACTGTTCAGTACACACTGAATCACTGTTCAGAATACAGTTTAAAAAATGTACCACAAGGAGACTTCCAGTCAGTTGTGTTGTGATAAATCGAAAATGCCACCTGCTCCTTTTGCAGCTGAAGTTTTTCAGCATACTAACATGTGGTATATTCGGAATCAGCGTAAAATTTCCTATAAGAATATGTATCGAGTATACAAAAATTTCAAAGTTGAAAAATCAGTCAAAAATCGAAATACTGCCGTTCGTTGGTTGTAAAAATCGGTAATATTTGCACAAAACTTTGTTTCATACATATATCAATACAAATTTCAAATTCAAATTTCAATACAACTAACGTATAATAACGTGTGATTTAAGAAAATTCGCTCATACGATCATGGTGCATGACTGGAACTTTTTCCCGTTTCACAGGTTCCCCATCAATTTCAGTTCCGTGCCTGTCTGTTAGTCTGTCAATGGTCAATTTCTTGTCCCAGGCAAAACTGTACGAAATCGCAATCCGATTGTGATGAAATTATCAGGGATTTTGAATAAGAAACGAGTCGGTAAATATTGATTAAATTTTTGGAGATTAGGCTGTTTAGCCTCAGTAGACGGTGTCCTATAGGACGGCAAATACCCAAGCTACGAACTCATTTATCATTTTGGTCACTAGCTGATCTCTAAATATGTCGATATTAATATAATTGAGGAAGCTATAGGTACTGCCAATCTTGGCAGACTTTTAGCAAATTTTTGAAGAAAATTAAGCTATTGCTCTCGCCTCAAAATTTGTAGAATGTGATTTTTTGAAAAAATTTTATGCAGAAATCCGTTTCAGGCTACTCTGAATCATATTCTGAAGTGTAACGCATTTTTTATGTATGTATGTATGTATGTATGTATGTATGTATGTATGTATGTATTCGTGTATATATGTATGTATGTGTCATTCCAGACGGTAACTGTCCGTAGAATTGTGCTATAAACTTCAAACAAATTTTAAAATGTTAAGGACACAAAACGAAAGTTCAAGTTTGTTGGCCAGCATGATCGGATAACATCTTCGGGTTGAAATTTTCAAAAATGTAGTCAAACATTTCAAAATAGCCTGTTTTTTGCGATTTGTTGTGCGAAATAATTTTTTCATCATACTAACCTGTGGTATATTCGGAATCAGCGTAAAATTTCCGATAAGAGTATGTATCAAGTTTTCAAAAATTTCAAAGTTGAAAAATCATTCTAAAATCGAAATAATGGTAGTTGTAAATAGCGACTGAAATGTCGAAGATTTCTTCAAAAATTCGCTCATGGGGTCATGCTGCATGACTGGACTTTTTTGTTGGTCGCCAGTTAGAGCGAATTTTTGAAGAAAATTAAGCTATTGCTCTCGCCTCAAAATTTGTAGAATGTGATTTTTTTGAGAAAATTGTATGCAGAAATCCGTTTCAGGCTATTCTGAATCATATTCTGAAGTTTAACGCATTTTTTTATGTATTTATGTATGTATGTATGTATGTATGTAGTATGCTAAATAATTTTTTCAGCATACTAACATGTGGTATATTCGGAATCAGCGTAAAATTTCCTATAAGAATATGTATCAAGTTTTCAAAAATTGAAAGTTGAAAAATCAGTCTACAATCGAAATAATGCCGTTCGCTAGTTGTAAATAGCGACTGAAATGTCGAAGATTTCTTCAAAAATTCGCTCATGGGGTCATGCTGCATGACTGGACCGCTATACAAACAAAATACATTTGGATTTAGAATAATAATATACTGGGTGTCCCAAAACTACCAGTAAAAACTTCCTGGTCAATTCCAAAGCTCATTTCTGATCAAGTTTTTTAAATTTATTAGCGAATTTTTGAACAAAATTAAGCTATTGCTCTCGCCTCAAAATTTGTAGAATGTGATTTTTTGAAAAAATTGTATGCAGAAATCCGTTTCAGGCTATTCTGAATCATATTCTGAAGTTTAACGCATTTTTTTATGTATGTATGTTTGTATGTATGTATATATGTATGTACCTATGTATATATGTATGCATGTGTCATTCCAGACGATAACTGTCCGTAGAATTGTGCTAGAAACTTCAAACAAATTTTAAAATGCTAAGGACACAAAACGAAAGTTCAAGTTCGTTGGCCAGCATGATCGGATTACATCTTCGGGTTGAAATTTTCAAAAACGTAGTCAAAATTTTCAAAATAGCCTATTTTTTGCGATTTGTTGTGCGAAATAATTTTTTCAGCATACTGTGGTATATTCGGAATCAGCATAAAATTTCCTATAAGAATATGTATCGAGTTTTGAAAAATTTCAAAGTTGAAAAATCAGTCAATAATCGAAATAATCGAAGATTTCTTCAAAAATTCGCTCATGCTGTCATGCTGCATGACTGGACTTTTTACTCACAAGGGCGACTGAGGATCGGGCTGCCGAAATTCGGGTCTGAAGTAGGACCGGAGTGATATATCTATCATAACTTCTGTAGGTAAAAGTGCTGCTCAGTTTTTGAAGGAGCTACCATTATGTAGGAGCGCCTTTCAGCCTCTGTGGTAGTTGAATAGACGTTAAAGAAGGAGCTTGTAACAGAATCTAAAATAATGTGATGAGGAGCGCCAAACAGACTCTGAGAAGGTGCAATAGGCGCTCCTTCAGGGAGCGCCTAACAGTGTCTGGAAGGGTGAAATAGGCGCTCCTCAGGGAGCGCCTAACAGTGTCTGGAAGGGTGAAATAGGCGCTCCTCAGGGAGCGCCAAATGAGAGCGCATAACAGTGTATAGAAGTGAAAATGAGCGCCTAACAGTGTATTCATAAATCTATATATATATATATATATATATATATATATATATATATTAAATTCAATTTTGTGTAGTCAATTTGTAATTTGTAGCATGATCTTTGTAAATAAAATACATAATGTAATTAAAATGGCAAGTTTTAATTTTCCAATCAATGGGGGAAAAATTTTTAAAAAAGTTTGCATTTTGAAGAATAAATGCCACGTTTGGCCAAAATAAGTGCCATTTTGCCATGTTTTTTAGAGCCACGTTTGGCAAAAATAAATACCATGTTGTGAAGGGCTCTGGTAATGAGTAATACAATCGAATACCAGTTCTTCACAGAAGTTATTTACCTATTTCTGAAGTGGAAGCTGCATTGATAATTATGTTTTACAAAAAGCCTCGAAATTGGAAAAAAATAAAGCATGTCACGATGACCACTGTCGCATTGCACTTGCCTGTTAGACCATTATAGAAACGTAATCAGCGTTAAAGGAATTATTTACGAGTATATTGAGCTCACTTCCAATCTGATATCTATACTGTTCATATCGTGTAAATAAATAATTTAACAATATGGTTTAGTTTCTTGACCGCTAGGTGATAATTAGCACAGTTTTAGGATCTTGAGAATCGGTCAGGATAATAAAATTCAGGTCTTCAAAGCCAACGTTTCGATGTATTTATACATCATCATCAGAGCTACAAAAAATATGAGATTCCGAAAGTCTATCAATTGATCAGCTGTTTTTTGACATGTTACATTATGACAAATAGAAAAATTAATAATAAATATACGTAGGTATACATATTTATTAGATACCTTGGAGAATTTAGGCAGATTTCTACAAAGTCATTTCGTAGTTGATAGCACATGTAGTACATATACAATACATTCATGTCATCTACATACATTAACTAGTGAAGAACGTGACAAATTAAAAATTGGTTGAAAACCCCTACTTCTTAAAGTAATGTACACGTTAGTTATGGACTAGCAGTTTTTGGGAGGAATTCAAAGATGGATTGATCAGAATAGGTGGAGGATAGAAGATACAGAACACTTCCTATGAAATATTAATTTGGTATATTAGGTAAGTAAGTACCTACTAGGAGAAAAAGGGATATTAAACAATATGAAAACAACAAATTAAATTTATATATAAACTTGATATATAAATTGATATGTAAAATTGATATTTATATATTGATATATAAAATTGATGATGTATAAATTCATCGAAACGTTGGCTTTGAAGACCTGAATTTTATTATCCTGACCGACTCTCAAGATCTTAAAACTGTGGTAAATATTTTATTTTATTCTATTTATCACCCAGCTTTCCAGAGGCCAAGGAAATGTTACCTTTGCTGAGGGCGATGAACACTATCATCCAAACGACTGCTAAATTGAACGTTAGTTGGAACTTGAGCGTTCCGGGAGAGTTGGATGGATTTTCCACGTTTTGCCTTTGCAGCACAACCCCGCTGAAGTAGTCGGCCACAGTTTCCTCCAATTTGATAGAACTATTATACCTCCAAGACGAGCCTCCTGGAATATAGAAACTTATGTGATCAGTTCGAACATGATTAAAAAAACCCTGGCAAAATATTTCACAAGGTTTTATAATTTCATTATCAAATTATAACTACTACATAGATGTTGGCCCCAACCGGAAGAAAGTCAATGAAATAAAACACAACATTTTGAAGGGACATATATAACAAGGTACATATATATATATATATATATATATATATATATATATATATATATATATATATATATATATATATATGTCCTTCCGGAAGATAACTCTCCTTAGGATTGAGATAAAAAGTCCGTTCTTGCGCCAAAAAATCAAGCTTTCCAAATGAAAGGATAAGTTTGTTGGCCAATACTTTTTTGAGCACATTAAATTGGTCAAATTTCAATAAATGTGCTAAAAAATCACCAAAAATGGCTAAAACGGCTAAAAATTGTTGAATTGATAATTATTAGCAGAATATTGCTCAAATTAAGTTTACCAAATAGAACATTCAAAAATTTATGAACAAAATTATTCTGAAAAATGTACTTAAACGTCATCCAAATTTGCTAAAAAACGTTACAAATTGCAAAAAAGCTAAAAATCCAAAATCTCTTGACAGATTGTTATTTAGAATACGTTCTTGGCCATAAAATTGAAAGTTAACAATTTCTTTGCACTCAAAAAGCTCAAATTTCAAAACAATCTAGCATGCAATACGATAATTTACGAAAATTAGCTCATAAGACCATGCTGCATGACTGGAACTTTTTATTTTATTTTTATTTTTCATTTAAACGTCATTTTTTCCCCGATTTATTGTCAGAAATTAGGCGCAGGATCGATTATGAATTAAGGGGAGGGGGGGGGGGGGGTGCACTTTGAAATTTTTAAATTTTCAGTACTGCATTGGAAAAGTTTATGTACCTATAAGATGGTATAAAAAAAGACTAATTCTATTTTCGCGGGATGGCAAAATTATATTTTGGCAAAAAGATCAATTTTATTTACAAAATGAATAATTTATTTACATGAAGGCTAATTGTATTCGCAAATAGATCATTTTATCAGCAAAAACTTCATTTGCAAATACGATATGGTCATAGGTGATGATTTTGGTTTTAACATGTTTAATGTTTTAGGGCTGGGGGTCGTTCTGTGAATTCCGACACGACACGCAAATCTGCAACGTTTTTTTTCTGATGATTTCCGCTTACAACCGAGTCGTTGCTAGGGAAATGGTACTTCGTCGTTTTTCATCCCACAAAATTCGTTGACCATTCGTTCGAAAGCTCTCGATTTATCCAACCATATTATGTTAACTACTGCGAAGTGCGTGGCCAACAAGCTGAGTTATGAGCATGGTTATTTGAATAATTGTGTACACTCAGGTGATCATTCTCAATAATTGATATTGTGAACATGATTGCAACCGCTTGTTAATTTCTGATGATTTCATTGAGTTGGTGTTTCGATGATTTGATTCATAGCAGGTGATCCGAATATTGCGAGAACGGTTTGATTTGTGAAGTTTTTAGGTATCAATTTATTGTTCTTTAGGAAGGATGTACTCACCGATAAGACCGAGATACGGTTCGGCCCAGCGGTAGGTGTCGTGTTTCGTGATGAAGGAGTCGCGGAAGTAGACGAGCATCCAAGAGACACCGACGATGCTGTAGATCCCCAGTAACGCTTGCGAGATTATGAGGGCTACCCCGATTCCCTGGAAAAATGAGAAATTAATATAGTCAAACGTTGTACCAAACGAATGTGACAAAACGTAACAAATAAAAAAATGTCTGTATTTACTATGCCGTCGATAAGAATTGTCATGGCTTACTGAATCCCCCTCGGTTTCCAGGAGGCCGGAAAAAGATTCTCATTTCCAAGAAGTGACGTTTACGAGAATACAGGGTGTCCCGCATAAGGTGGTCGGTACCTTCTTCAGAAACGTTTTGGAGCCATTGCAATAGCTTCATTTTGCTAAAAATACCTATTGGTATTCCCTCTGGAAATTTTGTCCTTCTAAATTTAGCGTCCTGGGCTTTATTTAGCCCAGTCGGTTCATATAAACACAGCAAAATTAACGGAAAACGAACGCAGACAGTTTGTTGACGAGCAGTACAATGAAATGGTGGTGGTGGATTTCGATTTCTGCCTTAGTATGCACGACCATGACAGATGTAGGTTTTGGGTAGTTGAGAAATGAGGCTAATTAATAAACATCTTCTTCGATGTCCGACCCGCCACACATGGAAAGTTGGATAGGCAGAGCAGTGGAGCTAACAGCCCCTCACACCACCCTCAAAGCAAACCACCATCCCTCTTACTGTAAGGGTCGTTCTTGCACTACATTTATTTTTCAAGGGCCTCCCTTAAACCACCCTTCAAAAATTAAGGGAGCTCCCTTACTCAAACATCCCTCCAACTTCGAGGGTCGTTCTAGCATACCACGTTGTTGGAATAATCACTATATTTACGTATATTCTCATCAAGCCAACGTTTCACACGATTTATTGTTCATCTTCAGGTTATTAATGATTTGATCGAACAAAAGAGATAAATTTGAGTTAGATAAGGAGTCGAGACAAAATATAAATATCTTAATAAACTATGAAAAATAAAACTTGATCAAACATTAAAAAAAATAAGGTTTTATAGGTAAGTTCTGTAGCACCAAGTTCAGTTTTTCTAAATTTCGTCTCAATTGCATATCCAACCTTTATTCATATTCTGATTAAAATGTAAACCCTGTGGTACTTACTTTTGGTGATGAACCATAGCTTGTGAACCATAACATCTTACCTAGCCAGATTGGAAACTTTTTCCCTACTCTTTTTCCTAAGAACCTTATCCCATATGGTATCAACGAGATCTCCTCCATATCCGTTACTAGCCGCTATGCTTTTCATAATGGATTTTACTTTTGATAAATTTTGTCACCATTGGAATAGATTGTGCTCGGTTGATCATTCTATGGAAGGCTGCATGCTTGTGGACTAAAGGGTGATTTGAAGTACTACGGATGGTTATTTCGCTATATGTATCTTTTCTATCAATTGAAAAATAATCCCCCTTTCACTTCATCTGATTAGCTGTAATCTCCCTTCACTTTGTTTGCACTTAATTGGTTGTACCTCCTGCTCCTTACCTTTCTCTTGACCAATGGGATTCAATCTCCCTTCACCTCTGACTATAAAAGCCATGTCCTTTCTAATGTGTCTTCAGTTATTATTTGTTACTGATGATGGCCTAACCGTCGAAATCGATTTATCATTGTAACTCTTCATTTTTCGTGGAAATAGACCACGTTTTTTTCACAAACTTCCGTTTTGAAGCAAACAACTGTTGTTCCATATAATAGAAGAAGGGTGTTGACCGCTCTGGTACGTTAAGCCTTTATCACATCAGATCAATACCAGTCAATATACTCTTACAAATCGAAGCAAGTAAATGGACCCACAAAAGGTCCATCAACCTAGAAACGTACTCCACTATTTTAACTCGAACAGACTTAATTAGTTCTAAAGAATTGACGCGTTGTTTCAACATCAATTTCAGTCCACACTGTATCGATTTATTATAAATTCAATTAATTAAGTATTTGTGACTAATTATTTATTATCATGTCTTATTTAAGAGTTGAATAGCTAAAAAGTGTATCTACGTGTAACATATGGAAATAATTCAGTGTCAAACCTGAAAAATCGGTGAAATTTTCCACATGTCCATCGTGCCGGCTCCAAGCAGTTGGCCCAAGGCGACGTGGAACGTGAACAATGGAATTCCCAAGATTACGGACATGACGAAAAATTGGATTATAAAATTCGCTGAAACAGATAAAAAACACTTCAATTTTTATGTTAATGTTTCAAGCATAAATGAATGTAATGGATAGGTTAAACGGAAACAACACCAATAAAACACCAGCTGTCAACTTTAGTCCCTCTGGCCACAAATCTATGACTTTATTCCTGTATTAGGCAAACAGAAATGGTTATTTTTTAATCTATCAGTATCTTTGCTGCATTAGCACATACGAAAAGCAAGCAAATTAAACCATATAGTCACCAATGGGTTTTAACATGGATATATTTTTGGGCTGGGGTTCATTTTAAAATTTGAGTAACGACATCAAAATTTGTGACAACCCGGCACTTTAGATTATTATTAACTTGAATGAAAACTGAAGGTTTTTCTCCGCACAAAATGCAACGCTCCGGCACTTTAGATTATTATTAACTCGAATAGTTAGGTAGAATTTATATTGATTTTTCAGTTCAACCAATGAGTTACTAGGGAAGAGTAACTCCCATAGTTTTCATAGTAGGATAATCGTTCGCCACTTTTTAGAATGCTCTCATTTTATCACAACATCTCATGACCTCTAAGCCATTGTAGTGTCAAGGAATGATGATTCATTACTCTTAGTTATAAACTAATATTGTTTTGTAACCATAATGGAATAATCTTGTGAAAAGAAGGCACTACATGGTTGGTATACAATTGAGTAGTAGGTACCTACTGGTAAGCAGGAGGTACTAGACATATCCATGATCTTTTGTTTTTCCCATCAAGGGAGAAATTAAAATGCTTGAAAAATTTAATTAGTTTTCTTTAATTTTCTAATTTTTATCAGGTATCATTTTTATGAATTGAAGACAAATTATAAAAATCGGCCTGGAATTATTGAATCGGCCCCCAGAATTTTTTTAAAACATGAGTGCAGTTGAAACTCATAAACATATCTCCTAACGAATCAGAGAAATGTATGTCTTTGTGCCCGTCTCATTATTTGAAACTGGTGAGCACTAGTTTTTCACGTTGTCTCAATTCATTTTCATAATTGTCCCCAGTTCACCCTAGGAAGTTGAGATTTGATAGGGACGTCCGGACGTCCCTGGGACGTCAGGAGACGATTGAATTGATTGGCTCCTTCCTAATCAATCCAGTAAGATAAATTCTCTCCTGTTCATCCTAAGAAATTGAAACTAGATAGGGAGAGTCTCAGAGACACTAAGACACAATTGAAGTGATCGGGTCTTTTCTGATCAGCTGACAAAGCTAATTTAATTGAGACATTTTTTACTTGAGACACTATACTACCGTTCTACTGTATTACATCGTTGCATTAGGGATGGGTGATCAAAAGCTACGTGCATCGGACAACTGTATGAAACACTTATATTCACTGTTCATCATCTGGCGTCATGGCTCAATTAGTTAAAGCATGTGTCTGGTGACGAGGAGCTCGCCTACTTGATTTCCGGTGGACGCAACATTATTTTTTGATCTTACGATAAACAGACGCACAATGTATAGAAAATTTCAATTTATGCGTTGTGCGGGTTAGTATCATGTGTTGTGCGGGTTAGTATACCCTGTCCGTGTTGGCCCCTGCGCCAGAACGTACCTTTTATATCTACTTTGATTTCATGTTGAAAGGGAAAATACGTCGTTTTTTAATAAAACTCACCTCCGAATTGTACGCTAAGGATGGCGAACCTCGAGATGTTGAAGATGCCGAGGGTGCAGGCGAGGCAGGCGAGAGCGTTGCTGAAAGAGTGCGGCCACTGCCCTAAAGGACTCAGCCCAACTTCCTCCATCTCGCCTTCCCTGAAACAAACAATAAATATTTGGTTTTAGAAAGAACATACAAATATTAATTTATTGTATTTATTAATGGTGATACATAATTTTTCTGCCAATAAGGGATGAGTTCGTTGGACAACACTAATAAATTATTCAAAATACGCGTTAAAAAAAACTCATAATCTCTAAATGATTCAAATACGTAAATGACAAAAAACTGCTAAAATACATTCAAATTATATTTCTTTAGAATATTTATCAGAGAAATATTACTATACAAGATAAAATAATAAATAAAATATTTATCAGAACTAAGAACTATAGAATAAAAAAAATTGTGCACAAAAGTATGCAGAAGAATTAAACTAAACTGATAGGGGACCATCTACAACCTAACCCATCTATTCTCTGACAATTTCATCAAAATCGGATGAAAACAGTGGAAATTAAGGTCGTTGCAAGGATTTCACATAGGCGCATGCGCAGTAGCTATTAATGATACAATCATGTTGAAATTGATATGGGATGATCAAATAGTCATCCCCCAACTATCATCAAAATTTGAGCGAGATTGGACGACAAGGGCGTGAAAAAATTGATCACAATGGAATTTACGTTTGCGCTTGCACTGAGTGGAGTACTGATTTTGCAACAATGCAACTGACAGGGGGCCGTCTACACCCTAGCTCGCAGATTACCTAAAAATTTCATCCAGATCGGATGAAAACTGTGAAAAATAAGCTTATTACAAGGATTTCATATTGGCGCATGCGCAGTAGTTATTATTGATAGAATTATGTTGAAATTGATATAAGATGATCAAAATGTCATCCTCCAATTATCATCCAAATTTGAGCGAGATCGAAAGACTAGGGCGTGAGAAAATGATGCTTGGTAGAATTTAGGTTTGCACATGCGCAGAGTGAGGTATTGAGTCTAAGAACGATGATAGGAGACCCCTTTGCCCGCACGTTCCCTGAAAATTTCATCCAAAGCGAATGAAAACTATGGAAAATTAGCTTGTTACAAGGATTCTCGGACACACACACGCACACTCACTTTTTTTTTTTTTTTTTTTTTTTTTTTTTTTTTTTTTTCCTTCAAAACTCCCCTCAAAGGCGGAGGGGGCTCACAATGAACAAATAAAATTAAAAAAAGTGGGGAGGACGCCCAGGTTTACCCGACGCCGGCTCAAGGGATAAGGGAAGTTGCAGGATAAGGAGGAAGAATGAGATGAAAGGAAGTGCCTCTATAAATTGACCACCAGTTTAAGAAGAACCCCTCAGGACGCGGGTGGTGATACCACGGAGCACTCCTGCTGAGATGCCCAACTCAAGTAACTCCGTGGCGCTTTTCCCGCACCATGACACACACCCCGTGCCATGACAAGGTCGCAGCCATGACCTTGATGTTATTAGGTGCCACTCCTTTTATCTCAGATATCGCTTGTCGCAGATCATTTCTATCATATTTACTTTTCTTAGCCCGCCAGGTCTGCTCCATGTCCACGCTGCCACTGACAAGCTGGACATCCAGGATTATGGCAGACCCTTCGGGATTGTCAGCAACGATATCCGGCTTCTTGCCCCGGTCACTCGGCATGTGATAAAGTCTCTCTCTCTCAACAGCCCAACCGCTGGATGACAGAGCGCCTGCTATCTGCTTGGCAATTGCATCGTGACGGGGAATGCGGCCACCGTGAGTACGAGGACACTGCTGCACCACATGATACAGATTCTCATTTTTACCCCGACAGGCACTGCAAAGGGTGTCCACTGTCCCGCGACTACTCCTCGAACACCTCACCGAGGTGGCCAATGTGGCCACCCGGACGGCATGAAAATGGCGGTAGTCGCGGGCCCCAATGCCCTCTGAAGCCCATTCCACCCACACACACACAGACATAGACACACATACAGACAGACAGACACGGAAATAAAGTTGTTCAGAATGGTCTAAAACGTAAAATGCGGGTGGAAATTTTGATTTTGGAGACCAAACATTTTTTTTCCTCCCGAAAGTGAAAACAATGCTTCCGCTACCTTTACTTTAGGTAGGCTCGGAAGCAATAAGGTAGTGCACAAGAAACAAATTTACCAAACGAGGGATTTTGGGCTTTGCCGGAAGTTATCCGCCGAGGCCAATACCACGTAAAACAAAGGTCTTGTGTTGGTAAATACGGGAGCGCTTAGTTGAACCTTAGCTAACTATTCATTCAATATTTTGTGCTGCTGTGAGAGTTTTAGAAATGTCTCTTTGATATTCAAGAGGCAGTGAGAGTCAAATATTCAAGAGTACTTCATAATGAACATCGTTTCACGGAATGCCCCTTCTGAGTGCTACGTTCCAAAGGCGTAAATGAATAACAGGGTAATTTAGGGGTTGGAGTACCTGTGGTTTACTACGATTGGAAAACGTATATGTAGAAACCTGCATACAATTTACTCAGTTTAACAATCCATTGAAGATCATGCTGAGATCGATGGTAAGGTGCATTCGAGAACCAATCTATATCATCGATAATCCATACATAAGAGAACACAAACTATCGCCCCTATTAGGTGCGATGGGGTTGAAATTGCGGAAGGTAAATATTAGTAGGGTACCGGCTCAGTGGGTGGACCAATATAATGGGCTACAAGTGTTGAGAATGTCGCGTGTGAATGTGGCAACCGTCGCCCAGGCAACCGCGAGGAGTACACAAAACCTTTGTGAGATATATCAGAGCATGAAAAAGCTTTAGGTTTTTCCTGGTCTGGTCGATAGCCTCAATGAAAACAATCGGAAAACACAACAGCGACCCACTATCGAGCCATGAAAAAACATCTGCCAAGTTGGGTGGGCAGTATAATTCCTCACATATTGTAACTTGGACGTATACTCGTACAATAAGGTATTTGAAATACGAGTCGAAATTATTGAATGCAAAACGTGGCAGTATCTAATACATGTGTATTCATGCTACAATGTAAATTAGGGTTATAATTCATGTTTGCATGCACGAAAATCTTCTAAAGGTTAACCGACGCAATAATTGAAAATTTCATCGAAATCGATTAATTATTCTCGGAATGTCATCCAATATTGATTTTGCATATGCAAAAATATTATTCAAGTAAATGCGATAAATACCAAGGGTATCATCCTGGACCCATTAGCCTCTCGAGATTGAACAAAGTCGGATCAATAGATGATGAAAAATTGACGATATAAGAAATCAACGTTTGCGCATGCGCACAGACTCCTATTAATCCAACTGCAATGACATTTATAGAGAACCGTCTAAGAGCTAACCCGCACAATCCCTGAAAATTTCATCAAAATCGATTCATTAAACATGGAGTTTTGCTTGAGTCAATCGTTAGGTATTATTTTTGCGAATTCGCGATGGTTAATTATTACTCCACCAATCGCGATATAATTTATAGAGCATTATTCTAGAGCATATACTCAACCGCCTACCGAATTTGAACGAAATCGGGCCAACAGATAATAAGAAATCCGAGTTATAAAAAATTAACGTTTGCGCATGCGCACAGGCGACTGTTAATCCGACGGAATTGAAAATTATAGGGGACTACAATTCTTGAAAAAAAAAAAAAAAAAAATTAAAAATACTATCTCATGGGGAAAAAATCATGAAAAAAGAACTTCAAAGCAATGAGGAACTTGCACCCATCTGAAATTCGTCCTGAAACCTTTTCCACTATAAACTAGAACACTTCCGATTGACAAATATATAATGAAACACAACAAAAAAAATTGTTGTAATAATTAAATTCGAGTTTAAAAATCGAGAGAAGGGGAAGGCGCTGAGAACGCTCCGTGATTGGCTGACTACTGTGTGACGTCACTATGACCGTCCCAGAAGGGGCTATACAGACTTCTATCCTGCAATAAACTACACTAACGTAAAACATGCGTTTCTTATTACTTTCTATGATGTTGCTACATCTATTCACACAACAGAAGTATCTAGGCACATCCCATTACCAAAATGTATAATTCAAATAACCATCAATGTACCTACACTTGCGAAGACCATTTCAATGTAAGTAATATACTTCACTTCCAAAATACCTACTTAACAACAAACTTAAGTAGACATTCATCTGTGAACAAACTACATATTTAAGATAACTAGAGAAAATTAAATTTAGTCATCTGGTGTAAGATTCACGTACGTTTAGAGCCCACAGAATGATTTTATGGGCAAGGGAGCATTTTATTTTTATTAGCATCTATATGTTAATAGTAACTTGTAGGTATAAATTTCGCCGAAACTATCTCAATAAAAATTTATGCTTGTTGCTGTTCTAATGATTTTCATGTCGTTAATTGCTGTTCTAACGATCCTTTTGGAGTCATTGAGAAGGACGCGCGGGGAAGTTATCAGAAATGGAACCACTGTAACGTAACAAACGAGTAGAATTTTTTATTTTAAAGAGCAGAAATCCTTCACCATCAAGTTTAGTTGAATCGAGTTGATTTTGAATTAATAAAAATTACTTAATAGGTTGTTTCGTTCATTTCTTATTTTACGCTGTGTTTATGCCTTTTGCGTCCACATTCGGCAAGACACGTAGTTATTTAGGTACTACCTACCCACTTACCTACTCTTTTAGTTATACATTATCTAGGTTCTGGTTTAAATAAGTGGTTATAGTTTACTTACTTTGTCATCTTCACTCCTTTTGTTTCAAAAGCCTCCAGTTTAATTGACGAGAGGAACTTACACAGGCCGAGAGCTGTTAGGGACGGTAAATTGAAAGACGTGCCTTTTTCATATCCCTCCTTCAACTTATTTACCTTCCCCATCTCTCGAAGAATATGAAGTAGGTATTTAGAGGTAGGTAGGTAGGTTTTTAGAGGAACAACAAATACCGAAAAGCTAACGAACACAAAGGAACAGAACTGAATTGAATTATTAAATAGCTTATCAGATAAGATATTAAGATTTACATCACGATGACGTAGGACGAGAAAGTGGGCGGAGCTAGCTGCCAAAGGCGTTTTGGCGGGCTCTCAGAAAATTCAAACTTCAAATATTTTTATAAAATCATTGAGGCTTTTTACAAAACCCATTCTTTTACTATTTACCTTAACAATCCATCTACTTTCAATTTCTGCAGTAAAAAAAAAGTGTGCAAGTTCCTCATTGCTAAAACCCGTTTTTTTTTTTTTTTTTTTTTTCCCCATGATCGTACGAGCGAATTTTCGTAATTTATCGTATTATATATAGTTTTATTGTTTTGAAATTTGAGCTTTTTGATTGCAAATAAATTGTTAAATATTAATTTTATGATGGCAAAAAACGTATTCTAAATAATATGCTATTCGAAAAGGGGTTTTAGGTTTTTAGCTTTTTTGCAGTTTTTATCGATTTTTTTAATCAAATTTTAATTAAAATTAAGTACATTTTTCAGCATTATTTTATAGTTAATAAATTTTATTTGAGCTTTATTCGGCGAAAAAATATAATTTTAACGATTTTTAGCCTTTTTTAGCAATTTTTTTGCTACATTTTTTGAAATTTTACCAATTTAATGTGCCCAAAAAGTGCTGGCCAACGAACTCATCCTTTCGAATTTTTATCTCAGTCCTGCGGAGGATAAACAAAATTTTGGAATAAAAATTTTCCGAATAATTGCAATAGCTTCATTTTGTACGAAAATTCGCTAAAATATGATTTTTTCTTGCAAAACAGCCAAATTTCGGCCATTATTCCGGTAAATTCGAATCAAACCAAGAATAGCACCATATGAACCAGCTTTGAAAAACAATGAAAATTTACTAACAAAATTTGGGTTTTATCATAATCCAGGATGTTTTGCGCAATTTAGGTAGTTATGCAACTTTGGGTGCTCACGGAACGGGTTACACGCGGTCAAAAAATCGAGTGAGGGGTTGTAAAATCATGAATCTTAACGTTTTTTCCCCATTAAAAAAAAACCAAGTTTATGTCATTCTATTCTATGTCAAAGTATTTTTACTGAGATCTAGTATAAAGTTATGAAGAATGGCGTCGGTCCCAATTTTTCACGCTGAATTCAGGGAAAAGGAGAATGGGGGGGGGGGGGGTTATCACTTCCATGAGGTTTTTAGATATTTTTGATCCGGAACCAGCTTCAATTGGTTTTTGTTAGGTATAAAATTTTCACGTACATATTCACAATCAAGTAACACAGCCAAAATGCTCCTAAACTTGTTTTGGGAACCCCAAAATGTGAAATGTAGATGGAGTTTCCGATTTTTACAGAAACTCTTGCCGAAAATAGAAATTTAACAACGTAACGGAAAGATAACAGGAAACAAAAACATACACAAGAAAGCTTGTGGTACCGTCAGTAGTGTAAACCGGTACACTTACATTCGAACGCTCATTAAAATTGACGTCATCATCCTGGAGCATTTTTTGGTTTATTATTTCCAATAATAAGCCTATGTGATCATATAGCAAAAAAAAATTATAACCCCCCCCCCCCCCCCCCCCCCCCCCCCCCAAACTTTGTCACTTTACGTTTCAAGGTGCGTAGAATCCAAATTTGAAATGTCCGTCCGCCGTTCGCCGTCCACCGTCCGGGCCATAAAAGGCCTTAGAATTGTCTTAAAAAATCTGTTCTTTCGCACATAGACTCCACTTGGGGTCTAGTTGGTTCTAACTTCTCGCCAGCTCCATCGCTCTACACCCATGGGTGCTATGAGCCAAAAATAGGTGAAAAAGTGTCTTTTTTTTTATTTCAAGTTGTATAGAAATTGGAGATTTATGAGTGAAAAGAAAATGTTAGCTATTAATTTTATGGAAAAAAAGTACTCTAAATGATACTCTTCTATTCAGAAATAGATTTTGGATTTTAGGCTATTTTTTGCAATTTTATAGATTTTTTAAAACAAAATTTAATGAAGTTTAAGTTTTTAGCATAATTTCGTACATAAATTGTTGAATGTTCTATTTCATAGTTGATAAACTTTATTTGACCAATCTTAAGCTAAAAAATATCAATTTTACGATTCTTAGCCATTTTCAGTGATTTTGTCAGCACATTTTTTGAAATTTGACCAATTAAATGATATCAATATACAGTATTGGTAACACTTAGATGACTTGGTAATAAATTGTTGTTTATCAACTTTATTAAAAAGAGTAAAATTGTGAGATTCCGCTGCTGTAATGGATTGAACCCATTTGTGAGGTCCGAAGCTCCGAGTTCCGATACTAAATATACTATAAGCGGCGTTTAATAATTATGGACCAGAGATCTACGTAGAAAGGCTGTCTAATACATAAATAATAAACCTTTGTGTTATAATTTGCAGCGTTTTCGCATAAAAACGCACGAAAATAACTGAGATATGGTTGATTTTAAGCTCCAAACCGGCCTATCCTGAAGCTTTTTCACTTGGAAACGCACACACACAGTAAACTTACATGATGCCTTTAGTTAGTAAAAAAGGAACAAAAAAACCTTGGTCGGAAACTGAAAAATGCATTGATGCCTTCAGTTTTAATGAGCATTCGAATATAAGTGTACAGGTTTATTTACACTACTATGAGATTTGTATACGCCTGTTGCTGGTGGCCACAAGTGCGCGCCAAATTACCTAATGTATTTTTCAGCTCCCGACCACGGTTTTCTTTGTTCCTTTTTTACTAACTAAAAAGCAGGCAGCATGTAATTTTACTGTGTGTTTGTGCGTTTTCAAGTGAAAAAGCTTCAGGATAGGCTGGTTTGGAGCTTAAAATCATCCATATCTCAGTTATTTTCGTGCGTTTTTATGCAAAAAACAGCTCCAGAATGATGACATCAATTTTAATGAGCGTTCGAATGTAAGTGTACAGGTTTACACTACTACAGTTGCCTTGTGATTACCGATGCTAATTCCTTTGCTATTCAACCCATTGAACTAATTTCTATGGTATTCAACTCATGAAGCCAAAATTTGAAGAGGAGAACCCTTGGAACTAGAAACGAGTCACGAACTCTAGAGCCCACCAAATGAGCTGATTGAGATCCTGAACCAATTTCTTTGCTAATAAACCAACGAAGCTGACATTTGAAATGGAGGCTTCTTGGAACATCTAAACATGAATTATAAGTTTTGAAGCCCCCTTATGAATTTAGATCAGCTAAGTAAGCCCCAGAGCTAATGTGTTCGATATTCGACCAATGAGTAACAAATTTTTACGTAGAAAACCTCAAAACGTATTCTACGCTCATCACTCTTTAGCCTTTAGGCGCAAGGCGATTAGTTTTAGCGAATTTTTCGAGAAAATTAAGCTATTGCTCTCGCCTCAAAATTTGTTGAATGTGAATTTTTGAGAAAAATTTGTGCAGAAATCAGTTTCAGGCTATTCTGAATCATATTCTGAAGTTTAACGCATTTTTTTATTGTATGTATGTATATATGTATGTATGTATGTATGTATGTATGTATGTATGTATGTATGTATGTATGTATGTATGTATGTATGTGTCATTCCAGACGATAACTGTCTGTAGAATTGTGCTAGAAACTTCAAACAAATTTTAAAATGTTAAGGACACAAAACGAAAGTTCAAGTTCGTTGGCCAGCATGATCGGATTACATCTTCGCGTTGAAATTTTCAAAAATGTAGTCAAACATTTCAAAATAGCCTGTTTTTTGCGATTTGTTGTGCGAAATAATTTTTTCAGCATACTAACATGTGGTATATTCGGAATCAGCGTAAAATTTCCTATAAGAATATGTATCAAGTTTTCAAAAATTTCAAAGTTGAAAAATCAGTCAAAAATCGAAAAATGCTAGTTGTAAAAATCGGTAATATTTGCATGAAACATTGTCCAAATTCAGATTAAACTACTCTTATGGAAGTATCCCTGTATAACCAATCCTCGAACCATGCTGTTTAAGGCTAGAACCATGCTGTAGATAGAATTTGATTCCATGTTTGTCTATCAAAATCATAAACTAAAATTTCTCTACACGATCAATAGCGACTGAAATGTCGAAGATTTCTTCAAAAATTCGCTCATGGGGTCATGCTGCATGACTGGACTTTTTTTTAAAGAGTAGTTTATAATTTTTGCATCAATACGCCATAGCCAACGTTTAACGAGATTCGCACTTCAGGAACTGACTAATTCGTCCTAGTGTTTTCTTCAATTCACTAACTGAGACTTTGTCTTCCTTCAATATTAAGTTGACGGAAATCATAACGTGCACATTAGAGAAAATTATCTGCCAACCGACAGTTAGTTAGAGGCTGTCATTAGCGTTGTTACCAACTCTAGTGGAACTCGGTATAGAAGGTCGGCCACGCAACAACGCGTGAGGCTATACCTTAGTTTTAGGTAGGTACATAATGTAACTGATTCGCTCATTTTTCCAAAATTTTTGAAGGGTTTTTACAATGTTTTAAGCGAAAAACACTAAAACACACACCCAAATTCAAACGCTTATTAAAGACTTGATTATCGAACAACAATGCCTAATGGTTCCACGAGTCGATGAATTTATATTACTGAAACGTTTATGGTAAGCTGTTACGTTAATTAAATATTAATCAGTGAGTTATGGTTGATTTGCTGAAGTTGAATGTATTGAAGACTTACTGTGCAGGGTGGATATATAGTGTCCATACTGTCCATGAATATATCTTCTTCATGCATGTGACTATTTTATATCACTACATGATGTGGGTACGTTAGTTTGAACTATTGTATTCTACAACAATCGCTTAGGGATGTCAGATTCTTCAAAATGGATCGATTTGAATCGTATCGATTCTTTTGAGATAAATCGAAAAGAATCGTTTCGTTTCTTTAAGAAAGTATCAATTTTTTCAAGAATCGATGCTTTTTAGTGGATTTAGAACTAAAATTATTTCAACTCTTCACCAACTAAATTTCTATGGAAAAAGACTCAAATTTTTCACAATTTTCATTGATAAATCTTTCAAACTTGAAATGGGTAGGTACCTAATTATGTTGTTCATGAGACAGGGGTAGTAGGTATTCGTACATTAGGTACATTACCTTCTTGGTAAATATGCAATATTTTATGAACTTTCTATCACCTTGAGTTCTTTTTACCGACTTCATCCAGCAATATCTTTTGTTCATAGATGGGTAAATGTAACGATATATATATCAAGAATCAAAGCTTAAGAAACAATAGTACCTATATTTCAAAAACATCGACCATTACCAATACCTTAAAACAAAGGCTTCTTTAGGTACTTTTATTTCTACAGTAAACATAGGTATTTACCTAATTCTTCTTCAACTTTAACTACCAACGTTTGTGGAGGTGGTTTTTCATCATTTCTGTTCGAGAACCGGCCTCGGATTTTTGAAATTTTGAATCGATTCTCCGATACTTGAAAAAATAAAAATAATCCAAAAGTATCGATACTTTTTTAAATATAATCGATTCTTTAAAGAATTGCATATTTTTTATCATCCCTAGTTTGAATCATTGTATTCTACAACAATCGCTATAGTTCGCTTGGTTATATATACGAAAGGATATAAATAAATTATTGTTCTTTGTCTTTTCATCATCTACTGACCAAATTTCTTCATCCGGTTTTCTTCTGTTCATATTTCAAAAATTAACCAGTAGATTGCTGTTCATTAGCTAACATTTAAGATTTGGTGGACCTTGCAAACGAATTCCAAGCCCAATGAGACGAAAACTAGTGGATGCGGAGTTACTTAGAAGTTATTGATAGTCAGGCCGCGTACATCTGCCGTGGAATAACGTGGATCCAACGATTTATGCATACCTAAACGAATCGGCCCGGTAGCTAAATCTCCAGACGGATCCCAGACAAAACAACCTTCGCAGCATTCTATTTTTACTAGCTTTCCCCTCACAATGAAGAGATAAACTAACACTCGAAATTAACTCCAATAAGGTTTGTAGACCCAAGTCCTGTTTATATACAGGTATGTAGAATCTGTATGTTCCTCAAGAGCGAAAGCTCCATTGTTGACAAAAATTGAGTTACATAAAATACAATTACATCCAATTCATAAAAATTACCTTGTAAATATCAGCTGGTATAATTCCAATATTGGAATTATCAGGCGATATAGTTCCAATGGAATTTTTATAATAAAGGGTGCGAAATCGAGTTTATTAACTATTGTCCAAGCGATGTACCTATTAGTGAAGTATAGGTACCTAAATGCTACCTATACCTATAGGTAGCGGATACATTGTTTTCGCTTTCGACAGATTTAAAAGTTGTGGTCTCCACTAAAATCAAACGGCTGTTGTTTTTGACATTTTATGTTTTTACTATGGCACATAACTCAAAAAGTGTGACGAAGAAAGCGTTATGAAAAATTTCTAATGATATTCACGTACAACCGATTCGTTGCTACGGAACTTTAACTTTGCCAGTTATCATCGTACAAAAATCGTTCACCACTCGTTGGATAGCTCTCGATTTATCCAACCATATTACGTTAACCACTGCGAAGTGCCTGGCCAACAAGCTGAATTATGAGCGTGATTTTTTAAATAATTGTTTACACACAGGTGATCATTCTCAATAATTTATATTGTGAACATAATTGCAACCGCTTGTTAAATTCTGATGATACGAGTCTGCAACTAAAGACATAAAATGTCCCAATGTGTTGCAGACTCGTATGGAAGCATTTCCAGTTTCTTTTGACATTTTATGTTTTGTAAGGATACAAAATTGCACATTTCGCACGTGCGCAAACGAGCGCAATTGACATACAGATTTGAAGTTTTTGTGAAAGAAAGGACCCATCACTCGATTTTTTAAAGTGCGCCATTCCGCTCTAAATTCATTGAAGGCATGGGCATATTTCACTTAGTTTTTCAGTTGCTGGAGTAGCATTTGAACCAAGACCCAAGCAATGGAGTAGTCAATAGTTTTACTCTGCAAATACTTGGAAGAGAAATGTAATAGACATTGTAATATGATATGTAATGTAATAGACCACTGTTTTAGTGGTAAAATTGCCACTCAAATTAAATTTTTAGACTATTCTGAACAAATTTCTTTCCGTGTCTTTCTCTCTCTATCTCTGTGTATCTGTGTGTGTATGTCCGCAAATCCTTGTAAAAAGCTTAATTTCCACAATATTCAACCGGTTCTTATGAAATTTCCATGGTATGTGTGGGTTAGGGTGAAGATGGTCCCCTATGAATTGCGTTGTTCCCAAATCAACACTTCAATCGGCGCGAAATTTGAATTCCATCAACCATATTTTCTCCTGCTCCCGTTGTCCGATCTCGCTCAAATTTACAGGATAGGTGGAACAAGTTAATTAAATCATTCCCTAGCAATTTCAATATAATCATATCATTATAGCTATTGCGCATGCGCGAATATGTATTCCCTTTAAGCAAGCCTAATTTCAACAGTTTGCATCTGATTTGGATGAAATTTTCAGGGAATGTGCGGTGTAGGCTGTAAATGGACGACTACTAATTCCATACTTCTCAAATCCTTTCTCCATCTTGCGCATGCGCAAACGGAAATTCCTTCAAGTAGAATTTTTTTCACACCCTAGTCGTCCTTTCCTACTCAAATTTGGTGCATAGTTGGGTGACAATGGTTTGATTACTCCACGTTAATTTCAACATGATTGCTTCATTATTGGCTCCTGTGCATACGCAAAAGTGTACTCCGAGGTACGAGGTATAGTTTTTATCAGATTTTGATTATATTCCCTGGGAATTTGTGGATTAGACTGTAGATTGTACCCTACCAATTTCCTTTTTCTCAAATCATTTCTTCATTCTGCGCATGCGCTAACGTAAATTACTTCAAGCATCATTTTCCCGTCTTTTTACACATCTTTACTGTGAAGCGTAAAATTGTGGGGGTCTTGGAACTGTAAAAGTGTAAACCCTTCTCGGATGCACGATGCGCCATGTTCTGATTATGTATTAAATACGGGGTTTAATACTCGTAATTACAGACCAATGACCTGCGTAGAAGGACTATATAACATAGAAATAATGAACCATTGTTTAATAATTTGCAGCGTTTTTTTTTTTTTTTGAATGGCCTGATGCCAGTTTAATTGATGTACAAAAACGAGCCCTGGATTAGAAACCTTTAATGCATGCAACCATATTTGGAAAGAATTTAAATGAAAAACCATACGTAATGTCTTTTGTCAAAAAATGTCCTTTTCAATGTGATCGGATCTCACAGGTGCACTAACTAGAGGGTGTGCAGTGCTGTTTCGACATCGTTGCAGCAAAAGGGACATTCAGTCGTCCTGACCTTGCCCAGTTCACCGAGATGATACCCCAACGGGCAATGGTCAGCAAGAAGCCTTCTACGGTGAAGGTCCTTGGGCTCCGACGGTATATTAGTTTGGAAAGGAAGTCAGATTTCCAACTTATCAGCTTTAAACTTCCTCGAGCTCAGGTTCCTATATGGTGTTCCTGCCCGTATACAGAACCTTCTGTACCACCACCCACACGTGAAGCTGACATTTTCCGCACTCAAGGTCGCTCATGGATCGACGGAGTTCGTGGTGGAGGAATAAGGTCTGTGGGTGACCCCTTTGCGGGGAACTCACTCGAGTTAAACATAGGCGTGATGTGATGATTCTCGACTCACCTTTCTCTTCTCCTCACACTGACCCGTGTAGCTGTCCCGCTTTAGCTCTTTCAGAACAACAACAGACAGTTAATCTGCCAACGTTCAGAATGATATTATTATCCAAGCCGTCCAAAGCTTGAAGAAACGTGCTTTTGCTGTTTTTAAACGAAAACAGATTCAGAGAATTAAGACGCCAACTGTACTCTTTATGGTAACTATTAGCTTCATTACTCTCCAAAGTTTTGGAAGTAGTGACTTCACATCACTGAGTAATGAGTCGTAGTAGTATAGTGTGACGGAGTAACGTGTCACGTTAACTCAAGAAGTGTTCAATGAAGGATAGCCACTTGTTTGTGTCAGGGAGTCCCCCCTGTTTAATTTGAAGTCACATTTTATCAAAAATTCGAAATATCATACAAATCAAACCGCTTATCGTAGGAAAAGCGTGGATGGTATACGTAATATATATACATAGGCATCTTGCACCTACTCACTTCCCACTAGTTCATCTCTAGGTAACACAAGTTTTAATACATGATAAAATAGATTTCTTGAATAGGTGATTCCATTGTATTTATATCACTTGTCGATCGTTGCCGTTAATTATTAGGGAATAGGTATGTCTAGTATGTTCACACTCATGGCGACAATATGTTTTCTTCCGAACCAATAACCTAACGTAAAATAGGTACTTCAATGGAATTCTTCGAGAACCAATTATGAGTACCTATAGTTTCCAACTGTTTTCCCGATTAGGGTTAAGTAGGGTGGAATATGTTGTCTTGGTTGGAACAGAAATTTCACGCTTGTCCATGAGCAAATCCCACTTTCCTTTAAATGATGTGATTCTTAAAAGATTTTCCATTAATTGTTTCATACCAACAATAGCGTGTATTGTACTCGTTCATACCGTCTTCTATAACTTTACGGTTACTAATGTTAGGGAAGTGTACCTCCCTTCCACATTGGGAGCCATTTAATCAGTTATCACGTTCTGCTCCTCATCAAATTTCTCACCTATAGGATTTGAGTTTCGTTTCACTTTCAACAATATAAGCTGGGCCTCTTCTCCTGTACGCAGTAATTGCGTTTTACAGATGATGATGAACTAACTGTCAAAATCGCTCAGACGTTGTATTATCATTTAATAATGATTAACAGGACGTTTCCATTTATTTTCGTCACATCACGAGCGTCACGTCACGGTGGGGTTTTCTATTGATTTTTACGTACAACCAATGTGTTACTAGGGAAGTGTAACTCCCTTAGTTTTCATAGCAGGAAAATCGTTAGCCAGTTTTTGGAATGCTCTCATTTTATCACAGCATCTCATAATCCCTAAGCCTCCGTAGTGTCAAGGAAAGCTGATTTATTACTCAGTTATGAACTAATATTGCTAAGTAACCAAAATTAACTAATAATGTGTAAAATTAATCATTATTAAATGATCTGATTGTAGAAACGTAGGTCTACCTTCCGTTTTTTTCTAACTGGAATTATGCAATGTTTTACTGAATCCGTTTCGTTATATTCTCAAATTTGAATGGAATTCAATGAATCTCACGGAAAATAGCACTCTTCGTATTGATTTAAATTGTTCATGTGCTGAAGCAGTACAGTAGGTCAATCGTTATTATATCAATGAAGAGCCTTCGAGTCATCAATCAGCATGGTCCCCATGAATTCGAGTGGAATCGGAAGATTCGTTTGGAAAAAACTATAGTTATTTTAAAGTATGTAAATGGCCATACGTTCACTTGATTTCACATGAAAATTTGTGGAAAAATATAACCAGATCAGGCTACTAAATTTCAACAACTATAAAAATTTGAGAAAAATCGGGTAACCATGTGCGATTTGTTCTACGTTAACGCATGCTCATAACTACATCATGGTAATCCTATGTAGTTAACTATATCGGGATGGCCAACTAACTATATCGGGTAAACTATATCGGGATGGCCAACAACCTAGAAAAAATCTATTGAAATCCAAAATAAGTTGGGGACGTTGTGCATGTTGCAAAAGAACAAAGAAACTGAAGCCCTTAGCTCTGCAATTCAATACGAAGTGGGAATATTGATTTTGTATTAAGTCAGTGTTTTACTTCTCTCTTCTTTTAGCGTGAATTCGAAGCTTCCTTAGTTTCGGACCTTTGGCTAGGACGAAACTCCTCATAATTCGGATGTAAGAAATTCGTGGAATTTTACTTTTTCGGAATTTTGATAGACCCTATCGTTCACTAATCTGCTAGAAGGATTGCTTCATAGATTTAAACATTTTAATGTACCCTGCCAAAGGTTTGAGAGTTAGTTTCTAATGAAATAACCAGGAAATTCACTCTTTGTTCTACGGAGAAACCTAAGTAAATAAAAACGTGGAACACACTCAATATAAGGTTTCAACATCATGGGTTGAATAGCAAAGAAATTAACTCCGGAGCTCAGCTGATCTAGGGGGTCCGAGGCTTCATAATTCATTTCTAGATGTTCCAAGAGGCCTCCATTTCAAATTTCAGCTTCATAGGTTGAATAGCAAAGAACTAAGTCCTGATCTAACACAGTGATCAGGGTGGCTTCAGACCTTATGATTCGTTTTAGACATCCCAAGAGACATCAATTTCAAATTTAAGCTTCATAGGTTGTATAGCAAAGAACTAGGTCCTGATCTCACTCAGCTGATCAGGGTGGCTTCAGACTTCATGATTCGTTTTAGACATCCCAAGAGGCCTCGATTCCAAATTTCAGCTTCATAGGTTGAATAGCAAAGAACTAGGTCCTGATCTAACACAGTGATCAGGGTGGCTTCAGACCTTATGATTCGTTTTAGACATCCCAAGAGGCATCTATTTCAAATTTCAGCTTCATAGGTTGAATAGCAAAGAACAAGGTCCTGATCTAACACAGTGATCAGGGTGGCTTCAGACCTTATGATTCGTTTTAGACATCCCAAGAGGCATCTATTTCAAATTTCAGCTTCATAGGTTGAATAGCAAAGAACTAGGTCCTGATCTAACACAGTGATCAGGGTGGCTTCAGACCTTATGATTCGTTTTAGACATCCCAAGAGGCATCTATTTCAAATTTCAGCTTCATAGGTTGAATAGCAAAGAACTAGGTAATGATCTAACACAGTGATCAGGGTGGCTTCAGACCTTATGATTCGTTTTAGACATCCCAAGAGGCATCTATTTCAAATTTCAGCTTCATAGGTTGAATAGCAAAGGACAAGGTCCTGATCAGACTCAGCTGATCAGCGTGGCTTCAGACTTCATGATTCGTTTTAGACGTCCCAAGAGGCTTCAATTTCAAATTTCAGCTTCAAAGATTGACTAGCAGATAAATTAGCTACGGACCTCCTTCGGCTGATCAGGGGAGATGCTGACTTTATGATTCGTTTCTAGACGTCCCAAGGGGGCCTCTATTTTAAATTTCAGCTTCATAGGTTGAATGGTAAATACGAGTATATTAGCTCCGGAGCTCACCCATCCGAACTAGGGAGTTTATTCCATTACAATTCGTTTACTAGATTTCCCTAGAGGCCTGTATTTCAAATTGCAGCTTCATTGGTTGAATATCAAAGGATTAGCTACGGATCTTACACCACTGATCCGGGGAGGAGGGGGAGGGGGCTCTAGACTTTATGATTCGTTTCTAGACGCCCCAAGGGGTCTCCATGTCAAATTTCAGTTTCGTAGGTTAAATAGCAAAGAAATTAGATCCGCCGCTACTATAGTCTCGTTTTTAAGTGACAATATTTTGTTACGTTTTTCACTTTTAGGTCACGGTAAAAGCGTGTTTGAGGAGACCTTCAATTTTATCTTCACGATATATCAGGAACTGGATGGTCGATTCGTCCATGGACGACATCTAAAATTCGCATACCCGCAGTGGAGAGTGAACTTTGTTTTAAATAAAATAAAAAATGTATATTAAAATAGTGTTGGTGATCTTTGGTTGTCTTCCTTCGCCTATGTATACTTGTGTAGGCCTCATCTGAGAAAATTTACCTCGTGGATGTAGTACGGTTGGGTTTACTTTGCCAGGGTTTTACATTAATAAGATGTCGGTGTATAAACATAAATTACGTGTTTAACGATTGAATATTTTTTATTTTATAGAAAGGTGGTAAGAAATTCTTGTTGAAAAATTACGTGTTTTCCTTTTCTTTCATTGGTTATATGTATGTACAATGTAAATATATAAAATTTAAGTATTGAGGTAAAAAAATACAATTGATCCTTGTTAGCTTTACAAAATTATAAATACAATTGGGAAAAACAACTTGGCCCTTCACGCATTGCTTTGGCGCCTTGGACGCCCCCCTTCCCACCCCGTCTCACCATTCACAGCCGATTGTGTGTATCTACTCTGCGACCTTTCGCGAAGAACGCGCTCCTTCCCGATGTGGTGATAACTGCGTAAGTTAATGGCCTTTATTCTACCTTAATTTATTTTTTTAAATAAGGTTTAAGCCGCACCTCAACCACAAGGGTCATTAGCGGCAACTACCTTTATTAATGTCGAGTTGCGTGATGTGGGAGCTGCACCTTCGAATTTGAACGTCGTCGTGAATATCGCGTGGAAGGGCAGATCAAAGAGTGTTACCATACAACTTAGTGTGAAAAATTACGGGGAGGTCGACCTTAAACTCATCATGGATGGTTGTTTATAATGAAAATCCTTGATTTGTTTGAAAAGACTATGATTTAGCCAATTCACCGTAAAAAAAATGAAGATATTGCAATGTCTCCAAAAATTTTAAAATAAAATTGTCTCCGTTTGAGGTATTTTTTAATTATGCCTAGTGTAACTCTTTTTCATATGTATATTTAACTATAAATTCATGTTGAAAAAATACAAATGATGCACTTGAAAACATTACAAAATTGAAAATGGACCCTCCTCCCGCCCATCGTACCCGAAAGTGTGTGTACCCCACGACCTCTTATGGAAATGAACGCACTCCTTCCCGATTCATGCACTCTAAAGGGGAAAATGGAGTGTCCCACTCCTCTACCTTCACAGATGTCAAATTTGGCGGTGTGGGACCTGCTCCTTCATCCTATAATCGTCTTAAATATGATAAGGGAAGAACTGAGAGTGTTACCGTATGATTGAGCATGTTAAATTACAGGGTCATCGACCACAAAATTATCAATACAATTAGAGTCATTTACAAAACATCAAAACCCTCAATTTCCTTGAAAAACCCATGTTTTTTAGCCTATGAATGCCATTTTTTCTCGTAAGCCATAAAACTAAAAATCAATGTGACCTCCCCGTTGGAAATCAAGAGGTCAAGAGAAAAGTTTCCTCGTTATGGTAAATTTCGTATTATTATTATCATTATTTATTTATTTCTTTTCTGAGTTGTATTTGAAAAAGTTGTGATTTCTCAAATGTTTCATAGGTTTTATTTCAGACCGTTTTTTTTCGATTGAATGTACATCTATATGTGCTAAATTTGTTTCTGATAGGAAATTTAGAATTACGTTTATTGGTGTCCTTTTTTTTTTTTTTTTTTTTTTTTTTTTTTTTTTTTTTTTTTTTTTTTTCGAATGAGCCACAGAGGAGTTAGGAATGGCTGTTTCAAGGTTATAAGGTAGGCAAACAAACAGTTTGAAGAAAACCTCCATGAGGAACGTTTTCTTGCGAATTAGGTGTAGGACCTCACTCAGAAATGTATTACTACGAGTACTTTTTTCTTAACTCCTCGCATTGAGTGCTGACGATCTGTAAGTATATCTAACATCAAACGGAAATCACGTCTCAATGACAAGACTATACGTACCTACTCAAAATAACTAGGACTAACAATAAGGATTGTTAGTCCTCCAACCGTAACATGTGCTAGAACTATTCACCGCACAATTGTAGGGTTTAGTGTTGATAATGGTTGTTAGCGCAACGCTGCTGCTAGAAAACAGCGGAATCGTGAATTATTCCTGAGCTGCAGTTATTTAAAGCGTTTTCGTCCATTTCCTAGTTGAGATTCCGGGAGTCTCAAATCGATTTTGATGTAATTAGATATACAGCAGAGAACCCGCGCTTCCTTATCTCTGATCGAAGAACGAATAATATTAAGGTCAAGGTTCCTTGCTTAACAGCGAAGTTCCTACACCCAAGAAGTTATGCTACTGATTCTACCAGACTGCTTCTCTTATTCAGTATTACCATGGATACTATGGATGTTGGATGGATGGTTATTTACCATGGATGTTTGTCATGATGAGTCTTAACCGGGTCATTCGGAAATTTGCGAGATAAGAAGGTCACGAGATGGGTCTATTGTGACTCAAAATTTTTGTCATACAGGCCCTCGAGGTTTTTATGTTTTGAATTATTATACATTCTAATACAATTTGATCAACATTTTACTTGCCCTCGATGAGACCCATACTCGAGTACATCGTAATTGACTGTGAGTCCAAGTTACACTACCTACAAACGACAAATCGAAAGAGTTACAACACATCTTCCCAAAGTATGTTGCATTCAATATGGGAAACCGTTCCGAGAATGAAAATAACGAATCACTAATGGATTGAGTGGGTTCGGCATCATAACAATCAAGTAGTTTTTCTCTCAATGTAGGTACAGTTTTGACGTATATGTATAGTTGCATTTTAAAATTCTGTCACAGGAAATTCCTAATGTTGTATACGTTTAACCAACCCATTGTTGAGAAACTGTATATTCATAAATTTACAAAGCCTGACAAACCATTCGCCATTCGTTGGAATGCTCTAATTTTATGCAAAAATCGTAGACTACCTAAACTCAGCTAGTAGACTACTAAAACCCAGCTAAATTACATGCCAAATTTGACAGAATTTAATTTCGCTTGTTGTTGACTTGTTACCAGCCTAGTTCCAAGTTGGATACAACGTTTGTAGGTAGGTAGGACATCTGTTTAATTTGATTGGTAACCAGTTCTCAATTGTCATTGGAATCCTCATAAAATTATTGTCTCGCCTACTTTTCTATCCATATCAGGAGCCTTTTCGTATCACAAGCTGCCCATAAGACAAATTCATGTAGTGATGAATCGGTATGAAAAGCAGGATACTTTCTGTATAAGATACCTTTTCTGCACAAATCATTGGTTTCTTCAAGTTTCCTTACCATATGCTTTCGGCCTTGTGGGAAAGTATTAGCGTCAGCGTTCCTCAGTTCAACAGCCGCTCACATTCCTTGATTTCTATTCCATTTGCTGCCACCAACTATGTGAGGAACCTCCTATTGATATGCATGGCTTGTCAGACCAAACTCTTTCCATAACCAGAAGCCGATCTTTTTCCCGATTCACAGACGGTTTTTATGAAGTTTGTAAATCGTGCTTCTAAGCGTGTTGTTAATGATGTATTTTCATCACGCATGTATTCTTTTATTGTCCATTTTCATGCATCTATTGCGATACTTGTCATCAATGACAAGACGATGATGATGTGTTTTTATATACCATTGTTCTGTACTATGAAAAAAAAGCGCACACATGTCTTTTACATTTATTTAAATAGTTCACTCTGTTCGAGCTAGTTGTTAATGGGATTCTACCTGAATAATTCACGAGTTTGTTACGTTTTGATGCACATCTAAAGTGAATGAAACAATGCACAAAAAACAATACAAATACGCTACGATTTTTCTGGGAGGATAAACTCTGTTCAAACTTGGAAAATAGCTATATTTCACAGTAGATAGTGACACTTACAATCTTGCTTATTTCTTAGCTGAAGTAGTCAGAATATTCAGTCAGCATGGACGTTGAACAGTTTCAAACGAGAAATCCGAAATATGCTGAATTGTAGTGTATTTCTGAGTCTAAAAATTGCGTTGAAATTCAAAAGAGTTTGCTCTTTAGCGTAACCAAACATTGTTTGGATAGGTACGCTTATACGCTCATCTCTCTGTCTGTCCGATCCATCGAGAACTCGGCACCCAGGTCACCTAGAGACTTCTGGTTTTCACTAAATGGTAGTGTAAAGGGTCTAAATTTGCCCATTCGGGCAAGATTATAGGTAAGCTGACCAGGAGCCAAAATATTAACCATAATCATGGCAAAGTCGTGGTTCTTGAAGTTGAAAATCATGGGTTGGAGATATTTACGTTGTTGTTACCATGCAACCAAACAACATTTGGTCAATAGACGAATTGATAACAGTTGTTGGTAACGCGGCATGACCCATGCAATGAGGTTTGAAACATTTTTTTCCCCTACACTTATGATATCGTGAGGATGGTCAAACAGTTTTCCGGTTGGTCTCATTTATTTATTGAAAATATTTAAAAACTACTTTTTAAAATAAATTTTTGAGGTTACTGATTTTTTAAAATTTCTATGTTCAGATGTCACCCCTTGTGGTTGATTGACAATGATGCTGTGATTTGGACCGTCGACTACAGAATTTTCGAGTCAAATTTCGTAAAATTTGATTGGATATGGTGTGTTGCCTTATCCTTATGTAGGTTGGGTTGGTTGACGTGAGATATCTCAGGCGTCTCTTAGTATGTAGTTTATTGTAGTTTTGCTGGGCGCTTTCGCCATGTTTGGCCTCATCAGAGCATAATTTGTAAGAGGTGGCTTGCTAAGTGTTTATAAACCTTGTGTTTATATAAGTGTTTATAAACCTCCTTGTTTATCTTGCTATGACTAGTTATGGTTGATCATATTTCTTAGGGTCAATTATGCTTTTAAATCGAGAAAATTACAAATTTATGTGAAAACACACATATAGTCAGAAATCACAAAACGTTTATAATCACTTAGCAAGCAACCTCTTACAAATTATACTCTGATGAGGCCATACATGGCGAAAGTGCTCAGCAAAACTACAATGAACTACATACTAAGAGAAGCCTGAGATATCTCACCCTAACCAACCCAACCTACATAAAATTGTATTAGTAGCCACAGAAGTGGGAATGCCTATGAAGTAGGTTACTTTCTGGTAGAGTAAGGGAAGGTCAAGTGCAATAGCAGCATAAGTAGTCAACGTTGGCGCATGCGCAGAAGCCCTTATTGATCCATGATCACTGATATTGGGGACCATGTAGAGCCCAACCGGCGACATTCATGCCAATATGAACGAAGGAGAAAAATAGGGGAAGTTGTTGAGGGATCTTCGGACACAGAGTAGCGACCACTAACATGATTACCAAAAATGGAAAGACCACCAGATATAAAAAGAGGTGGCTCAGTATCGAGGTATCATGAACTCCTGTCCCTATGTAAGTAAGTACCAGCATCCCACCAAACCTGGCACTTCCACGTGGTCCATCCCGGGCACACTCACTGAGTGTGGCCAACGCCAGAGGGGACAGGAGGGCCTACTGTACCATCAAGAAAGAGTGAGGACGAAACCCACTACTGCCGCACAAAATATGAAGAAACCATGGAACCGCATGTATTGTTTTCGGCCTAAATGGCCCCCGATACAATCTACCCACTCTGATACAGCAGTTCACAGAGTAGCAGACAGTTGGGGATCGAAACATGGTCGGAGAAATTTATTACAATAAGATAGGAATGAAAATTTTTATTTAGGTGCAAAAACTAGGTTGTCCATCCCATTACCGTTACCATGGAAGACAAGGAAGCAAAAAAATTTCGTCTGAACAAGAGAGTTATGTAGGCTTATCGACCTTGAGCCCACAGGTTCATTAAAAAATACGGAAGGCTCAAAAGGCCGACAAAAGCTTTCTCATTTGAACGTTCTCACTCGGATTATCTATAGGACAAACTTTTTATTCAAGTAGGCCGAATGTTATTCTGAACCCGTGAGTTTTACATGTATGTTATCATCAAAACCAATCAGTGTTTTCATCAACATTCATAAAATTCGACGACGATTCGATCGAAGAGCTGATATTCAAAGGTACAGAGGGAAGTTCAGTATTTTTGCAGAATGTTTATAAATTGTTAGTCTTCGAAAATTAAACCAAACGAATAAATAAAACGACCACTTCCTTTCTGAGTTTCACATTTTTTGGAAAATTTCGGACCCAAGTTTTCCTGTCGCTCTTGGTTTGTCTATGTTAGTTCCTAATTTATCATAGAATTGCTTTAAAGCTGGTTGAAAATTGAAATTCTTTATATATGTAGGTAGTTATAAGCTAAGTACTCCGGTCCCTAAGCCAGGGAGGTCTTGAGGGTTGCAAGATATGGAAAATTTAGATTTTCATTTTTCTTTATTATGTGCAAAGGTGCATTCTATGCATTTCGAGTGGAAAAAAAAAACCTTCGCTCTCCATCAGGCTACATGTAAATGTTGAGGTCTGTAAATGTACACAGATGCAATTAAACCCCCTTGTTTCTTTCCCTTCCAGACCCCTGGATCGCATAACCGACCCTGTTACTTATAGTGATATGGTTCCTATGTCCATTTTATCCTTTCTAGAGCCACTAATGTATATGATTACCATTAAATATCCCAAAATCATTGAGGAAAGGGAGAATATTACATTGACTTCTATGTGCACAACACACATTTTTATGTTTCCCAAGGTATGTAGATTATATACTTAGGCCATACTATATAAATCATACCATATGTCTACCTTTAGTATTGTAATTTGTTTGTCTATGAATCCCCCCCCCCCACCCCCTCTATTATTTTTTCTCCTTCCAGACCCTTGGATTGCATCTGTGTACATTATACTGACCCCATCATTTATATGTGGCCTGATGAAGAGAGGAGGTTCTTTTTTCCACTCGAAATGCATAGCTTCGCACGTTCGGTGGATGAAAATCTGATGTCTCCACATCTTGTAACCCACAAGGCCTCCCTGGCTCAGGGACCAAAGTTGGCACTTGGCATATATTACAAATTGTAGTTCCAAATCTTAAGCGAATAATATAATTCTTGAGTCCGGCGTTGATGAAAGTATCAGAGACTAGCTGATTCATCCGTGTGTTGCACAGATTGACTTGAATATACGCAAGCCGTGTATTTATCACATATTTTTATCATGGTATCTTGAATCATGATGTTTCTTGGTTTCGCTGAATAGGTTTAAATCATAAATATAGTAATGTTCTAAAAGTGTAACGGAAAACGTGTTCATTTCTAAAATATCAATTATTAATAGTATTATTTGCCTTTAAGCGGTACAGGTGGTTTTAGGCGCCAACACCGTGGGATAGAGTTATTTCATAAACGAGAGCGGATAACTTAAATATACAAAGACCATTCATATGGTAACATTCCCGTAAAGATTTGCCTAATGTTCCTTCAGATGGAAGCCTAACCTGCTTTTCTCAACCAATCACTCTTTTTTCGATCATCCACATTTTTTGGAATTCGCTGAACAACTGCATTAAGATTTTACTTTGCATATTTTTTAAATAGTAAAAATAATAATACATAAATAGGTACCGCTGTATTGTATGAATTCATAATTATTTGAAATTGACACGTTCTCTATTCTTTGCATTATGATGAACTCCATTTAAAAATATTTCAACATTTCTTTGAGTTCCTAAGTGGTTTTAAATAGGTAGGTATTAAAAGTTTTGCCAATGTTTGAGTAGGTTGTTCCTCTTATTTTAACTATCTCTTTGATTTTGAATCACCGAAGGTTTTTATAAAATCCCATACTTACTCAACTACCCAGATATCATTGTTATCAAAAGATTTCAAAACGCTCATTCAATCAGAAGGGCTTGATACCAAAATATTATCATCAAAATTTAAACGACAGGAAGTATGTTATAAAAACAAACTAAACAAGTAGGCAAGATCTTCATAGAATCTAAAAATTTAATTCAATGTTCAGCAGTAGATATATTGATTTAAAAATGTAAACAGACATTTTGCTTGCTCTAAAAACTATTCCAATTCGGACTTTTAGAGTTAACTGATTGTTATTGAATGGGCACAGTTATTGTAATTAATTGGTACTCTACATTTATAGAGGAATTGTGCAATTTATTAGTATTACGAAGTGAGACTTAAGATTTGAGCTAAGTAAATTATCGTACCTTCTTGGTGCTGGTGTCAGTACTCTAGACGCATGTGCAACTAAGAAAATGTGATCACTTTCGCGCACGCGCTCTTGTAGTGTACGACGTCCAAGTAAACTCGCGACTATCAGCTGCGGGAAAACCGCCAAATTCTCGAGTCAAAAAAAGCAACAAAAGAGGCTTCAAAGAAGAAGGAGCCGGCCTTCTTTAAGGGAACCTCTTGGCAAAAGCTGTGAGGACCGACTGGCAAGCGAGCGAAGAGAGTGGAGAGGTTCCGTTAGTCCAGGTTTCCCGTTACACCTCACCCACTTGATTCTGCTACCGATCCCCATCCTCAGGGCCGCCAAGGACGATTCTCACACAAAAAAGGATTTTTAAATAGTTATAATAAGCAATATTCAATGTTTTGTGTACACATTAATAACAATAATTGTTTGTTACGAAAAATATTATAGTAAAAGACATTATTTTTAGTTAATCTTACTAGATCCGAGCTTGAGTCATCGAAAGTATAGCCGGCAAGAGATCGACCTTGAAGGTGCTTATTATCTGGCGAACTTGTATATATAAATTCCGGGTTCAGAAGCGTGGAGGAGGGGTTGAACTTATGCTCTTTTTGGGTCACCTTGCAATCAAAACTTCTGGCGGAATATTTTATCCATCTGACGTCCAGCTCAAACATTTCATTCATTACGTACAGTGGTTGAGTGGGTGAATGATGGGAGCCCTCCACTGTAGACATACCATTCGTTCTCTTCACCACACCAGATAAAATCCATGAATTTAGAAAAAATGTGAATTTTCTGTTGAAACCAATCAGTACAAATTATGTATCATGTTTTCTCTTGTAGTAATGTTGCTAAATACCAAATTTCAGCTTCCTAGGTCTATTATGAGAGAAATGAGTTCTCGAGCTCACTCAGCTAATATGAGTGATTCCTCACTGTGTCAATCGTATAAAGCATGTCTATAGAGGCTCCATACTAAATTTCAGACTCCGCGGTCTATTAGGAGAGAAATGAGCTACCGAGCTCACTCAGCTGATCTGAGTGGTTCCTCACTTTGTCAATCGTATAAAGCATGTCTATAGAGGCTCCATACTAAATTTCAGCCTCCAAGGTCTATTAGGAGAGAAATGAGCTACCGAGCTGTCTCAGCTGAAACCAGCTCTGGGTGGTTCCTCGATTTGTCACTATTAATTATCTAGATAACTTATCTTTTTGGACTGTATGCCATCAAGTTCAATGCAATGGTCTAATACCACTAGTGGATGTACCTGGTGTGATGTAGAAAGTTACAAGGAGAGTTCGTTAACTTTCAATAGTGGTTTCAACTGCACAAATATCTTCAACAACGTCATGTGCTGTAGAAGTACGCTTTACAGTCATTTCTTCTTTATTTAACTTCAATGGTCAGTAGGCTCAGTTTTAGCTTCATAGGACGAAAAGAAACCTCAGTAGATTCGTGTGGTTCCGCACTATGAAATTCTATTCTACCAGACTCATCGAGGCTCCGCTTCGCAGATTAAACAGCATAGAAATTAGCCTACGAGCTCAATCAACAGATTATGGTTGTTCCGCAGGTTTAAATTCGATTGTACCTGTCTCATACTATATCAAATTTAGGCTTCAGGAGCCAATCAGCTGGTCAGAGGTCTATGCATCGTCTAGTAATTACTGTTTACAAGTACATACAACTCCACAGTACCTACCATGTAGTGCTTTCTTTTCGCATTATTAGTTCATTATGGTTACTTAACAATATTATCTTATAATGCAGCGTAACAAATCAGCTTTCCTTCCCACTACAGCGGCTTAGGGATCATGAGACGTGATAAAATTAGAGCATTCCAAAAAAGTGGCGAACGATTCTCCTGCTATGAAAACTAAGGGAGTTACACTTTCCTATAGCAACGCATTGGTTGTACATAAAAACCAATAGTAAAAATGTCGGCTCGCGCTGAATTTCGCTTAATTTTTAAGCAAAAAACCCATAGGTAAAATATGATACATGTTAGAAGTAAGATATCATAAATTATGTACATCTAATGGATTCATAGTAATCTACAGGAGAACTTAGAGAGTAAAAACGCCATAAATTAGTAGAAAGTGGTTTATTAAATTTCTGAAAGAGTATAGGTACCCAATATATTTCCTCACAGATCATTGTTCTTACTTGTTCAATACCTTCCTACTAACCAGAACTTTTGGTTCAATATTCTTCAGAAAGTAGTTCATTAATGAAGTATTGAAGATTCACGATCGAGTTGACTATCTTTTTCATATCAACTCCTAGGCCATCATATACCTAACGCTTACAGTTAATTTTATAGTGACGCCGCCACTTTAGGTCACTTGCGATTTTAAGAAATACCAAACATCAACGAAAATACTAATATTTAACAGAATTTTCCGGGGATCTTTGAAAAAATTTTCTACAGGTTGATAAGGATCGATACCGAGAAAACAATACCATTGGCTTCGGTATTGCCCTTTATGTGATTTTTTAGCAGTTCTTCAATACGACTATACGACTGTGATTCGCAAAAGAGTAGTGCTAGATTGAACAGAAGCAGATTCTGCTCGATCTAAACCGTAATAAACCTCGATCTTAACCGATACTCTTACTATCTTAACCGATGCTCGATGTTAACCGTTACCTTCCTCGTCTAAACCGTTATCAATTTTTAAAGGCTGGAAGAAATCCAGCAGATTACCACTTTTCGTTGAAATATACAAGAAACATGTTAACAAAGCAAGTTGGTTTTTTCCCAAGAATAATGCAATAATTTTGAATTAGTATAAATGGTGTCCGGAATTTTTCGATTTCTGATAATATAATCCAAAGATTCTGGATGCGTGCGGAGTACACGTTGTGGGACTATTATGAAACTTCTAAACAGATATTTCTCTGTGTTTCCAAAAGAAAAACATAAGAAGAATAAGAAGGCAACATTATCGTTTTCTATGGTAGTTGCATTGAATCAATTATTGTAACTTGTTTGTGTTGTTTCAGACAAGAGAGTCATGGACCACATTGGTCCTCTTTAGGGTCAGAAGCATGGAAGAAGAGAGTCTATCTTCTTCAATGCCAATATGTACAACTTAGCGTACAGAATAAATTGCAGATATAATAAGACAGTGTCAATTCCGATTTTATCCTTCGACGCACAGCAAAAACTAACTTGAAAGAGTTGCGATTGTTCCACAACAATGTCCTTAGGTTGATAGTGAAAGCTTCTTGGTACTTCGAATTAATGACTTTCTCAATGACCTTAAAGTGGAGAGTATCATTAATTACCTTACAGTGATGTAATCAAGGTGTACAGTCGATACCGTATAATTGAATCCCAAGTTAGTAAAAACATCCGTTTATGAGAAACAAATCACAAAGACCAGAATCGGACGTATTAAGCCTGACTTGAGGTCTTATTAGTTAGAACAACGAAGAAACCCCAAAGATATCGCTATTGAATGAGAATTTTCTGTGCTGTAACTCTGGACATGAATGAGAACCACAGGATCACTAATCAAGTGACTATGTTTCAGCTTAAAAAAATCAAGGTTTAAGCTGAAACATAGCCAAATTTCGTTTACTTGTAAACTTGGTTTAAACTACTGATCGCACTTGGCGTGTGTACAAGTCTTTATCACTTAGGTTTAGGAATCTGGAGTTCAAACGTCGAAGAAAGAAAAGAAGAAGACAAAACGCAGCATAAACTCATGTAATGACAAGGACAGTTATAGTTTGTAAGGGTTTTACCCTCGATAATTTGATTCTCTGCCACCAGGAAGATTTTAAGGAGAAATCTTGCCTTAAACCGTGGGTAGATAGAGGCATATACAGGGCACACATAAATTGAGTGGATATAATTTCTTGTTGTTAATACTTATCGAGAAAACGGAGACCTCTGTGGTAAGAATCTAGTTGCTAGAACGCACTGGTACTTCCGAAGCCTCAGTACTTCTGTGACCAAGAAGAAGATGTTTAAAGACTCAAACAATGGGAGGAAAACTGAATAATTTTCAGAAGCTGCGTGCACTGGTCAGGTCAAATCAGACACGTTCACAAGAGACGGTGAGAACTTCCATGGTCAGGAGGCTTTACAATTTTTTAGAAGAATACTGACGGTGAGCTACAATCGTCGGGCATAGGATGCTACATACTGACAGGAACTAAATTTCCCTGGGCTACATCTAACTACCACGCCTCCCGTGTCAACTGACCATCCTGTCAGAATTTTGAAAAAGTAGCAGAACATTGCTTTCAGTCGATTTTTATCTCTGTATTTTCTCCAGATATTATGGTTACTATCATGCAATATGCATATTTTGATACGGGTAAGCCAATTTGTGTAGTTTAACATCCACGAAAGCCGAAAGAGTGGTAGCCCAACTCAGCCTCAATCTGAAATATGACCTGTAGTGTACGGTCATCAAAAATGATCTTATTTCTCTGCCCACTACACAAACTGTATAAAAAGCCTTTCTGGAGCTGTTAAGCATTATGTGTCATATTTAATGATTCAGCTATTTATATAAACATTGAAACTAATTATAGCTCGGAGGGATTTAGTCGGAGGAAATAGCTTCATAGCCCTTGTACAGCCTATTCCTTAATTATAGCTCTTGGGTAGCTCTAGATCATAGGACTGCGTATTGGCAAGACTGCTCAGAGAATGTGCTGAACTGTATGGGAATAGATCCCAGGATGTCTGTAGAAATAAAATCTACGGGCAGACATGGAAGTTCGATGAACTTCATGAGAAAATATGAAGTCATCAAAACCTGTATTGATGAAAACGGATGTACGAAGTATCCATGCTGTTTGGTCGATATTGTTTCTTGCTGATGCTTGGAGAGCAATCTGAAGTTATTACTAACTGCTTTTCTGGGTGTTCTTTTCTACCCAATTGATTACTACTCTAATGAAATAGGAGTGTAATGGTGTCCAATAATTCAAAATAACATCCACCAAACTTGTCTACTTCATCTGCGGTATAAGACACCTACGGCTAATCGAAAGATCGCTCATCATAAGAAGACCTATCTACGTTGTGGTAGGTCAGTGAGAGCGATCATCGTGAAAATGCGGATGTGAGCGCGACAAGCACTAAAAAAGCGTCTCAGTCGTGGGAAGCGAACAGAGCTTTGTTTGACCAACGAAACCAAAATCCAGGACCCAATTACCCACAAACCATGTTGGACTTTTTGCTGTTCGGAAGGCACGAGTCAACTTTTACCATTGTCTGCTGGACTCAAAACAAAAGCGTACGACTTCCCATGGGATTCCCTCTTGAGACTTCTGCGATATGCCGGACCACGTAAAAGGTATCAGTCCCGAGACGTCGTCATCACAGAAAAGAGATTACCCAGTGCTTCTAATTGATTCTCCTCGGTTCACAACGGAACACACGAGAACAAATTCCCAACCCAACTAACGAGAGGAATGAACTATGCTCCTCCTTGAAAAAAGAAATCTTCTCAGGCTTTGTTGGACTAGGTATGAATCATCAGGCGAAATAAAAGACCTCTCTACTATTATTTATTGACCTTGGTTTCTTTGACTTTGTTCTCATGAGGTGAAAAGTGAAATGACTCTTACAGAACATTGAGAGTGAAGATTGGGCTATTGTGGATGCTCACATTAATGCGAGTACCTACCTATATTTCATTTCGCTTTCACTTACTTCAACTTCCCATGATTATAGAAATTTGAGTGTAATGTTGTTGAGTAACTCTTGACTCATCATTTTAAACAATAAGTTGCAATAAAACGGGTAGGCTTTCCTAACACCCTGGATATCATTTTGTGGAAATTCAACCATATTTCACGTAACTGCCTCATAACGCTATCATCGAAGTGTTCAACTACCTTGTGACAGAATGCAGATGAAAAAATTTCATCAAGTTTTCCGCCTGAACTCAGAAAACAAAATAGGTATTTATACTTATATTATACAATTATAAAGTTACATAAAATCGACTATGTTTTGGACTGAACTAACTGTTCAGAAGATCACTCTTGTTTTGTGTTTTTTGAGCAAGACATTGGTAAGCGTGTCATTTAAGAACTACAAGAACTGGAGCATTAAATATTTGGCATGCATTTGGAGCATAATGTATTTGGTATGCATTGTTATAAATGCATATATTCCCCATTTAGTTTGGAGAGTTATCCTCCAAATCTTTAATCCTCCTTTAATCCTTTTAGAGGTTGACTGATTTAGTTTTATTTTGTTGGAGTTTTGGGTTATTTTGTAAATGGACATAGGTAAAGTACCTATGAACAAAAAAATCAGAAAAGCGTTGATTGACAATAGCAGTAATTGAAGCGTTGAACACGATCATAGTTACCCTACAGCCTGCGCTTCTATAGCAGTTCCATTATGCTGCTGCTGCTTATGGTTTATTATCCTAGCTACTTAGTCATTTCAGGAACATTTCTGGACAGTAGAGGTCTGGACAACAAACACTGAACTGATTGCTCAATACGCCAGCTATGTCCATATTTCTTCACATTCCAATTATGTAAAACTATTTTTCAAAAAAGTTGCACAATAAATATTCTAAAACTGTTTAACTGCCTACCGTATTTAGTTGTCTTATTTGTATCATATGTAAGGGGATAAAAAAAATTTGATCGATTTAATTTTATATATCATAATTATGTTATAGATAATTTTCAACGTATTTACTTTAGCTGAGAAAGAAACACGCCTATGAACGAAATCGTAATCCTTTTGTTAATAAACGGATATTTTCTAAGAAATGCCCAACAGTAATTTATTTCGCTCTGCAGATGCCTACCATCTCCCTCCATTGCCAACCAGCTAGTTGATGATGGAAAGATCGAAGGATCCAAACAACTACAGAAAAAGAGTGAACCGCGAGAAACACAAATATCAACAATAATGAATAATGTGAACTCATTTTAGATTACACAAGTTATAATAAACTTGATTTCTTGACAATTATTAGAAATAATATCTAAAAACATATGAAGGTTCGTGTCTTTCATCGAATAATGCTCCACCAGCCTTAAAAACTATCACACATTAACATTTTGTGAAATTCGATGCAACATGCTATTTTGATTGTTGCGTCAAGAAAAACAGCACCTTGTATAGGTACTACTTTTAATAAGCCAAATGTAGATCCATCAGTAATACCAGAGAATTCACTTCTTTTCTAGTACCAATGTTGTTTTATAAATCCCCGGTACTGACAGTCCTGAAAAATACTCCTTTGCGCCAATGACAGCTAAGCATTGCAAGTGTACAACATGCATTTTTTCACTATGTTGCCTTCAAGCTGAGGCCTGTCGGGGAATGTAGATTATGCGAAGTCGGAACCCTACCATCTCGATTTACCCAACCATCCCTGCCCTTCTTGTCATCAACTTACTCGTAAAACCTGCCCCACAAGAGATTTCCATGATTTTCCATTTCGTATTCTCTTGCTACTCTATAGCCAACATAAACTAAGAAGCACCAGGAAGACCTCAGATCCTGCAGCCTTATCGATGCTGTACTTCATTGGTCAGCCCATTACTTGAAAACGCATCGGTAGTAGGTCTCCATACTACCTAAATTCAATGGAGATGATCGAACGAGTACAACGACGGTACCTAAGATGTTTCTATTTCAAAATGGGCAAAAATAGGGAGAGTTTGATCCCTTGGAAATACTGAGAGAAATGGGCCTCGAGACTCTTAAGGTGGGTTCACATCCATTGCGGAAATGCGGCAATCCGTAAATGCGTTCGGTCTTCTGATTGGCTAGTGCCAGTCGGAAGAGTGGGGTGAATCTTCCCGGACAAGCACTCTTGAGACGGACTGTCCACATCTGAAAAATTAGATATTTTACAGGATTTCCGCACTTACGTCATCCTTCGGAAGCTGTTCTTGGTTGTGTTATCTTGTTTTATGGCTGTGGCCGAGTGCGAGCCGAATTTTTAAGATTCTCGAATTTTGATTTCACTTATAGAAAATATATTTCTCTAGCGCTTGTGTATAAGAATAACAATAATAAACAAATGCAACACTCAAATTGAAACACACGGTTTTATGCATATGAGGCCGAGTTGGGTTAAAAATACCTAGGTAAAGGTACCGATTTGCGCTCTCACGAAAACTTACCTTCCTAGATCCTATTCCAATTGGGTTTTGAGACATTCTTTGATTATGATTGGCAATTTGCTACTTTTCGAATAATTAGGTGTTTGAGAAGAGATAACACTTTTGATAAACGAAGAGATAGTATAGAAATACTACTTTGTCCTTACGGAAAAGACATATTACCTACGTTAAGTAAGTACTTCTTATGGTGTATCGATGCATAAATGATTTGTAATGCGCCAACCTACACAGATTTTCGGGTAGAAATATAATGTTATCTTGGGATAAGCAACCACCTTTAGGAGGCAACGTGAGCTAACAAATGTTTTTTCCTCCATAGACTGGTCAACTGAAGAATTGACCGTCCTTTTCTGCTTTCGCAGTTGAACTTTTTATGTACCACCCTATCCAATTCGCCACATGCAAACTTTTTTCTCCCAACTGTGACGACCAACTACTTGCTTGGTGGGCAGCTGATCAGATGCCAGAGGGAGTTCATTCGATTGATGGGTTAATCGTTGGATGCCGACCTTTTTTGTTTAAGTTGGCAGTCAAAACACATTCTAAATTACTGTTATAGTCTACAATTTCTTAAATTATTTCTGTTCCCCCATTCTTCAAAGTATTGAAATATTGAGTATTGTTATTTATTATTTGTTTTGAATTAAGATCTCCATTTTTTGTCATATAAAGCTTGTTATTGTTGGTTGTGAGATTGATTTTGTGGACCGCTAGAATTCGTAGCATTGTTTAGTAACATCTAGATTACAATAAATATTATTATAATAAAACTGTAAATTGGGCAATTTGGTCAATTAATAAAATTAAATAAATAAATAAATGAGCCAATTTTATATTAGTCAACTGTTTCTCTTGATTCCATGTTTCTAAATATTTTGTTGACTATTTGCTTAGGTAGATTCATATCAATACAGCTGTACTGTCATTGGTTTTACCCCCAAGCGGTGACACTCATGTTTCCTCCCATTTCCCATTCACTGATCCATCGCAATTCGGCTTCAGGCTACATTCCTATTTTGTGTCTTTGCGTACCTCGTAAGCTTATCCATTTGATGTCCTTGGCCGCAGTGTCAATCACAAGGAGGTTCCGGAAAAAATTGTCAAGCTAAATCGCATTGACGATAGAGCCGATCCGATGAGCAAGTCATAAAGGCGAGCGTTCGGATCTACGAAGATCATCAGGACAACGCAAGCCGAGACAAAGGATCCGCCTTGGATGAGGAAAAGATAGTTCAACGTCGACCTTGAAACTGGTTCACCGCCAACACGACTTGACTTTACCTACCACCTACCCGAACGGGTCTTAAATACTTCTGCCCAAGTTCAAGAGCGGTAAACTCGAGAGGCGAAATACATATTAAATACCTGTCTTCGCGGTAATAATTATACGGCTCCCGGTCGTGGACCTTGAGGATTCGGAAAGATTAAGTTCTCCGCTGAACTATTATTCCGACAGATTATTAGCTATTATAGTTGGAATTATCGGGCGATGAGATGAGCCAGAGAAATCGAGGAACCCGACATACTCAAAACAGAAGTTATGTGGTTTGAGAAGGCTCAAGACATAGATCCAAGGTTGAGAAACTAAAACTCAACACGTGCCGCTCAATTTTGAACCTAGAAATAGAAGCTTCTTACTCAAAAAGCAAACGGTATTAACTAAAATTAGAACAAATAAAAGAGCAAATGATACTAATGATCAGAAATCTTCGGATACGACCAGAAATTGAGCGTCACAAAGAGAAAGTTATCGCGAAAGATTTACGTCAAACTAAATTAAGACACCAAAACATAGAAAGTGCAAGGGAAGCAGCAGCGTGGCAAAAGATATGTGGGCACCATGGTAATACAAAAGCATCTTGCGAGGAAGTCCGAAAGAAATGGTTAGTGAATTTATCTCCAGTTGAATTTCCAGTTGACGTTGAAGAGGTACCTACTTAGATTAGGTCCTAAATTGAACAGTTGAACTTCGCGGAAAAGAAACGCAAATCCTAGACGTTTTCAAAGATTCTGAATACATAGTTAATCAGCTTGATGTTCGCCATAGTGGAAAAAACCGACTGTTAGGTAAGATTACAAGAATTCACTAATTGAAAACAAAATGGAAGCTTAAGAAAGAATGAACTAAATTATGACATATCATCAACTCGAGTGAACAACTGCAAGTCTTGCTTAAAGAGGAACAAGAACTTACTTGTGCTCAATGCCGACAAGGGGGTGGTAACTATAGAAATGACTAAAGATGATTATGAAAACGAGGCCAAAAAAATGCTAGATGATGAACAAGTCTACAAAAAACGACGCTCAGAAAACCGAAAGAGGGGCAAATAAACTAGTAAAAGCCTTATGGTTAGATGGTACAATAGATGAGATGACAAAGAAAAAGCATACAACCAATAATCTGTTGCTTTAAAGTGGTATGGTCTGCCCAAAATTCACAAAGATAATCCTAAGACACTACGACCTTTGTATTGATTCCCAAACCTACAATCTCAGCCAGCACTTCATCATATAATTCAAAGCAATGTCAGTGAGCAGTGAGTTCAATGTAAAGTTAGCTATGCCAAGTTAGCTAGCTTAGCATGGGGAGGTGTGGCTGTAGAGCCCGTATTGCGAGAAGCGGAAAATGGAAGGCCAGCACTCATTGCAGACATGAGAGGAAGTTGTTTTTGGACAACCGCACATAAATGCCGACGCATCTTCTCACCTTTTTAAGACTGGGATACTCGGTACTGCAAGGTATCATGCACGCCAAAAGCACCAAAAATACGACAGAGCGGCAGAGGATATCGGGGGTCGTTTACTCCACTCATTTTTTCATGCGATGATGCATAGCCCTCCGAATTCAATGCGTTCCGATAGATAGTGGAAGATCGGTTAAGTGACAAATGGAACATGCCCTACAGTCAAATATTGAATTGGGCGCTGTCGGATACACTGTGAGGAGACCGGCCTCAACACGTCGACCGACTGAGGATTTATAAGACCCGCGCCATCTTTCGACACTGGACAGTGAACGTTCAGTAACAATCGCCGTTGTTACCTTGCACCGTGGGTTGGATCCGGGACGGATAGCTACCGTCTCATCAACGACAGTGCCCTCTTGGAAGCCCTCCTCTCAGTGCCTCTCTGCTGCTCGAAGACGCCTTGACCTTCCAGATCTTCTAGCCTCTACCAAGAACCAAGGTACAACGAGGAGAGAGACTTAAGGGCGAATTAAGTTTTAAAAATATTGTATTAATAATGGGGGAAAAATTATCACTCTCTATGTTTAATATAAACTCTTCCTTAAATTCCAACCTTAGTTCTAAATTGGGCACTGACAGCACATATAAAAGGTCAATTTTTGATTATCCGAGCTGTATCGTTGCGTTTGAGGGGAAGTAGAAAACCGCATACAAATCAAGTACCTAACTAAACAACTCCTAAACGAGTTCCACTATCTGCTTTACAAGCAGATAACGTGTTACATGGATATGTCTTTTATTGGGGATTTCATAACGGTTGTCCTCGAGAGTTGTAAACAAATCAATCAACTTTAAACAAATCCCTGGGCCGCATGGCCGCATCCCGACTAATTCCAACAAAACAACGGTTTACTTATAGAAATGTTGAAAATAACTGTGGAGAGAAGCCACTACAATGAGTTGTTGTTTACAGTCGACTGTTGTCAAGATAATGTTTCCTATGGAGTGGAGTAAATGATGCTATTGCTTTACGTTAAGAATATTATAACCGGCTTATTAAAATTGTTTATAGTCCAATCAACTTAGTTTAGGAATGTAGCCAGGTACGTAAGGAGGGGGAAATTGGTAGCTTGAGATGTGAACATTTATCACATAAATCAAGCGCTTCCCAACGAGTGGCGAACGATTTCTGTGCGATGAAAACTGCGGAAGTTCCATTCCCCTAGCAACGGCTGGGTTGTACGTGAAAAACACTGAAATTGTGACACAAATTTTGCGTCACGGAAATTTATGGTTGACCCCCAGAGCAAAGACATATCCATGTCAAAAACTGCGCTTATTTGATATGGAAGATGGAGCGCCATAGCCGAACATCAACTGAGATGAGAGGTCAAGACCACAAGATGATCAGGGAAGAAGACGCTGAAAACAAATATCTTACTTTTTAATCTGATTGAAAACGAAGCTTTTCCTTACCGTTTATATGTAGCGGTCCTTCAACAATATTTTCTGTTGTATTTCTCACTTACATATCCTCGTGCCGATCCTTCTTCCCAAATAATTCGCAGCTATGGAACCCGCTACGCCCTGCGATTGCACCGCTATCTCTGAGATCCCCCGATCTATATCTCGTTCCGGTATTACTCCCGTTTACATCCGACGTTTATATGCAAAACGGCCCGTGGGATAACGGGGCGCCGTTTCAACGGGGTAAATAAACAGTAACTTTCTTCCAATGTGTTTCAGTAAAGTGACTGCATGTGTTTCAAGGATGTTCGCCGCTTTCCGATCGTTGTCTAAAACACCAGTTAGAAAGACCTTTTTTTGGTTAACTAGGGCTATATCCGGTACATTACTACCCACACCTAATTGGCCAATAAATCCGAACGGTTGTGCATTTAGATAAAGAAAAGCCGAGGTAAAAATAATTAAAGTAAATTTAGAAAACAGTCAATGGGTCACTCTGTTTAATTCAACATTTTACGGGGAAGGGGGGGGGGGGGAAACGGGAAAAATCCATAATTTTGTAGGAAAACCCATAGGAAACAAAAACTGTTAGTAATTTAAAGATTGTAAAACTCACATTTCTAGAACGGGTTAAGCTATCGATGCGCGGTAGATCACATTCGATTCAGTATGCTAAAATACAACATTGGTAATGATATCTTAAATTTCTTTAATCAAACCTATGATTTTTAAGGTTTTTGTCATGTGCATCTTATTTTTGGCCCTTTAAAATTGCTAACCAAAATATTGTTTCTACTATTTCCCCAAATGACATTGTTTTGGCTCTAGCCTGGGCTCTGCTCCAGCGATTTTAAGAGGTTTATAAAAACTCCTGCTTTTTGACACCGTCATGTTTGAGGGCAAAGCTTTTAACTTACCTGAAGATGGTAACAGAATGGAGACCGAAACGTCATTACAATGATTACAAAGATTTTGTATTTATTTCTTTCTCTTTGGGCCGAATCCCGACTATATACAACTATGAACAACATCACGGCCGACAACACCTCTATCATATGGTTCTAAAGGTTTTTAAAATTTCAAAATCAAATTTGCATTACTTAACCCAATAAATTTGCCAACCAAATCAAATTTGCATTACTTAACCCAATAAATTTACCAACTCCGGCTAGGGAATCGGAATAACTATTTTTATGCTAAATACAAACCCTCTAGTTCGATTCGTTTGAAAGTGAGAGCGTGTAAATACAGATATGTAAATATATATTGGTATACCTATCAAGGTAGGTATGTACATTATACGTAGGTATATATAAATACATAAATCTCCAAATCTAGAAACCGTTTTAAAATACCAAGAAGTGGATTTCCTTTTGAAAATTTTTGACACAATTTCAATAGTTGGATTTTCTATGAAAATTCAAGCAAAATATAAACTATAAAATCGCAAGCTAACTGATGTCAAAGTCAATGATAATTCATGAGTTAGCACCAGTTGTGCCTCGCTCCGTGCTGTGGCGAGACACTTCTACATTTATCCTTCGGGATGTACGAAATTTATACATTTATTTATTTTTTCCAACTATGAAACATTATACACCATTATTGTGATTTTATGTATAATTGTTAATTTCGTGATATTCCTTGAAGGTACCTACTAGAATTTCATTTCATTTCACTTCTTTCACCTGGCCATACTGTTTATCTGTCATATTTTTAAAGACATTTCATAGAACTGTACAACTAACAAACAACAAAGGAACAATAATTATTTAATGCAATTATCAAAAATATACCTAGTGTTGTTTTCCGATACTTGCAATGCATGCTTTCTATTTCTTTGAGAAGTATTTCAAGACAAATTACGTCTTAAATCTATATTTCTCAAAGAAATAGACAAATTTTATGATCAAGGCTATAACTACAAAATATATGCGAATACCATAAAATTCAAGAGTTATTGTTAGTTATCTCTATAAATTCGCTTTGTTCTCTATGAAGTTTTATTGAGTGAAAAGTGAAGAAAGGGGGTGAAAACGGCCTCCGTCATTTCAAGGTCATTAACAATCGAAGAGAAGATGTCAATCGCAAACTTTTAAATCTTTGTATTTTATTTTTATTTTTATTTTATTTTAGAATTTAAGCCGCGTCTCAGTTGGAAGGGTCATTAGCGGCAATCAAAAAAGGGGGGTGTCAAAAGGACACTGCAACGGGCACGATTCTAAGGGGAGCCATGTTGAATGTCCGTCACTAAACGGATTGCCATTACGGACTCCATTGGCAGATCAGAGGGGGAGAAATAATAATAATAATAACCTGCCAAACGAGGCATCGCCACACTCTACCTCAAGGGGTACAGGATGACCGCTTTGAAACACCTTCAACGGATAAAAATACCCCGTAATAAAAAGTTCCAGTCATGCAGCATGATCGTATGAGCGAATTTTCGTAGATTATTGTAACATTATATTATATTACTGTATTGAATTTCCTGCATTCCGATTACAAAGAAATTGTTAACCACCAATTTTATGGCAAATAAACTCGTTCCAAATCATATTCTAAGAATAAAAATGTTTCATGCAAATATTACCGGTTTTTACAACTAGCGGACGGCATTATTTCGATTTTTGACTGATTTTTCAACTTTGAAACTTTTGAAAACTTGATACATATTCTTATAGGAAATTTTACGCTGATTCCGAATATACCACATACTGTATGCTGAAAAATTTTTTCGCACAACAAATCGCAAAAAACAGGCTATTTTGAAAATTTTGACTACATTTTTGAAAATTTCAACCCGAAGATGTAATCCGATCATGCTGGCCAACAAACTTGAACTTTCGTTTTGTGTCCTTAACATTTTAAAATTTGTTTGAAGTTTCTAGCACAATTCTACGGACAGTTATCGTCTGGAATGACACATACATATATACATAAAAAATGCGTTAAACTTCAGAATATGATTCAGAATAGCCTGAAACGGATTTCTGCATAAAATGTTTTCAAAAATTCACATTCTACGAATTTCGAGGCGAGAGCAATAGCTTAATTTTTTTCAAAAATTCGCTAAAACTAAACTGCGACTAGATGATCCTTGCAAACACAAATATTATCATTAAATATATAATGCATCTTAGTTAAATAAAGGTATGACTAGGTGTACATAAATAAATAAATATATCACAGATCAGAATATCACAGTTCGTTGTAAAGCTCAGTGGCTTTCAGGTAATTTTAAATCTGATCATAAGAAATGTGGAAGAAATTTTGTGTTGAATCTTGGAAAATAAATGTTTAATTGTTCACGGAATAAATTAAAATCTTGAAAACATCGGAATTGCGCATCTGGCGGCATTCAATAATGATGATAATTTTAATTTTTCGTACTGATAACTAGTGTAAAATCTGTCCCATGCAGAATTAGTTTGGGGGGGTGTTAGAAAGTGAGGGTAAAATTCATGGTATTAGGTAGATCTTTGCAAATCGAGTGACTCGGCTTTTTATTTGATTGCCATAGGGATGAAACTGCCCAAAATCATTATCTATTAAAACCGACAATCCTCTTAGCAAAAGTTGCCCAAATGACCTGCTTCTTTGACCTCCTTTTCACCAAATGTGTCCCGCTTTTGTCCTGCTCTTGTGATATAACTCCGCTGCCTTTGTTGGTGGACACTATAAAGTTACTTCTACCTTAAATAGCGTTGATACTGTACCTATCTATACAAGTGAGCCAAACTGTGTTGTACCCACCAATACTAGGAATAGGGGCCGGGTCCTTTCACGATTAAATGAATAATTATAATTTTAACATATTATGAATTTATTAAGTTACTTTAGTGGGTGCTGGTTGCACAGGTTGACTTGAATATACGCAAGCCCCCTCATCCATCTCATTTTGGGGCACCCCTATGGATCTAAATCAAAAAAGTCTTTACTTAAAAGTACTTACTTAAAAATTGCCTATTAGGACCAAACTACTGAGATCAACCCCCACTCCCTCTCCACAACCACCCCGATATTTCACATTAAAATATTCTTGATAGGTAACCCAAAAGAACGTTCGGACTAATTCAATTTCATTCGTCCGAATCAAATCACCAGTTCATTCGGTGATGACCAAATTATTTCATTTAACCACTCCCTCCCTTTTTTTCCTTACAAACCACAAACACGTCCCTATGGTTGAGACTAGAAAAAATTTTAAAGGCCCGTGCTTGAGGTTGACGTAATCCAAAAATATTCGCCCAATCAGGTCCCCAGTTAGTTCAATAGTGTCCAGATACCCTATTTCACCCCCTCACTCTCCCATAAAACACCACCTCTGGCTCAAATTTTAAAAACTTCAAACAGCCTATAATTTAAGTTGGACTGATACAGATATTTCCCCCACTCATATTAATTGTCGAATGACCCCTGTAACCGTGAAAATTGGACAAACATACGGACACACAGACAGATACAGAAAAATTGAGAAAATGGTAATAATCTTCTACAAACAGCATGAAACGGAAAAGAAACGCAAAATTTCATGATTCTAATCATTGTACAGACAGACATACTTACGATTTTATTAATATAGATTCGATAATATTGTACCTAATTCAATACTTGGTGGTAAAGTTTAGTTGTTTTATTTAATTTCATTGATTTCCCCTCGGTAGGGGCCTATACGACTAGACTATTCAGTTATATTTTGATCATGTAACTATGTTTAATAATTATAGACCAGTGATCTGAGTAGAATAGCTATCTAATACCTACAGAAATAATAATCTTTTGTATAATAATTTGCAGCGTTTTAACTTGATTTCCGCACTGCACTCAATGCAAACTTACGGTGTTTCGGGCAACTAATAAAAATTTAATGAAGAATCAAAATTTCACTATATTTTACAGTAATTGTAGTTTATACTAGAGGAAGGTGAGGTACTCACGGAGGTTGTGGTGCGGCTGTGGTCGTCGACGCGATCGAGACGGGCGACGGGGGGTCCATCGGCGACGGCGGAACGACGAACAGCTGAGGGCGGTTGCGATCGGGCGCGATCACGCGCTGCGTCCTCTGCGTCCGCCTCTGACCCGGCGACTGGCGGGCGGTCCCCCAGGGCGTCGCCGCCACGACCTGAGCCGCGACCGCGGAAACGAGCTCGTCACGCTCCGCCTCCCGCTCGCCGTGAACCTGCCGCTTCAACGCTTCGTGCCTGCGGAAAATCACGTCGTCCGTGTCAAAAAACAAAAACAGAAATTGTGAACGTAGGAGACCTACAATTTCCAGTCAGAATCAAAATATAAATGAATGGGATTTGTTGAATTCAACCGCACAATGAAAGCTTTGTTAGGCCTGACTAAATAAATCCACTTCCGAATTCAAACAATAATAATAAAAATAACATTATATTATATTACTGTTTTGAAATTTGTGCATTCCGAGTACAAAGAAATTGTTTACCACCAATTTTATGGCAAATAAACTCGTTCCAAATCATATTCTACGAATAAAAACAGATCTTGGATGTTTAACAATTTTTCAGTTTTTCAATCGATTTTTCAGCAAATATTGATGAAATTCAAGTACATTTTTCACCATAATTTTGTAAATACATTTTTGAATGTTTTCGTTCATCGTCAATAAACTTTTTTCGACTACGATTCTGATAAAAATATAAATTCAACAGTTTTTAGACGTTTTCAGTCATTTTTAGTGATTTTTTTAGCACATTTTTTGAAAGTTGACCAATTTAATGTGCTCAAAAAGTATTGTCCAACGAACTCATTCTTTCTTTTGAAATGCTTGATTTTTTGGCGAAAGAACGAAGTTTTTATCTGAATTCTATCGAGAGTTATCGTCTGGAATGACATATATATATATATATATATATATATATACTTATAAAAAAGCGTTAAAATCCAGGAATCATTTCAGAAGGCCTCAAAAAAGATTTCGACGAAGAAAAATTTTATTTTAAAATTTTTGGAGCCATTGCTCCATTTCTTTTATTTCTCCATTGCTTTATTTTCTAAGAACATTCGCTAAAAGGAACCCATAAAAACAAGTTTTTAATGTAACTCTTTCTTTTTCTCATGTTCTCGGTTAATTTTATTGTTGTTTCAATATTTGTTAGTTTCTTGGCAACAGTAAATTGAATCAAAATCACGTTGTTTCAAAATCACATTGATAATAACTTAAATTGTTGAACATTTAAATTTGGTAGTCTTTCTAATTTACCGTCACGTTGAACAGGTAATTTAAACATTGAGTGGAGAGTTCGTAGGTATATTTAGTATATATAGTATATTTAGTGGGATATATATATATATATATATATATATATATATATATATATATATATATATATATATATATATATATATATATATATATATATATATATATATAGGTATATATATATATATATATAAACACTTGTAAGGTTTCCCATATTAAATTTCAAATTTTCGAAAATTTATAGAATAACTAACTTTTCCTTCGCGAAAATTTGATAAATTAAAATGTACGCCAGCATGAACTCGTGTGTAAAATTTCAGATCGATTGGATATCGGGAAGTGGGTTAAAAATCGATCTGAAATTTTGTTTCAAGAAAGAAAGCAAGAGCTCAAGAAGAGAATCGAAGTTAAAAGAAAGAGTTAAAAAAGTTCCAGTAATGCAGCATGGTCATAGGAGCGAATTGTATTATCTTCATAAGGATACCAACATTTTTTCCAGCCAAAAACGAGACACCAGTCGCTAGTCCGTCAGTAAAATTATGGGTGATATCAGCTGCCAGGTTAAGGTAGCCTGCAATCTTGGTATCTATGAAAATTTAGAAAACGAAACGCTTGCATACGAGTCTGCAACACATTGGGGCATTTTATGTCTTTAGTTGAAGACAAGTATGTGTTGCAGACTCGTATGCAAGCTCTAAGAGCCACTCAGCTGATCCGGACCCTGGGCATCGTCACGTGAATGTGCTAAAGAGACTACATACGAAATTACAGCTTCCTAGAGTGTAAAACATAGAAATTAGCTTTAAGAGCCACTCATCTGATCCGGACCCTGGGCATCGTCAAGTAAATGTCCTAAAGAGGCTACATACGAAATTACAGCTTCCTAGAGTGTAAAGCATAGAAATTACCTATTGAAATGATTTAACCACAGCTTCACAAATCAAACCGTTCTCGCAATATTTGGATCACCTGCTATGAATCAAATCATCGAAACACCAGCTCAATGAAATCATCAGAAATTAACAAGCGGTGGCAATCATGTTCACAATATCAATAATTGAGAATGATCACCTGAGTGTACACAATTATTCAAATAACCTTGCTCATAACTCAGCTTGTTGGCCACGCACTTCGCAGTAGTTAACACAGGGGTGCCCACAGGGGGGGGTCACGACGCAAACTGCGTCGTTAAAATTTTTGGGGGGGGGTTAGAAAAATGAGTATTTTTTTATGAACAAGTAATGAGATTTATAGTAACAATTTGCTAGCGTCAGCTGTTTTCAATTCTTTATCATATCATGTATCATTTACATTACCTATTTAATAAATATTTTAGTGGGGGGGGGGGTCGGGAGTTGGGGGGGGGGGGGGGGGGCTCGAGTCGTTGCGCTTGGGGGGGGGGGGGGCACCCCTGGTTAACATAATATGGTTGGATAAATCGAGAGCTGTCGAACGAATGGTCAACGAATTTTGTTGGATGAAAAACGACGAAGTACCATTTCCCTAGCAACGACTCGGTTGTAAGCGGAAATCATCAAAATATTTTCGTGAGCAATTTTCCGTGACGTTTTTTTAGTTTATGTGCCATAGCAAAGACATAAAATGTCATTAAAATAAACTGATAACTGATAAAATAGTAACTATGAAAATAATAAACTGATAAAATGATAACTATGAATCGAATGACAATGTCTAATACCCTAATACCAAAAAAAGTCCAGTCATGCAGCATGACCCCATGAGCGAATTTTTGAAGAAATGTTCGACATTTCAGTCGCTATTGATCGTGTTGAGAAATTTTAGTTTATGATTTTGACAGACAAACATGGAATCAAATTATTAACACATGCACAGAGTAAACTCATCAGTTGTGATTACATTTTTTTTTTTAAAGCACCTACTACCTACGTTTTAAACAGCATGGTTCTAGGATTGGTTATACAGGGATACTTCCATAAGAGTAGTTCAATCTGAATTTGGACAATGTTTCATGCAAATATTACCGATTTTTACAACTAGCGAACGGCATTTTTTTCGATTTTTGACTGATTTTTCAACTTTGAAATTTTTGAAAACTTGATACATATTCTTATAGGAGATTTTACGCTGATTTCGAATATACCACATGTTAGTATGCTGAAAAAATTATTTCGCACAACAAATCGCAAAAAAAAGGCTATTTTGAAATTTTTTACTACATTTTTGAAAATTTCAACCCGAAGATGTAATCCGATCATGCTGGCCAACGAACTTGAACTTTCGTTTTGTGTCCTTAACATTTTAAAATTTGTTTGAAGTTTCTAGCACAATTCTACGGACAGTTATCGTCTGGAATGACACATACATACATACATACATAAAAAAATGCGTTAAACTTCAGAGTATGATTCAGAATAGCCTGAAACGGATTTCTGCATAAAATGTTTTCAAAAATTCACATTCTACAAATTTTGAGGCGAGAGCAATAGCTTAATTTTCTTCAAAAATTCGCTAAAAGACAAAAAAGTATCAATGCAATATCTTGAGAGCAAATTTCCGTTTGGAACAATGATTTTTTTCTTTCCAACTAGACCCTTTGCAGCTATTGTTTTTGTGATGTTAAGGTATCACAACCCAAATTAAAAACGCTACTGCAGATTAATGTCTAAATACTGGCTTTGAACAGGCTTGAGGCTGTATCGTTCTTAGTACCTATTGTTTATTGAGACGCTTAATGACAAAAGAGAAGAAGAAGAAGTAGGGAAGGTTATGGCGATGGAAAGTTACCATAGCTTATTATTACAGTTTAATTGAATCACAGTTTAATAAGTTTTATAGGCTTTCTTCCTTTACGTTTGGCTACCCTTTGAAATTACCTTGCCTGTCCCCTACAATTCTCGGTTGGTTCTTAATCACCTTACAGATATTTCACATACACCTCCAAATATTCTTCTAAGCATTCTTCGACCGATAGCCTCAATTACTACCTTCAGAGTCCAGATTCAGATTTCTGATCCTCAACTATAAGGAATTTAGGTGCCCCTCCCAGAGGTGCAATGGGGGCCTAAATCCTCATAAATCACGTAGAGGAGGTAACAGGCATCCCGTCAGAGAGATACCACCCCTACTAATGAGCTTTTAATGAGCCATGTTCGGGGAAGGTTGATTATCCTGTCACCAGGAATTCCATCCAACGCCAAACCAGCTGCCAAAAATGATCGAGAACAGCGCGTGGTTCCCATTGATTCCTCAACGGGACGCCGACAGCGCTATCTCTGGTGCTCTGACGGGAGCTTGATGGGCCTCTCAGGAGGTAACTCTGTTACACAACACGCCACAAGAATCACACAGGTTGTAAAATCTGCAGACCAATCAACTTATAAATAGCTATTTGTTACAAATAGACCATTTCAAAAATGGGATGCAAATGCTAAAACTCAGCTTTAATAAGCTTCTCATCAATCCTTATCAGTGGCAGATCAAACCTTGCCTGCCAACGGTTTTTCAACGTGTGACGGACAATATTAAATATTTTCAAGCCAAGCTAATGACAACGAATTATCGTATTATATATTACATGTTACCTCGTTTTGTAAGTTGTTGCACAGTTCTGAAGTTTGAGCACTTTGAGAGCAAAGATATATCTACCGATTTTATGGCAACAAAACTCGTCAAATAATATTCTGGAATTCAATGAAGATTTGAAAATGTTAAGCTTTTAAGGAGTTCTTATACGTTTTTCAGCAAACACCAATAAAATTTGAATACATTTTAAGCTTTTTAAGGAGTTCTTATACATTTTTCAGCAAATACCAATAAAATTTGAATACATTTTTCTGCATAATTTTGAGCGCAATTTTATATTGTTCTAGTGTTTCTCTTTATTCAAACAAATGATCATTTTAAACCTACCAAATTTGATTAAACTTGGTTCAATTAAACAGATCTTGAAGGAGGGCTCGTTTAATTTCCCGCAACACCAGACTCCTACTCGATTCCAACTGTCGGGGCACATGGTACGTCCTAAATACCGCACAACTGCGGCGCAAAGTATCTATAGGTACAAGGGCATAAAAGAGTATAATTTGCTTCCGTGGAATTTAAAAAAGATATTATTTGATCACCCCCTTCAAATTAATAAGTTGTTGAAATTTTTTGAAATTCAAAAAATTTAATGTGCTCAAAAAGAAGTGTTGGCCAACGAACTCGTCCTTTCGTTTGGAGAGCTTGATTTTTCGGTGCATTTTTTGACGTCCTAAAAAAGGAATAAAAACGACGGCTCGTAGGACTAGTTTTTATTCAGTGGGACTCGAGGACTAGAAAAAAAGTCGCCGGCCTCAGGATCGGGATTCTGCAAGGTGCGATTTGACGTAGAGGCCTGTGGTGTTACGTAAGGGGATTTTCAGGGGCCTCGGATGACGACGTCACGCTACGACGGATCTGATTCAGAAGTGGAAACGAGATCTCAAGGAGGATCTGAGGTGTTGTGGCGGACCTTCGCGAGGCTACAAGCTCCAAGGGTAGCCTCCCGCGGCGAGTCCCACCAAAAATCCTCCAGAATCGGTTGTGTGCGCCATCGGCCCTCTGCATTCGTGGTGTTTATACAGCAGAAATGAGCTTATAGAGCTAAGCTATTAGGGTCTTTTCTATTATATCCCCGCATTTGCTATACACATCATTCTGACCTACATGTCCAAGAAATCCGAATTTTTACTAAGATCTTACTAAGAATTTTAGTAAGATTTTTACTAACAACTTGATGTTATGCTTTTTGAGATGCGAGCGTCCAGACCACCAAACTATACACATCATTCTGACCTATACGTCCAACTAATCCAATTTTATGTTAAGGGATTGTCTACTTGATGTTATGTATTTTTGGGATGCGAGCTTGCGAGCATCCAGACCACTAAACTATACATCCTTCTAATGTATTTACACGCTAGATGGATTTGAATATAGCGTGGGGACACATACGGAACTTTTTGACTAGGCATATTTCTGACTTACGCAAATGCGGGGATATAACAGAAAAGACCCAGGTATTATAATGGGCGATATCACCAATTTCAAGTACTTCATTCCATCATCAGCCGAGATCATGCCGAGAACTTTCTAAAAAGGTGCAACATGGAGGATATTGGATGGTTGGAAGTGACTGAGAAAAAGCTAAATGACGCGATATGGGAACGAACTCACCCCCACGTTCGTGGAGGGGTGGGGTGGGGTGGGGGGGGGGGGGTGTTCAGCTTTGTCCACCTATGACGTCGAGGCTACAAGGGTAGCCTCCCGCGGCGAGTCCCACCAAAATCCTCCAGAATCGGTGATGTGTGCGCCATTGGCCCTCTGTATTTGTGGTGTTTATACAGCAGAAATCAACTTCTATCATCAAGCTATACAATGGCGTAGTTTGAGGAGGGGCAGAGCCCCTCCATAAATTATAGAGGATGCAGAATTTTGTTGTTTGGATACAATCAAAATTAATAATTGTGCGCTTCCAACTTCCGTACCTAACACCTTCAATTGAAGAATGTAATTAGTAAAACACAACTACTATTATTATTATACGATTCTCGTCGCCAAGCGGTCTGAGGCGCTCTTAATAAAGAAATTTTTATTAGGTTCGTTTGTGTAGGGGCAAAATGGCGTGGATATTGTACAGCCCCACGGAGCATAGTAAAATCACCTTGTCAACGAAACGGAAATGTGGATACTACAAACTGAAATCAAGTCGTTCCCCATTACCTTCTGGGGCGAGCCCATGTGCGATTTTTCCCTAGAAAAATATCCATTGTTCAGTATCCACCAATTCCCCTATGAACTTCCCCTACTTTTCACTTCCTACTTGATCAAGCTTGGCTGTTCGTTTCAAAACGGTTTTCCATTGTATTAAACCGCAGAATAAAATCCCAGTTAAAATGAAGCAAGAATACAATAAATAGAAGCCTGCAGTGGTGATTTAAACAGTTTAATAGAAAAGATTAAAATAATCTAGTTTAGCAGTATTTCTATTCTAACCTAGCATATTGCAGGTTTGAGTTTGTTTACATTTTTTTAATGTTTCTCACAGAGTAGAGTAGGAGTTAAGATGTTTCTTGATCTCGGTTGCATACCCTGTATTTCATTTCGCGTAGGTAGGTACCTGCTTATATAATACAATTGTGTGATATTGTCCAGAAAAAGTTATTTTCACGCGGAAGTAACAATTAGGCTACGCCACTGAAGCTATATTATATTCGTAAATTTTTTCAACTTGACTTTCTAATCATGCTGTGCAAGGCGTTGGTCCAGTCAATTCTCTTTTTTTTTTTTTCTTTTTTTTTGGTATTATAACTTGGGGAGGGACATGGAAAAGTAATTTAGAATCTCTTTACGTAATGCAAAACAAGGTGATAATATCAAATCGTTATAAACGCTACTTTTCAGTCGATCTGTTTATTAATACCCTTAAGGTTTTGTTTGTTGAAACAGTTATATACAAAATCAGCCCTGATGTTCTATCACAAGCATACTGGTTGGTTTCACTTTTCTGAGACCGACAGTTCTCAAGCATATCATGTTGAGACACGTCACAAGAGCTTGGCCATTCATTCAGCTCCTCGTTCCCGACTTTTTACATCAAACAATCATATTCATTATAATCTCCCTATTCTTCTCTGCAATGCAACAGTTGCCATTCGCTAACCACTATTATATCCCGTCAAAAGTTAAAAAAAAAAATAGTTTTTACATAGCTTATTGGAATAGGACCAGAATGAATTTATTCTAAGTTTATAAGTGTTTATCGCTAAATATAAATGTAACTTTCTTTCGTATTTATGTTTTGGATATCTTCTATTTAATGTTCAAATATTTAAAAATTTATTTTCAGTAGTTAGGAAGTATACTCCCCCATACAGCTCGGAGTTATTCTCTTTGTGTGGGGTAATTCCTTGAAGTATTTATTGGCTTTTTGCCAGCCTTTGTAATATTTTTGAAATTGAAAGGAATAAACCATTTTTGTCATTGTCATTATTATGATAATGGGCGATACCACCAATTCTTATTTCATTCCATCATCAGTTACAGAAGATCATGCTGAGAACTTTCAAAAAAGGTGCAACATGGAGGATATTGGATAGTTAGAAATGACTGAGAAAAAGCTAAATGACGTGTTATGGGAACGACCTCACCACCACGTTCGTGGTGGGGGGGGGGGGGGGGGCTCAGCTTCGTCTACCTATGACGTCATTTTATTTTCTTTCTATCGGCTTTTTTTCCAAACCATTTGGAGTTTTGATTTGAAAATTTGCAGTCGGGGATATTATAACACACAGCAAGTCCCACCAAAATCCTTAAGAATCGGTGGTGTATGCGCCATTGGCCCTCTGTATTTGTGGTGTTTAAACAGCAGAAATACGCTTCTAAGGCTAAGCTATTGTGATAATGGGCGATATCACCAATTTAATTTCATTCCATTATCAGCTACAGAAGATCATGCCGAGAACTTTCCAAAAAGGTGCAACATGGAGGATATTGGATAGTAGGAAGTGACCGAGAAAAAGCTAAATGACGTGATATGGGAATGAACTCACCCCATGTTCGTGGTGGGGGGGGGGGGGCTATGCTTCGTCTACCTATGACGTCATTTTATTTTTTACTATCGGCTTTTTGCCCAAACCATTTGGAGTTTTGAGCTGAAAATTTGCAGTCGGGGATTTTATAAAACACAGATTTTTAAATAAAAAGTCTAAAAATATATAATGAATGGATAATATATGAAGGGTCGCGGGAAATAATGATCAGTGTCACTTCTTCACAAATCTGTAAAATTCAAATTTCAAACGTTCAAGTGTAATATTTTGGGTTTAGGGTAAATAACTCTCAATTTCAAATAGTCATTTCATTGAAAAAACACATTTTAATGAAGAAACCAAAATCAAAATGTTTTACAAAATGGGAAGAGAATGGGAAAAACTGATTTTTTCAAGAAAACTGCTGGACCTTGATCTTTCTTTCACGTTACTTCATCAGCAAGTTAAGTTTTTAAGGACTCAGTTCCTTTTTAGCCGTCAGCGCATGGACTCTGATCGTTGTTTTGCGACACCTAAAATCTTTCCCTCTGTATTTTGACGCTAACCTTTACCATTATTTCCCGAAGCGATACATGCTTCGATTCGTTTCTCTAAGACCTGCAAGATGGCACCACTATCTCATTTTGGACCAAAAATTTGTCCTGATCGTTCTTTCCCGTGACCCTTCATATAGATAAATAATTCTAAATATATATAATAAAAAATGTTTTAAAAACATTTTTAAGATAAAAAATGAGAAATACTAGCACTTAAAAGATGGTCATTTCTGTTTTTGGGACACCGGAGATAAAAACCACTTTTCCTTCCAATTCTACCAAAATAGCAGAGCGAGGATTTCATCGTTTTCGGGTGATGAGACGTTTTAACTTTAACGAAATTTCCTTTCGTATTTTACTTTTTACAATATTCTAAACAAATTTGGTTTCGTCTGTTTGTGTTTTTGTGTGTTTCAAATCTTTAATAAGCTTTATAAAAAAGGCCTTCTACCCTTAAATTGGTTTTTTAATCAAACTCCAACTTTTCTCCCCGGGAACTGGGGCTTCTTCTGGGAGATTAATATTCAGAAATGTAAAATATCTACTTAATTACAGTTTTCTTTTTGTTGTTGTTAATAATCGAATTTAAAGTTATGAGTTTTTTGACATTTTATGTCTTTGCTCTGGCACATAACTCGAAAACCGTTACCAAATTTGTAACCAAATATTCTGATGATTTCCGCTTACAACCGAGTCGTTGCTGGGAAAATGGTACTTCGTCGTTTTTCATCCCACAAAATTCGTTGACCATTCGTTCGAAAGCTCTCGATTTATCCAACCATATTATGTTAACTACTGCGAAGTGCGTGGCCAACAAGCTGAGTTATGAGCATGGTTATATGAATAGGTAATTGTTTACACACAGGTGATCATTTTCAATAATTGATATTGTGAACATGATTGCAACCGCTTGTTAATTTCTGATGATTTCATTGAGCTGGTGTTTCGATGATGTGATTCATAGCAGGTGATCCGAATATTGCGAGAACGGTTTGATTTGTGAAGCGGTGGTTAAATCATTTTAATTGGTAATTTCTATACTTTACACTACAGGAAGCTGTAATTTCGTATGTAGCCTCTTTAGGACATTTACTTGACCATGCCCAGGGTCCGGATCAGATGAGTGGCTCTTAAAGCTAATTTCTATGCTTTACACTCTAGGAAGCTGTAATTTCGTATGTAGCCTCTTTAGGACATTTACTTGACGATGCCCGGGGTCCGGATCAGATGAGTGGCTCTTAAAGCTAATTTCTATACTTTATACTCTAGGAAGCTGTAATTTCGTATGTAGCCTCTTTGGGATATTTACTTGACGATTCCCAGGCGGATCAGCTGAGTGGCTGTTAGAGCTAATTTCTATGCTTTACACTCTAGGAAGCTGTAATTTCGTTTGTAGCCTCTTAAGGATATTTACTTAACGATTCCCAGGGTCCGGATCAGATGAGTGGCTCTTAAAGCTAATTTGTATGCTTTACACTCTAGGAAGCTGTAATTTCGTATGTAGCCTCTTTAGGACATTCACTTGACGATGCCCGGGGTCCGGATCAGCTGAGTGGCTCTTAGAGCTTGCATACGAGTCTGCCACTAAAGACATAAAATGTCCCAATGTGTTGCAGACTCGTATGCAAGCGTTTCTTTATACACTAAATAATTTCTTTCGATTTTCAGTTCACGTACAACTAAGCTGTTGCTGGGGAAATGAAACTTTTTTTTTTTTTTAATCAAATTGAAAATTGTTTACGTTCATGTCGGTAACGATGTTTTTTTCGCATGTTGACATGGATATGTCTTTGCTCTGGGGGGTCAACCAAAAATTTTCGTCACGCAAAAGAAGATGTCACAATTTCTAATTATGTTCACGTACAACTCAGCCGTTGCTAGGGGAATGGAACTTTCGCAGTTTTCATCGCACAGAAATCGTTCGCCATTCGTTGGAAAGCGCTGGATTTATGTGATAAATGTTCACATCTAAAACTACCAATTTCCCCCTCCTTACCTGGCTACATTCCTAAACTAAGTTGATTGGACTGTAAACAATTTTAATAAGCCGGTTACAATATTCTTAACGTAAACCAATAGCATCATTTACACCACTCCCTAGGAAACATTTTCATCCTCTTGACAACAGTCGAGGACAACCGTTATGAAATCCCCAATCAAAGACATATTCATGTAACATGGTATCTGCTTGTAAAGCGGATAGTGGAACTCGTTTACGAGTTTCTGAATCATTTCACTAAAAATCGTTTACAAACTGTACGTGCCGCGATTTACTACCTGCTTGCTGATTTTACTTAATTTGCTGGTGACAGTAATTATAAATTTAGAGCCCATCAATCAAATACGAGTAAATTTTACTCAAGTTTTGAGTGTCTTTACGGAAGTTGATTGAATTTGAATTTTTTATCTTAACGATTTCTAGAAATATCCATTTTTGCAAATTCGATTCTTTTCTTACAATTTTGGAATTTATGAATTCCATATTATATCCTAAAGATCTGCAATGGGCAACCAACGCGTTTTTTGTATCGTCTTGTCGTAGATCCGATTCATGTTTTGAAAAACGACGCCGAACGGACTGACACGTTTCCCCCTCATACACTTTTCCACACCCACCACTACCACAAGGGATCTGGTAGACCAAGTCTGATTCGTGTTCTTTTGGTGTGAAATCTTTTAGTTTGGAAAATAGTGATCCGTTTGTATGAAGTGTTCGAAATGCAGTTTTGACGTGTTTATAGGGCTCAAAAATCTTTGTCATTTGTTCTGCCACCCCTTTCACGAAAGGCATCCCTTTAATTTAAGGACAGAAGGCCTTTTTTATAAAGCTTGTTATAATCTGAACTGGGTAATTTTCCGTTATACCCCCCCCCCCCCCCCCCCCCAGTCTGTTTCATGACTTTCGTGACTGTTTTACGCCCGCCCGATGTTTCTAGGCATTCCTAGGCATTCCAAAGGAAAAAAAGTCCAGTCATACAACATGACCCCATGAGCGAATTTTTGAAGAAATCTTCGATTATTTCGATTTTTGACTGATTTTTCAACTTTGAAATTTTTGAAAACTTGATACATATTCTTATAGGAAATTTTACGCTGATTCCGAATATACCACATGCTAGTATGCTGAAAAAAATATTTCGCACGCCAAATCGCAAAAAACAGGCTATTTTGAAATGTTTGACTATATTTTTGAAAATTTCAACCCGAAGATGTAATTCGATCATGCTGGCCAACGAACTTGAACTTTCGTTTTGTGTCCTTAACATTTTAAAATTTGTTTGAAGTTTCTAGCACAATTCTACGGACAGTTATCGTCTAGAATGACACATACATACATATATACATACATGTATACATACATAAAATATATACATACATACATACATACATACATAAAAAAATGCGTTAAACTTCAGAATATGATTCAGAATAGCCTATAAACGGATTTCTGCATAAAATTTTTTCAAAAAATCACATTCTACAAATTTTGAGGCGAGAGCAATAGCTTAATTTTCTTCAAAAATTCACTAAAAGAATTACCGTGTTTTCGAAGTTGCCGATGTCGGTGAGGATTTGTTGAAATAAATTGGCGTGGTTATAGTTTGATTGCTACCACATGAATTCGCACAAATAGGTATCAAGTAACGACCTGCCTTAGCAATCACTATATCCGTCCCTTATCGCCTGGCCATTGTGAAGAGATTAGTTAGTAAACCAACCGGTTCATCGGGAAGACATTGGACCCAAGCAAGCGCGCAGCGCCCGTGATCAATGACGTTACCCTCTTGTTTTTCCAAGAATTCACCAATGCCTCTTTACTCCCTCAAACTAGGCGAACATTAATTAAAATGCGAAAAGGGATCATTACCGGTGCATAGGAACATCGGGCGAGCTAGAAACAGTCGCGAAAGTCGTGAAACAGACTGGGGGGGGGGGGGGGGGGGATAACGTAAAAGTACCCTGAACTGTCCGAATAAAATAACGTTATAAGACATAGCATCAGAGGGACGTCCTAATAAGGAACATGATTGCCTAAATCAGTTCCAAACATGTTTTCACCACTCAAAAAAACTTGAAATATATAGGATTTTCGAATTTTGACAATACATACCTTAATTTCTTCCCACTAAATTTAAAATTTAAACGAAGTTCAAAGTAAAACTAAGTTTAAATATTACTATTTTCAAATAAATGCTTACCCAAGGTGATGAGGAGTTGCGTCCAAGCTGGGCGTGGCTTGAGAATTATTGGAAGCGCGCGTTCGGACACCAGGGCCGCACGCGTCGGCTGAACGCGGTCGTCGGAACGATGACGTCACGCGAGCGAACGACGCGTCTCCGTTGTCCGGACAACTGACCTCCGCGAGCGGCTCCCCGACGCACCGACACGTTCTGCGACCAAAAGGAAGGCCGCCGATGACGGTCGCGCGAACGGCTCCGCGGTGCAGGCCGACGGGCGACACGGGTTCCCCGTCCCCCATGATGACGTCGAGCTGCCTCAACGATAGCGTCGAGCTGTACACTGACGATATTGAGGGGGAGGGAGGCCGCGGGGATCGAGACGACGTCGTCTCATCGGGCGTCGCTGACGACCCGCAGCCCGACGGCCCGGGCGCCTCCCAGTCCTGCTCCATCGGTGGCGCTGACGGCTGCGGAGGCGCCTCACTCAGTTCTGAAGCTGCATCTTCACATATCGCACTCGAGTTAGGCTGGAATAAATTTCCTAAGATGGCGTCCAAAATACCTGTGGGAAAGTAAAATTGAAATTCAGCATACAGAAATAAATTATCCATCATTAGGGACAGATTTATAGAAAGCTAAAAATTATGCTGCAACTTAGGATACTTCAAATTGAATTAATTAAATTAATATTTTCTATAAACACCTGGCTAGGCAACAAATGGATATCCTGCCTATCAAGCACCATAGGTAAAAACTTGTGCCAAGTTGGGTGTGGCACATAGCTTCCTCGTTTACCTATCATGCATGTATAGATCATTGATAGTTTTAAATGATCTTGGAAAATTCCATAGGGGAAAAGAGTAAATCAAGAAGTAGCGTGAAATGCTGTAATAATAACTTGCTTGCGAAAACTTTTTTATGTATTTAAAGAAGCAAGAAATTTTCTATCCAAGGAACAAATGCGTATGATTTATTATGGTTTAGCCTATTCCATTATTAAATATGGTATTATATTATGGGGTGGAGCATGTAAACCGTACGTTAGTAATTAATAATTACTATTAGTTAATACTAATACTGTTAGTTGATACTAATAATTAATAATTAGTAATTAATTAATTAAATTATTCTAGGTAAAACGTCAAGGTACCCTTTTGCAAAACTATTGAAATATTTTGATGTTAAAACTATTAGACAAATTTTCTTGGTTCATTCTTGCATTCATGTATATAATACTGGAATCTGTGAGGAACATGTTTCTACAATTCTAAGCACAAGAAACTATTCTAATTCGGGAATAGTATTGCCAAGAGCTCATACAGAGTTCTACAAGAGAAGTGCATATGTTTGTGTTTTAAAATTTCTGTTTGATAATAATATTAATTTGTCTTACTTTCACAGTTTGTCAAGTTTTAAGAAGGTAGTAAAATTGTACATTTAAGTTTAGTTAGCCTTCTTTCCAGTGAATTATTGTTTTTCATGGAAATTTATTTCGAATTTAGTGTTTTAGTGATTTTATTTATTCCCCCCCCCCCCTTTCAATAATTAGACTTTCGAGAGTTTTTGTTATTTAGTCTTAATATAAGACGAATATGCTTGGATTTGCAACTCCACCAGATAGCACAAGTTCTTAGGAACTTATTTTCTGGTGGGCGTCAGTTGTTTTCTTATTTACCTATCAGTCGTACTGTCGACAATTTTCTTTTTATTTTTTTAATTGTATAAATGTAGTTCACATGTATTATTTTGATGCCAATAAATAAATGAATGTTATAATTGGTCAATTAAGAAACCAAAAAATTATACTCAATGTAATTTACGTTTGTGCAAGCGCAGAATGAACTGATGAGTTGAAAACAATGAAATAGGTACCGTATCGTCAACCTAAACCGCGCATTTACTGACTATTTCCTCCAAATCAGATGAAAACTGTGGAAATTAAGGTCATTACAAGTATTTCACATTGGCGTATGAGTAGTAGCTATTAAGATACAATCGTATTGAAATTGATATGAGGTAATCAAGTCATCTTCTTCCAACTAACATCAAAATTTAAGTGAACTCGAACGACTAGAGAATGAAAAGATGGAACATGATGGAATTTAAGTTTGCAAATGCGCAGAATGAAGTAACGTACTTTTGGGTTACTTGTAACACATGGGGGAGACTTATCCCCCAGACAGTATGGATTCCGAAAGGGTCGGTCCACTGCTCATGCACTGGCAGATGTAGTGAACACTTTGAAAAAAACACAGGACGGTAGTAGATATACTAGGAATCTGGCAATGCTAGTGACCCTGGATGTGAAAAATGCCTTCAATTCTGCAAGATGGACTGATATGTTAGAGTCTCTGGATACCACCTTTAAAATACCAAGATACTTACTAGCAGTTATGGACAGCTATCTTAAAAACCGAACATTGGTTTATGAGACGGCTCAGGGGGAAAAGGAGAAAGAAATCACCGCAGGAGCAGCCCAGGGTTCAGTTCTGGGCCCACAACTATGGAACGCGTCATACGATAGTGTTCTACGACTGGAAATGCCAGAAGACTGCTATCTTGTCGGATATGCGGATGATGTTGCGGCAGTTATCCTGGCTAGAACCACGGAATTGGCACAGAATAAACTGAATCAAGTAATGGTAAAAATCACTAGATGGATGGAAGACCATATGTTGACATTAGCAGCAGCTAAAACCGAAGTAGTTGTGTTCACTCGAAAACGGATCCCTACCATAATCCCAATACAAATAGGGAGTACTGAAGTCACCAGCAAACCGTAAACAGTAAACTACCTGGGAATCACATTAGATACTAAAATTACATTCTGGGAGCAAATAAAGAAATCAGCAGACAAGGCGTCAAAAAAAACAACTGCTCTTAGTCATCTCATGAGAAATATCAACGGGCCAACACCATGTAAGCGTCGTCTCATGATGACCGTTGTACAATCAATACTCTTGTACGGTGCGGAGGTATGGGTAGATGCTCTAAACATTGCCTACTATCGCAAGAGAATTATTGCAGTTCAACGAAGAGGAGCGCTGAGGATTGCATGTGCCTACAGAACAGTGTCAGAGCCAGCCATACTCGTACTTACAAGCAGCATCCCAATCCATCTATTGGCTGCAGAACGCAAACGATTCTTTGATAGAAGAGAGGAAGGAGAAAGAGCTCATTTAGCCGCTGAAGAGAGAGAATATACAATGGCAAGATGGCAGGAAATGTGGACTGTAGAGCAGAGAGGGAGATGGACAGCACGCTTGATTCCTCAGATCAAGGTATGGCTAGATAGAAAACATGGAGAAGTAAACTTTTTCCTGACTCAGTTCCTTTCTGGTCAAAGGCTGTTTTACGCATATCTCTATAAAATGGGAAAAGTAGACTCCCCAATATGTCCATACTGCCAGGAAATGGACGATGATGTGCTCCACACTTTCTTTGTATGCAAGCGATGGGCTACAGAAAGAAGAAGGCTGCAGGATGCTCTGGAATTACCACCTCAAGACGTGACACCGGAGGTGGTAGTATCCAAAATGATTGAACAAGAGCAAAAATGGAATTTTGTAGCTGCCTACGTTGAAGACATCCTCCAGAAAAAGATCATCTTGGAACGGGAGAGACAGAGGAGGAGGGAGCACATGGATCGAGAGGACTGAAGAAATTTCTCAAGGACTCGGCCTGAAGTAATGTGTTAAACAGTTCCAGGCTGAGTTCCAACGTGGGAAAAGGAAGGTGAGGTTTTAGTGGGTTTGAATCCCACATAACCCGGAGTGCGGTCCCTCTTGGGTATCTTACGAGATCCGATTACCACCTTAGGATCTTAAAGATTTCCTCACCTGCCTACGTAAAAAAATCCACATTTGTTATGTTGGCAGCATTGGGGAGCATGATATCAGATTCCTTATCAGCCCTATTTGTTCTGTGGCGTTCGTGGAAGGTCATCCATCGTTCAACAAGTGTTTGGGAAGTTCTCCTGATTCATGTAGGTGTGATGTTACAAGTTACCTCCAGAATGTATCCCTCGATTTTTATGGACACTTTATGTTGTTTCAAGCCACCCTATGTGGAGTATTGTGTTTATCTCCTTTGTAATAGTGAGTTATTATTGTTTTTGTTGTTCCTAGATGCACAAAAATGGGAAAGTACAAAAGGAAACCGGGTGCTCGTCCCTATAAGGATTATAGTGATGAAACACTTAAAGGAGCCATGAATGTCTTTAAACTACGAGAAGAGGGGCAACTTCTGCTTCCCTGAGGAACTCATTTGAAATTTAGCTGTTATTTTTATATGCGATGACATTTTGTGATTTGATGTGCCATTTTGTGAATTGAATCTCATTAATATTTTTTATGCTGTATGTTTTATATTTTTATCATGAGAGTAATGAACAGTTCCTATTAGGTACTCATACCTACTGGATTGGAGCCAAATAGGCCCATTCAAGACTGATTTAAGACTAAACGATGTGACACGGGAATCTGAAATTAATAAAAAATACCTTTTTTGTCGTTCCTAAATTCTCTAATTTTTTGTGTGTCATCCTCACCTTTTTTTAAAAACTTAAAAATTGTTACAAGTAAGAGAGAGCTAAGATAACATGATTTTTCGAATTTTTTCAGTCGTGTTACAAGTAACCCAAATCGTTGGGTAACTTGTAACAAGCATTTTTTTTAAATTTATTTACTAATGAAGGAAATAGTTTTCTTTAATGGTATTCTGTTCTCTAGACAGCCTTCGACCTTTTAAACCCAAATCTAGAATTTTACAATCTGGATTACTCCAGGGAGAGCTTCTGAAACTTGACAAGTGTTACAAGTAACCCAAAAGTACGGTATTGATTTGGCAACAATGAAACTGATAGGGGACCATTTACTACCTAACCCTCGCATTCTCTGACAGTTTCATCGAAATTGGATGAAAACAGTGGAAATTGAGATCGTTACAATGATTTCACATGCATCTGCAGTAGCTATTAATGATACAACCATGTTGAAATTGATATAGGATGATCAAATCGTCATCCCCCAACTATCATCTAAATTTGAGCGAGATCGGACGACCAGGGCGTGAAAAAATAGAGCATAATGGAATTTACGTTTGCGCATGCGCAGAGTGGAGTATTGATTTCGCAACAATGAAACTGATAGGGGACCGTCTACACCAGGGGTGCTCAAACTTGAACTGCTGGCGATCTACCTCAATATTTTTAGACTACTTACGATCGACTCTGAGAGGCTGCAAGTATGTGTGATGCAGGGTTGTCGTACATACACGATACACCCTACCTACCTAGGTAGGGTGTACCGTAGCATATATAGATATTAGCTTTCCGCACAATTTACATCATTTTAGTCAAGGTTTGGGTTGGGCTTCTCTACAATATCAATGAAAAAACTCCTAGTTATTCAAAATTGCGAGTTTATTCGTTGTTACAAAACAAAATAGTTACATATGGTGTTAAACTCAACTAAGGAGTGACTTTGGATGTTGAAGCGTGGCACTGCATGTCCTCAGCATACTTTTCATAAGATGGTGCGTAACCACTGAGTGCCAATCGCAAGCATGATGACATATGATCGTCAGTTAGTCGATTGCGATATTTTGACTTAATTATCTTCATTTCAGAAAATGCAGACTCGCACAAGTAAGTTGACCCAAACATTGCCGTCAGTTGAAGGGCGATTTGCCTTAGATTCAGATATTTATCTTCAGATATAAAACACCAGAAATTTGTATCAGATGCTGTAGCTTTGAGATGTATATCTGATATAATCTGCACCAACTCATTTTCAACAGAACATGAGTTCATATTAAACTGACTTGCTACTTCAGTAGCTAATTCCTCAATGTTTTTACATGAAAAAGGATAACTCATAAATGATGCTATATTTGCCAATTTACTGCAATCATAAAAACGCATTTCGAATTGTCCCAAAATATTTGATAATTCAGCCTCATACGTATCATAATTCAGCTGAGGAATCCTTGCTTTCAAAGACGGAAAATGTTTCAGATCCTTTCTTTTCAGTTGATCTATCATAAGTTGCAATTTACTTTTGAATGCGTTTACTGCGCTAATCATCTCAATAATAGTTTTTCCTTTACCTTGAAGCTCCAAGTTAATGGTGTTTAAGTGCATAAGCCGATAAAGCCGCCTTTTGCCGCAAGCAGTGTTATTACGTAATAAATTTTTGTCGTTTAGTTACCTACTTATTAAAAAATTGTTTCTTCTCGAGATCTACTCAAAAAGCACTCGCGATCGACTGGTCGATCGCGATCGACCGTTTGAGCACCCCTGGTCTACACTCTAGCCCGCACATTCCCTGAAAATTTCATCCAAATCGGATGAAAACTGTGGAAAATAAGCTTGTAGCAAGGATTTCAAATTGGCGCATGCAAAGTAGTTAATAATGATACAATCATGTTGAAATTGATATTAGATGGTCAAACTGTTATCTCCCAACTATCAACGAAATGTGAGCGAGATCACACAACTAGAGCGTGAAAAAATGGGGCATGATAGAATTTACGTTTGCGCAAGCGCAGAGTGAGGTATTGAGTCAAGAACGATGCAACTGTTGGGAACCGTCTACCCCCTAGCCGGCACATGAAAATTTCATCCAAATCGGATGAAAACTGGAAAATAAGGGTACAAGGATTTGCGGACACTGTAGGTACTTAAACCTTTCTATACCTAAAAGTAGAGAAAGAGATGATAGACCCACTATATGTATGTTGTCAAATTATCAGGATAAGGGTCAAAAACGAATAAAAGTCCTTATCACCGAGCTTTCGGTGTATATAAGTGGGCCAGCAGTGTTTTTTTTTCGATTTTTCAATTTTAGCCTTTAGTGTTTGAGTCCTGTTTATGTACCAACCGTTGTCAGCCTCAACTGCAACTAGTTCTTGTTTTGCTTCCGAGACTGCAAGGCAGCGGAAGCTTTGTTTTCACTTTCGAAATGAAAAAAAATTTTAGGCTCCAAAATGAAAATTTCTACTCGCATTTTGCGTTTCAGAGCCTCCTGAACAAATTTGGTTCCGTGTCTGTCTGTCGGTCTGTCTGTCCGTCCACATTTCCTTGTAACAGCCATAACTTCCACAATTTTGATCCAACTTTAACCAAGTTTTCAGGGATCGTGCGGGTTAAGCTCTAGATGGTCCCCTATCAACTTCATCATGATCGAATCAACGGTAGCTTCTGCGCAGGCGCTAAAGTAAATTCCTTGTGACGATCACAGCCGTAATTTCCACAATTTTGATGCGATTTTCTTCAAATTTTTAGGGATCGTGCGGGTATAGCTCTACATGGTCCCCTATCAGTTCCGTCATGATCGAATCAACGGTAGCCTCTGCGCAGGCGCAAACAAAATTTTCTTGTTTCGGTCATAACTCAGGCAATTGTGAACGGATTTCGGTCAGATTTTCAGGGATGATGCGAGCAAGGTTTCTTGAGGTCCCGTATCACATTCTTCGCAATCATCAGCAGCGGTACGCTAGGCGCATGCGCGAAAGTGATGTTTTTGTTACGGTCACAGCTTAGTTAATTTTATCGGATTTTTTTCAAATTTTCAGAGATGATCCCGGTATAGTCCCTTGAGGTGCCATACGAATCGTTCGGTACTACCAGTGATTGTGCCCACCTTATTAATTCCCTGATGCCATGTGCCATTTCCTTGGCAGTGTATTTGTAATGACATTCAACTCAAAATCCATTACCGTGTCCTATATTTTGACACCATAGAAGATTCTTGAGCCCTGATGATGGTTTTATATAAACCGAAAGCTCGGCGATAAGGACTTCTATTCGTTTTTTACCCTTATCCTGATAATTGTTGACAACATATCTATACCTACAACTTACATACCACTTGGTTCCTACACCCTAACTTATGACTAAATATTCTTGAGCTTAACACTAAAAGTAGCCTGTTGTATTTTTAATACCTTTTAGATCCCTGATGAGGCCTATGTATTCAAAAGCGCTTGGATATATAGCATTTCCAAGCCAAATGAAACCTTTTCCAAGTCAAATGAGACCTTTTCCAAACCAAATGAAACCTTTTCCAAATCAAATGAAACATTTTCCAAACCAAATGATGAAACCTTTCCCGAACCAAATGAAACTTTTTCCAAGTCAAATGAAACTTTTTCCAAACCAAATGAAACCTATTGAGAAAATGAGTGAACTGAGGTACCTATATAGGAAGGTACCCTGCAAGTTGCAGGTAGATGCAATTGTACCTATCATAGAAAGACGTTGACAAAATGAAAATTCGATTAATTTCAGGCATAGGATTAGCGAAGTGGATCTCACCTTAGTAGAATAGGAAACAAGTAAGTTTGAGAAATATCTGACTGTTGAATGTGTGAGTACCTCCCTATCTAGGTATCTCAGTTCACTCATTTTCTCAATTGGTTTAATTTGGTTTGGAAAAAGTTTCATTTGATTTGGAAAAAGTTTCATTTGATTTGGAAAAAGTTTCATTTGACTTGGAAAAGGTTTCATTTGACTTGGCATTTCATTTGGGTTGGAAATGCTATACAATAAACAGATGGGAAAATTTGCCAAACAATCTGCTCATCCCCTCACACCCCCCTAATCATGTGAAAACGAAAGGCAACCCACCCAATGGATTCGAAATAAATCATCATCTAAATTCCAAATTCAAGTGGACAACTGATTTCGGGGCTACTTTGGCAGTACCGACCTAAACTGCAAAGCAGTAGGATCACGTTTGTATGCATCTGACTTACATTTCAAACAAGATACTCAGGTATTGAAATTTCAGACAATTACTCATTGAGGTATTAAATTTCACACAAGGTATTTAAACAAAGACTTCTAATAACAACTGTCAATCTGTGCTGAAAATAGATTTTTACAAACTGCTTTCAGAAGGTGTTAACTAACCTTAACGACTTTAACTGGTAACACGATAAGAGGATTGTAAGGCGATTCGTGCTCGGGTAGATAGCTAAAGTTCTCCAACATTGGGAATGTTTTAGTTGGTTCAAGCTAAGGAACCGTGTTTTGAAGGAGGAAAAAAATTGTGTATTTTCTTGTCTCTTCCCAGTTAAATTATTGTCTTGCTTAGCCTATTAATAGTTTCATAAATACGGTATTCTATATTTTGCTCCGTTATCATTATTTTACAGTTTTGTCAAATTGAACCATTTCTTTTCCCTTTTATTAATGCAATTATTTTACACTTTTTTTTTAAATTAAGATTTAAGCCTCATCTCAACCAGAAGGGTCATTAGCGGCAACCTATTGTTTTTATTGTTATAGACAAAAATTGATTAATTAAATGTTAGATATTTTAATATTAGATATTTTGATTGGGCGGGTTATCTTGACACAAAGTATATTTCTAAAGCTCCAATGCAGACAAGGCGGCTGAGAGAAATAAAATTTCATGTTGATTACCCTCCGCTAATTTACTATCGTTAGAGCTATAATGCAAAATTTACTAGCAAGTTTGTGACTCCGAATCCGCCAAAAAAAAGAAGATATCTGGCTCAGAAGCCACTAAGTCCATCAGAATTTTATTTTCCATCTCAGTTCCTACACGTGAAAAAATTCGATCTCTTCCAAAAATCCAGAGATTTGATATATTCAAAATATTCTATACTGAGAAAGCTAGGAGGAATTTCGAAAAATTAACCCACAAGTGAGGAAATCACTCGCTGTCTAAGGGAGTTATCCAGTTCTTTCGCTGTTTTCTCGTGATGTTCGGCTTTCAGTTCGGGAATTAATTTAGTGAGGTAATTTGACATTTTTATTACTTTTACCAGTACGTTGACATTATAATTTCAAATTTTTTGATCGCAAGATATACATTTTATTGAGTTTTTTTCATTCAAATTCGTTCTTATCCAAACTAGGAAAAACCATGATAGCCCGTTGTTCCCCTGAACTACTCTTCATTGAATTGAATTCAACAGTGGGGAGGACCAGTGGCTTTAGTCTTGGCCTGAAAAGCCTCCCCTTAGGCTTCATTATCATTACTTACGTTGTATGTTTATATCTTATCTAAACACCCTATTTTTATTTATTGTAACATTATTATTTTATTTCATTTATTTTTTTTTCTCGACATTAAGGGTATTACTTATGAATGTATTTTGGTTGATCGTTACGTTATGGATACTTTTATTCCTTTTAGAACGGCTCTTTGAACCTTCCCGTATACCTCATAAATGTAAGAATAGTATTCCAATCACTGTTTTTAATATCATTTATATTAATTATAGTATCTTCAAAACTAAGAAGTCTCGATCTAAAGTATATAGGACAATTGCATAGATAGTGTTCCATAGTTTTTATGTTTCCACATGCACATCTATTCAATACTCTCGGGTTTATTTTGTTTATTTTTGATCTGACAGCATAATATCCTATCAGATCTCCTATTACCATTCTTATCTTCAGTCTACTCGGTCCTAATAGCCACTCTGAGCAGGATGAAATGTATTTGGTAGTTCCTGTGTATTTCGAGTGTTTGTATAGACTTTCCTTCTCCATGATTTTGGAGGTAAACTTATTAAACATATAACTGTTTATTTTCGTTTTACACAATTGAAGGGTAATTCCCATAAACGGAATGTATATTCTGTGCTTCTTTTCGCTAATTCGTCAGCTCTTTCGTTACGAACTACCCTTGATGTCTTAGAATCCATTTGAGTGAGATCCTATTACCTCTTTCAATTAACTCCTTACTTTGTTTATTAATATCTTTGATTAGATTGCTTTTTATTTCTACATTTCCTATAGTTTTAATACTTGCCTGACTGTGTATATTGATATAGTTTTATTTATGGTATTTCTAGTTATTAATTCTTGTACTCTTCATTTGGTCTGGAAATGCTATAATTTGTTCTCTATAACTTTTTTGTACTTACCGATGTCATCTCCCAAACTCTGGAGAGCCCCCGAACGCTTGGGGGAGACGGTCGTCTCCGTCGCCGACAGCGGCCGCAGCGGACTCGACGCTTTGACGAGGAGCCTCCGGACGTGAGGTTGCGCCTGCGCTCCTTCCGCTTCGATCCGCTCCGTCCGACAACCGTCGTCGTCCGCCTCTCGGAGTCGACTGTCGGGCGACGCCTCGCCGCCTCCGGGCGCCCTCCCACCGCCTCCGTCGGCCGCCCCCGAGCCGCCTGTCGGGCCCAACTCGATCAGGTTGTCCACCTCAAGAACCATTTCAACCGGCTCCTGGAGATAACAGAAACGACTAATTAACAAAACAAACAAAAATAATCAATCAAATTCATTTCTCTCATGTTTATTTTTCGTATTCAAATTTATCTTTCGTTCCCAACTCAATAGAGACCCGTTTGCATTCATTTTGTCTCACAAATCATGTATATTCCTGGAACTAACGTGTAACTGATAGTTGAGTGTAAGCAACAAACAAACCCTGATGTGCCAATAAACCAGTTGGTTTGAAAAACAAGGAGGGAAGTGAGCGACCTCAGCATTGTTGCTCCTCAAAAGGCAAATTTCGAGTGTCAGAATATTTCATTTTGGGGATTCTACGCCTTTGGAAATCCGCTACTGCTAATTTTCAGCTATAAAGTCAAGTTGATTCGACACAGAGTTGGCCAAATTATGGGCAAGTCGCCTAGACCTTAACCAACATCAGAGGCATACCGTTGGAAAAGTAAGCTAGGCGAGAAGCCTAGTTCTACTTTTGTACTATCATCATATGTATTTGTCTCTATTGAAATAAATTAAATCTATCTATCTGTCTATTTTTCGTATTCAAATTTATCTTTCGTTCCCAACTCAATAGAGACCCGTTTGTATTCATTTTGCCTCACGAATTATGTATATTCCTGGAATTAACGTGTAACTGATAGTTGAGTGTAAGCAACAAACAAACCCTGATGTGCCAATAAACCAGTTGGTTTGAAAAACAAGGAGGGAAGTGGGTGGCCTCAGCATTGCTGCTCCTCAAAAGGCAACTTTCGAGTGTCAGAATATTTCATTTTTAGGATTTGGGCAGTGGCGTAATTTGAGGAGGGGCAGGGTGGGCAGAGCCCCCCCCCCCCCCCCCCCCCCAATGATCCCAGAGGATGTAGAAGTTCATCTTGCAAATGATGCTTCATGAACGATAAATAATTAATAATTTCACATTACTAACGACAACAATTTATTTTAACGTAGAGGAATGACTTCTAAGAACTCTTTAGTAGGCTAAATTAATTCTCTAGTTCTTTTGATCTCTTCATCTTTCATCTCCTTATCCCTCATAAGCCTAACTGAAGGGCTGCTCCGTCTCCAAACCCAAGCTCCGCACTTCTCCATCTTCTTCTTGCGCCTCTAAGACACATGCTGGATGCACGTAAAATAGCCATTGTGATGCGGACTCTCAACCATCCTCGAACAACCGTCTGAGATCAATTCCAAATGTCTGCTAATCGCCCACCCAATACTTCACAAAGACATTCATTTGAGGAGCACATAGACCATCGACTGAACACACATTCATACTAAAGTAAAAAAGAAAAAAAAAAAAGCAGGATACTATAAAAATAAACTACGGAGAAACCACAGAGTAACAGAACACTAAAGAGGTGCTTTAAAATAGCAGGGAGGGGGGGATTCAGAGTGGAAGGGGGCTCCAAATAGGTAGATTAGGTGTTTGTTTTTAAATTTTTAAAGGTAAATGCTTTGGTTATATTGCTCTGCTAACATATGGAAATGCAGTAGTTTCTCCCTCAAAGGGGAGAGGCGATTAACCTGCTACAGACAGAGGATATCCTGAAGGTTGAATAACCTCAATAATATGCCAAGGTAAAGCATTTGCAAGAATCAAGAAGAAGGTACTACGTAATATCGGATCTATCCATCACACACACTCCCTAAAACGGATTTTCATGATGGAGAATTTGAAAACTGCAATAGCTTTATTTTATATAAAAATCCGCTAAGGGCATTGCTTTTAGTTGATTTAGTTGATGAATCTGTAATTAATCATGCCGGCTGACAATCGTAAGTCCTATTTGAAATGCCAAACATGAACATAAATTCCGACTAGGTGCGTAACGATGAAGGGGGTGATTACTTTCATTTCTTTAGTCACCTGAGTCACTTCATCATGTCGTCAAGATAATTATTCTCACATCAATACGGCACTAGTCATTACCCTCACACGAAATGCCAAGGACGTAGCTGTAATGTTGAATCTTAACGGGTTTGCCTTCCCCTTCGCCAAAGCATCTAATGCTTTCTCTGGTAACGTGGCAGAACATCGAGGGGATTTCTTTAGAACTAAATGACAGAACTGAATACTGGTGTGAGGGTGGAAGTATCACGGCTTCTTCCTTTTTATGTATTTATTGTCTTCACAACTAGTTTCGCCCTTTCAAAAGGCCTCATCAGGTGAATAGGGGGCAGGGGGACGAGGTGTATTTCGTCATTGTTTCAGAAGTTATAATTTCAGTCAGTCAAACAACAATGACGAAATACACCTCGTATGGATCTGCCCCCTATTCACCTGATGAGGCCTTTTGAAAGGGCGAAACTAGTTGTGAAGACAATAAATACATAAAAAGGAAGAAGTCGTGATAGTTCCACCCTCACACCAGGATTCAGTACGAAGAAATGGCTAACTACACGAATACCTATAAATGACAGAATTTTTTGTGTTTTATGAACTGATAGGTACATATTAAGTAGGTAAGTATGATATCAACTCTTCCTGTCCATGTTTTATCTCTCATTTTCTATGCTATCAGAAAATTTTCTTAAAAAATGGAACTATTGCATTTTGCTCCACAAATTTTAAAATAAAAATTTTCGAAGAATTTCTTCATTCAAATCCGAATTGAGAAATTCTGAAACGAATCCTAGAGTGCCACGCTTTTCATGTAAATATACATTTATTTATGTATTTATTTATGTGGAGGTATATGTGTCATTCTAGACGATAACTCTCCTTAGGATTAAGGTAAAAATTCCGTTCTGGCGCCAAAAAATCAAGCATTCCAAACAAAAGGATTTTGTGTGTGTGTTTTTGTGTGTGTGTGTGTGTGTGTGTGTGTGTGTGTGTGTGTGTGTGTGTGTGTGTGTGTGTGGTGTGTGTGGTGTGTGTGTGTATGTGTATGTTTGTGTGTTTGGTTTGTGGATGGTCCCATACGTATGTGGCAATAGTAACAATAAATGTGGCATGAGTAAAAAAGACACGAGGACGTAATACATATCTTTGGAGATCCACAGTCTGCACCGAACGTTAACCGAGGTAGAGTACTTACCTACTTTATATACCGCAGAAAATTTATTCAGTATAGAAATAATAAACCTTTGTGGAAATTTTAAAGGAAAGTACACTAACAGAACCAACTTTTCGAAAAGAGATAGGTAACGACACGCTAAAGTCAAGTTTCACTGAACAAGTTTCGGTGATTATTTGTTGCTAGGTGAACCGCGGTTAATAATCATTTGGTCTTTATCACTGCAATATTTATTTACAACATGCTTTCCTATTTACGTGGTACTGTTTTGCGGAGCATGTTGGAAAAAACGCCACGCGAATCGGTCAGCTAGAGCTCAGGGTGGAGCCCGTTATTTCATTCGTCCCTTGATGTCCTAGAAAGGCTCCCTATCAAATTTCTTTGTACTCAGACTGACGATATAACTTTTAGCACACTCAGCTGATCAGGATGTAGCCTGTAATGTCATTCGTCCCTTGACGTCCTATCAAATTTCGTTGTACTCAGACAGACAGTATAACTTTTAGCACACTCAGCTGATCAGGATGTAGCCTGTAATGTCATTCGTCTCTTGTTGTCCCAGAGAGGTTGATCAATCAATTTTCAACATCCTCCGGTGAACAGGAGATATCTCACTCAGCTGATCAGAGTAGCGCCCCTCAAATTACTCGTCTCTTGTCCAGAGAGCAGTGTTGCCAACTGTACGGTAATTACATTATATTACATACGGTAATATTGGTGCACATGCGGTGTACGGTAGCAATCTCATTAACGTACGCAAAAATACGGTAAACTCGGCGCTCCGCGCCTCGCCAGGGGGCAAGCCCCCTGGACCCCCGGTTACCTCTATTTACATACTTCGGACGAAATTATTGAAACACAGAATGTGTTTGCGTTGTCGCGCAACCAAGTGACAACCAAACAAGCGTCATTGTTTACTATTCATTTATAACATCAATTTATATAGTTATAGTATGAAACTACGAAAAAAATACGAAATAAATTCGTGATAAATCAAGAGCGATTTATCAAGTAAATGTCCTAAAGAGGCTACATACGAAATTACAGCTTCCTAGAGTGTAAAGTATAGAAATTAGCTTTAAAAGCCACTCATCTGATCCTGACCCTGGACATCGTCAAGTAAATGTCCTAAAGAGGCTACATACGAAATTACAGCTTCCTAGAATGTAAAGCATAGAAATTAGCTTTAAGAGCCACACATCTGATCCGGACCCTGAGCATCGTCAAGTAAATGTCCTAAAGAGGCTACATACGAAATTACAGCTTCCTAGAGTGTAAAGCATAGAAATTAGCTTTAAGAGCCACACATCTGATCCGGACCCTGAGCATCGTCAAGTAAATGTCCTAAAGAGGCTACAAACGAAATTACAGCTTCCTAGAGTGTAAAGTATAGAAATTACCTATTCAAATTATTTAACCTCCGCTTCACAAATCAAACCGTTTTCGTAATACTCAGATCACCTGCTATGAATCAAATCATTGAAACACAAGCTCAATGAAATCATCAGAAATTAACAAGCGGTTGCAATCATGTTCACAATATCAATTATTGAGAATGATCACCTGTGTGTAAACAATTATTTATATAACCATGCTCATAACTCAGTTTGTTGGACACGCACTTCGCAGTAGTTGACATAATATTGTTGGATAAATCGAGAGCTTTCGAACGAATGGTCAACGAATTTTGTGGGATGAAAAACGACGAAGTACCATATCCCTAGCAACGACTCGGTTGTACGTGATAATCATCCGTCACACATTTCGTTACCATCCCGCGTTCCATTTTCGGCTAGTTAGTCCATGGCTAAAACACATTCTGTGTTAAAAAATAAAACCTAGGTAAATAAATTACTATAAATCTATTTACCTATCATTTTAGCATTAGTTCATGAGATTACAACAGATTTAGGAAAAAGTCAACCCTATCATAGTTCGGTAGCTAGTTACTGTCTAGGTTAAAAAAGAAATAATGATACTCCAGCAAAAATTTGTATTGAACGTATTCGCCTTCCCTCACTCAAATGCACAATGCAAGAGGATTTTTCGCAAAGCCAATCCTATAACTAGCAACGACTCGGTTGTAAGCGGAAATCATCAGAAAACCAACCGTAACGTTTTTTTTTAATGCTTTTTTGCCAAAGTAAAGACAAAGACAATTACTCAGAAAACCACGCTCATACCTCAGATTTTTGGTAACGCACTGCGCACTGGTTAACATAATTCCATTAAGTAAATCGAGTGCTTACAATGTCCATTGAATCTACAGAACAAAACGCTAGGTAAAGAAACACTTGCATACGAGTATGCACACATTGGGACATTTTATGTCTTTAGTTGCACACTCGTATGCAAGCTCTAAGAGCCACTCAGCTGATCCGGACCCTCGGCATCGTCAAGTAAATGTTCTAAAGAGGATACATACGAAATTACAGCTTCCTAGGGTGTAAAGCATAGAAATTAGCTTTAAGAGCCACTCATCTGATCCGGACCCTGGGCATCGTCAAGTAAATGTTCTAAAGAGGCTACATACGAAATTACAGCTTCCTATAGTGTAAAGTATAAAATTACCTATTAAAATGATTTAACCACCGCTTCACAAATCAAACCGTTCTCGCAATATTCGCACCTGCTATGAATCACATAATCGAAACACCAGCTCAATGAAATCATCAGAAATTAACAAGCGGTTGCAATCATGTTCACGATATCAATTATTGAGAATGATCACCTGAGTGCACACCATTATTCAAATAACCATGCTCATAACTCAGCTTGTTGATCTCGCACTTCGCAGTAGTCAACATAATATGGTTGGATAAATCGAAAGCTTTCGAACGAATGGTCAACGAATTTTGTGGGATGAAAAACGGCGAAGTACCATTTCCCTAGCAACGACTCGGTTGTAAGCGGAAATCATCAGAAAACCAACCGCAACGCTGTTTTTAATGTTTTTTGTTTTAAACGCTTTTCTCGTTTATGTGCCAAAGTAAAGACATAAAATGTCAACAACAAAACGAGAATTGAAGTAAGCCACACGCTACTCAATGCTGGAGTCATTTGAAGATTATTTCGACCAGTGACATGCTAACAATGATGATGATTTTAGTGGTTTTCATTACAGTAATTGGTAAATATTACGTTTGGTTTCATGGTTATATACATTTTTTACTTTTTCCAATAAAATTATTCCTTCGTATCGTGACCTGTGAATGTGTGTTTTCATTTCAGCGTATTGATAAGTTTTTTATGTACAGTAGGTACACGACGATGATATCTGAGTACCTATACTTCCAATTTCACCGATTCACAGGCCAGTAACACCCAGCAACTAACACAGTAGCTTGAGAAATCAAGTGAAGATGAATTTATTTTTCCAGTTACTTTTCAAGTTTAGATTGAAGTTGTATTGAAGTAATTTCGGTTTTGCCAATTGAAAATAAATTAAGTCATTTTTCACTGAATTCATTTGATGAACATGAAAATTTGTGTGCGGTGAAGGTACGGTAAGTTTAAGTATTGATGTACGAGAATGTACGGTAATTTGGAAGGGACTGATACGGTAGTAGAGCCTGCAAGAGAGGCTCTCTATTAAATTTTGACGTTTTACGGTGAATAGGAGAGATTTGAGGAGTAATTATGATCGATATTACGGCTCGTGGTCAGCAGATCCTCATCAAAGTCAGCGAGGCACAAGTTCCGACATGGTAATACGAGTACAACATAAAATTTGGTCCAAATCGGATCAGCGATTTCGGAGGAGTAGTGAGTACAAAATTTTGTCCATAAATATGTATAAATAAAGAAATCTGAAAATTAATGACTATTGTAAACTTGTTCTACGCCCTCTGAATCGCAGGGAAAATTTATCCCCATCCCCCAAGTGCCGCCATGCCGACGGCAGAAATGACCCTTTTTTAGCGAATTTTTGAAGAAAATTTGTAGAATGTGAATTTTTGAAGAAAATTTGTAGAATGTGAATTTTTGAAGAAAATTTGTAGAATGTGAATTTTTGAAAAAAATTTACTTATGCAGAAATCCTTTTCAGGCTATTCTGAATCATATTCTGAAGTTTAACGCATTTTTTTTTTTTTTGTATGTATGTATATATGTAGGTGTCATTCCAGACGATAACTGTCTGTAGAATTGTGCTAGAAACTTCAAACAAATTTTAAAATGTTAAGGACACAAAACGAAATTTCAAGTTTGTTGGCCAGCATCTTCGGATTACATCTTCGCGTTGAAATTTTCAAAAATGTAGTCAAAATTTTCAAAATAGCCTGTTTTTTTGCGATTTGTTGTGCGAAATAAATTTTTCAGCATACTAACATGTGGTATATTCGGAATCAGCGTAAAATTTCCTATAAGAATATGTATCAAGTTTTCAAAAATTTCAAAGTTGAAAAATCAGTCAAAAATCGAAATAATGCCGTTCGCTAGTTGCAAAAATCGGTAATATTTGTTCGAAACAGAGACTACAGTTTTTCTGTCAATTTCTTCCTGTGGGATACTAGATTCGAATGCAACTGACTTTATATCACTCGTAATATAAAGCCCCATCATCGATTGGCTGTGGAAATACGTTTCTTTCATATGACGTCGGTATGTTATTTTATTTTATGTCAAGATTTGATGTTGTTATGATAGAATACTGTTAAGATTTCAACTGCCTTCAATACTGACCACATTGGACATCGAAATCTATGAATATTTACCTACATTTGTCTTTAAACCTACAAGATTAGTTTAATAATAATAAAGTATGAGTACCTCCTAATTATTTTTAATAATTTGATTCCATGTTTGTCTATCAAAATCATAAACTAAAATTTCTCTACACGATCAATAGCGACTGGAATGTCGAAGATTTCTTCAAAAATTCGCTCATGGGGTCATGCTGCATGACTGGACTTCTTCTATGAAAGTTGGGTAAAATGTGAAAATGAACGTGATGCTTTATGTACAAACACAGAAGAGAATAGTTACTAGCCTTGGAGGTGGCGAGGTGGAGGAAGGTGTTAGTTATCATCGTAATTAGTGTGCAGATAAAACTCGGCGCGAGGTTCTGACCAAAAAACTGCTAATGTCCTCAGTGAGTTTATTTTCGGAAAGGCGTAAGCAACAGCTGGACGGGACCCGAAAGGAAATCGTAGAGTCCATTAGGACAAGGTCGGGATTGTCAGGGTCTTCAAGGTGATTTCTCTTTTTTGAACGACGTCACGACGTCGTTGGTATTTGAAAATAACGTCGAAGATAACGATTTTGCTAGCGCGGGTTTTGCGGTATCGGGCCGGCACCTGCGGTCGCACACGTTGACACCCAGCGAAAGTTTGAGGGGTCAAGGATCGTCATCACCGTCGTCGATCTATCATTTCCAGACTATCTTGAATCTGCATTTTTCTCAAAGGGTTTTGCGAGTGAGTGGACCATATTGAGGCTTTACAAAAAAAAAAAAAAAAACTTCCGGTCATGCAGCATGATCGTTTCAGCGAATTTTCGTAAATTATCGAACTGTATTATGTTACATTGTTTTGAAATTTAAGGACTTTGAGGGAAAAGAAATGTTCAATTACTTACCAATTTTATGCAAAAAAAAACTCTTCCTAAATAATATTCTGCGATTGAAAAAAGAGATTTTGGATTAATAACTTATTTGGAGTTTTTATCGATTTTAGCAAAAATGAAGCAATTGCAATGGCTCAGAAAAATTTAAATCAAAATTTTTGAAAATCCGTTTTAAGACATTCTGAAACGAATCCTAGAGTTTATCATTTTTTCATATATATATATATATATATATATATATATATATATATATATATATATATATATATATATATATATATAATTGAGGTAGAAAATGACCAGGCTAGTCGATGTTTTTTAAAAGGTTTTTAATTGTCCTGCGACGTTTCGGTCCTGGAGCAGGACCCTATTCATGTAGATGAACAAACAATATTGTTCTTCATTAGTAGATACTTATGTAGTAGGTACATATCACAGTTTTTTGTTTATCAACCACATTCTAACAACTATTGTACTATTGGTTATAATTGATCAATATCAACACAGCAAATTCCTCAAATTGCATCCTTTGAGGGAATTAGTAGGATATGATGCCTAAATTTAGATTCATTGTCGACCGACTTGAGATTTTTGAACAAAACCGTATAAACTTTAATCCAGAACCTAAGGATTAATGCTTCGAGAGCGGGAGAGGGTTAAGGTCGCCTCTCTGAAGTTAGGTCATATATGCAAGGCTTCAACTAAAAGAGGAACGACCTATTAGATTTGATCCAGGGGTGTGAGGGACAACCCAAGCATGAGAGAAAAATAAGCTAATTCAAATCCGTTTCAGACATTTCAAGACCAAATCCGTAAAATAACCACAGGTGTGTATGTGTTTTTGTGATGCGAGCTTGCGAGTATCCAAACCACTTAACTATACACATCATTCCGACCTTAATGTTCAACTAATCTGAAAGTTTACTGTGGGATTGACTACTTGATGGCGAACACGACCTAGCGCTGGCTGGTGTCCAGATCAGGTAAGGATTAGTCTTTTTGGCTTTAGATTTGTATGGAACCTAAGCAACCTCAGAGGGTTGAGAAAAGTTTTTTTGGTAGATTAAGTTTTTTTAACCAAGATGCCGCGCATTAATGTACACATTCAGTCATAATTAGCATTGTTATGAACAGCTCGTTAGTGAGCTCGAGGTCAGTGGACGGCAGGAAACCCCACGCCAAGGGCGGATTAAGAACTTTTTGCATAACAGGAAAGATAATCTTGTTTGGAAGCTACAAAAGTTTGATGATTTTAGGGCCCTGTCCTCAATTATGAATGATTTCCTGATTTTCTCAATCATATCTTGATTGACCTAGATATTCGTTGTTTGTTAAACATGTTTCTTCATTGAGTAAATTTCACTTCTGTTGAGTAATTCAGATTCATTCAAGTTAAACTTGTTCTATCCATTGGACACCATATTTAGTATATCGGTAGAAATAAGGAACTACCCAACATGGGGATCAGCACTACATAATTGCATAGTTTCCTAAATAACTAATACAGCTGCAACTGGTCACTAATACAACTAAATGGATAAAAAATGTTTTGATTACAGAACTGCTGAACGTTCGATTACAGAATTCATAATTCTACTTAGATATTAGGTACATTTTGTTTGAATCATATTCTAAAAAGTGGTGGTTTGAAAAACAATTTAATATTTTGAAACGTCAAAAATATATTCAATACTTTTCTTGAGTCATAACATGGACCTAATGATAGGAATTAGAAAAATCTAGTAAATTTTCTCGCCTCGTTTGCACAGCTAAACAAAAGGTTTCAGTTATGCAGCATAAAGATATTAGCTAATTTTCGTAAACTACCTATCGTTTAATAATTACTTATAAAAATTGTCTTAAAATTTGAATAATTTGAGTGTAAAGAAATTGTAAACCATAAATTTTATGGTGAAAACCTTTTTCTAAATGCTGTCTGCTATTCAAAAGATTTCTGGTTTCAGAAAATTATTTTGCATACATTTTTTAATGTTCTAGTTTGAGAGTGGACTAATACTTGATTATCCTTTAGAATGACAAACACATTTTATTAGTATACATAGGAAAACTCTCAGGGTGGGGTTATTTTGGGCCCCAAGCACGTGGTGGCATATTGTACTTTTCTGAGATTTTTGCATTTAATCAAAGAGATTCAGCCCTCTGGTGAGGGTTGTGAGTCCTTTGATTAATTTTTCGCTTCGAATAGACATCATTGGGGTTTGTGCTCCAAAGAGTTCGAATCTGCGATAGGTGAGTGCAGGGAACTCGAAGATTATGTGGGATACTGTTCTGTCTGTCTCCTCGCATAGTCTGCACAGGGTTGAGTTTTGTGTGACCCCTATGCTGAGTAGGTGGAAACGTAGGGGTGCAAAGCCGGTTATAAGGCCGGCTATTGTTTTAAGTTGCCTACGGGTTTTCTTGAGAAGACCCTCAGTAAGTTTGGTGTTGGGTTCAGCCAGCATGAGCTTGCTGTGGACATGTCCCTCAATATTGGACCATCTTCTTATGGTCTGTTGGTCAATCCACATGTTAATGATCCTTCTGAAGGTAGTTATTTCATAACATCTTTTATAAAATATAATAACATTTTATTATTATTATTATTATTATCATTATTATTTTTATATATTTCGTCTATACCCATTCTCCCTGGCTTTTATGGCCAAACTGGGTTGTGAGGGGTTTTGGGAGTTCCAAAATAAAAGTAATTTTGGTGTTGCCAAGCTTTCAGTGTAAACGCATCATCCTCAGGGCATATCTTCTGTGACAAAGAGGCCTATCTTGAGAAATACTTACTAGGGCTACGTGTGATTAGAGGTATTCTATATATATAAATAAATAAAGAGAAAAGGTATTATATTAAATATAATATAAATAATAAAATACCTCGCATAACGCGTATGGTCAGCATAATCCCCCATCCATCCTCCCATCCAGCGACAAGGTGCCACATTACGACATTACCGGGTCGATCCTTCTTATTGGGTTTGCCTCGCACTTGGGGTGTACTGTATTTACATATGAAAGTGGGTATTTACATTCAACACGCTGGTAAACAAACCCCACGTAGACCCCGACATTTCATAAATTTAATAAATTCCTTTTATACATAAATTCAGTACACCCAAAATGCGAGGCATTGGAAGCTTGGCAACGCAAAAACTACTATAATTTCGGAACTTCCACAACCCCTTACAACTCATTTCGGCTATTTTTTTTTTTTTTTAAATATAAAACCCCTCAAGGGTGGAGGGGGAGGGGGGCACACCATTAATAAAGAAAAGAAGAAACTAAATTAACGAGTGGTGAGGATGCCCACGTTAAACAGGCGCTGGTAATAGGGAGTTGGGAGAATCGGAAGACGGAAAGAAGGATGAAAGAAAGTGACAAGAAAAATCGTTAAAATCAAGAAATTGTTTCGGAATGCCTCAAACCGGATTCCAATGGAGAAATCGTTGAAAAAGTGAGTTATTAACATTTTTGGAGCCATTGCATTACCTACAGTGGTTTATTATTTCCAATAATAAGCCTATGTGATCGTGTAGCAAAAAATGGCTATAACCCCCCCTCAAACTTTGTCACTTTACGTTTCAAGGTGCGTAGAATCCAAATTTGAAATGTCCGTCCGCCGTTTGCCGTCCGCGTCCGCCGTCCGGGCCATAAAAGGTCTACGAATTGACTTGAAAAACCCGTTCTTTCGCACAAACACTCCATTTGGGCTCTAGTTGGTCCTAACGTTTAACCATCCCGATCGCTTTACTCACATAGATGCTATGGGGAAACGGGCGAAAAAGTGTCTTTTTCGAGGTTAGACTTACGCACGCACGCTTGGCAGGGGGTCACGGTTGGTGGTCAGGGGGGGTGAGTGTGGGGTGGAGTGAGAGGAGGCGCCGCGGCACCTTGTGGTGTCTGGGGTGACCGGGGGCGTAGCAGAGGGGTGTAGGAGAATGGATATTTATTACTTTTACGTGTTATACCCATACAATACACCGCGGCACCATGAGGTGGGTACGGCGTTCCTTCGAGGCATGAATATATGTTTTTTCTAGGTCATATTTGTGTGTTAATACCAATGCTTTTCCTACGCATATTTAATAACATATCCTCTCGACTTTTCGTACGTACTTAGATAATGATATTATTAAGGCAATAACTATTTGAATAGATAGGAGCTCAAATCGAGAAATATAAACATGCGTATATAATTATAGAAGTATAGGTTGTGGCAACTCGAAATAGGACACGCCGAGGAGTCTGGACGGGCCTTATGACGTACGCAAGCCAACTAAAATTACGATCGTACTCAATTGAAAAAATAATAAACCTTTGTGAAATAATTTGCAGCGTTTTTATAGAAAAATTCGCTAAAATACTTTTGGCATCGCAAAAACATCCGAACAGTTTTTTTGTTTTTGTAAAGAATTTTATTTGGAGTGCTCCTCGTGAGAACTACACACCTTCACCTTCTGAAATTATCTTTTAACAAGCCAAAGATCGTAACGAATCTTTTAGCTGTTGGGTGAGATGTCCTCTAGATTTTATACGTGTGGGCTTATAAATAGTAAAAGAGCAAGGATTCAGTTTTAACATGAAGATATCTGAAAGGTTCTAGTGTGCCAGTGGCTATGGAATCGAAAGCAATGCAGTTCATATAGGTCTGTCACAAATTTGTTTTCCAAATTTTAACAGAATTGCATGAGAATGGTGAGAATAACGCGTTGAACCAGGTTCATGAAGGTTATTGTCACTAGATATCAGGTGTGTTAATGCATAAAAATTCACAAAGAACCCTTTAAGGGTGAAACCTGGATCACTCCTCCAAGTTTCAAAAGCCTAGAGCTACGAATTGTAAAACTAGGATAAGACCGTACAGAGATATATGCAGGTTTCGGAGGTCCTTCAGTTAATTAGAGTGACTCCACACCTTGGCAATGGACTTCATAAACAATTTGGTAGCAATGGATCGTAGACAATCGGTAGCGTGAGTTGTAATTTGATGTTAGATAAAATTATGAGCGACACTCGTATAGTATCCACTATTTATCCAGAAGATAGATTATCCAGAAAATCTTACAGTTAACATTGAAATTGGCGAACCAATTTACCCGTCCTTAGTGGGTTAACTTAAGAGAGTTGCAATTAAAGGAGAGTTTTCCTCTTGACTAGCGGCGAGTTTATACACTCATTCGAAGAGCTGCAAGATGGTTTTAAGCACCGTTAGGAAAGGAAGAATGAGGTTTATGAGAAAACAGCTTCTTCGTTGAGAATAAAATGCTGGAAACAGAGTCAGTGTTTCACCTAATTTTCTCTTAATGCATCCTGCGGGGTGACACATATTCCCCGAGGCTCCGAGAGATGATTTATCGGAGCTGTGGGAAGCGGTTCTCGACCTCAAACAAACGGTTAGCGAGCGGTAGCCCGCAGTACTGAGCCCCCCAGAAGTTATGCAAAAAGCCGCGATGAAAAGAGAACGCCCTAATTAAAGGTTTTCTGTGTGAAGTTGTGGGAAGGCAATTCGTCGGCCACTTTTGTCTAGTTAACGGAAGTATTCCAATTCCCACAGTCTCGCAGGTTCTTCGGGGTCTTACTTCTTAGTCGTTGCGTTTACGTTCAAAATCCTAATTACTTGTGGGGGAGGGTGACGTGAACTAAATCAACACCTACCTATATCAATTAATGAAATTGAAAACCTTATAGTTTCTAAATGTGACCCTCCGTAGGGAAAGGGACCTTATCTTACCGGATGTCTAAATTGAGTTATTGCTATTTCTGGATTCTTGAGATCCTGCTGAAAACGCTAGTATTTTCAAAAAATCTTTATTAGTTCCAATGAAATGATTTTTCAAAATCTGGTCTCCTGGAAATTTCACTTTGAGAAAAACGCGTTCAATGTTTGAGCAACATTCAAAAGTATATTCTGGCCAATCTACTGGCAATATCAACTTAATTTCCTTTTTTTTTTTCTTTTTTTTTTTCAAAGATTTGTGCGCATGTTAGGGTTTATTTCACCATCACTTTTTACATATGCAAACCAAATATCATCTGTTTATGTGGCGCAATAGAGCGCGTTGCCATGCATATGTATCTTGGTTTAGTCTATCTTGGTCTAGACGAAGAGCTAACTTTGAACCCCATACTGACTACAACATTTTGACATTTTATGTCTTTGCTCTGGCACATAACTCGAAAACCGTTACCGAATTTGTTACCAAATATTCTGATGATTTCCGCTTACAACCGAGTCGTTGCTAGGGAAATGGTACTTCGTCGTTTTTCATCCCACAAAATTCGTTGACCATTCGTTCGAAAGCTCTCGATTTATCCAACCATAATACGTTAACTAATGCGAAGTGGGTGGCCAACAAGCTGAATTATGAGCATGGTTATATAAATAATTATTGTTTACACACAGGTGATCATTGTCAATAATATTGATACTGTGAAAATGATTGCAACCGCTTGTTGATTTCTGATGATTTCATCGGGCTGGAGTTTCGATGATTTAATTCATAGCAGGTGATCCGAATATTGCGAGAACGGTTTGATTTGTGAAGCGGTGGTTAAATCATTTTAATAGGTAATTTCTATACTTTACACTCTAGGAAGCTGTAATTTCGTATGTAGCCTCTTTAGGACATTTACTTGACGATGCCCAGGGTCCGGATCAGATGAGTGGCTCTTAAAACTAATTTCTATGCTTTACACTCCAGAAGATGTAATTTTGTATGTAGTCTCTTTAGGACATTTACTTGACGATGCCCAGGGTCCGGATCAGATGAGTGGCTCTTAAAGCTTGCATACGAGTCTGCAACACATACTCTTACGAGTCTTCAACTAAAGATATAAAATGTCCCAATGTGCTGCAGACTCGTATGCAAGCGTTTTTATAGTGCTTGTGGACTGTGGTTCAACGGTTGCCGGGTAATAAGGGTCAACAAGCCTCATCATCATCACATACATCAACATGACCATTATAAAGGGTCAGACGACAAATATGTGTTTCCCACTATGCCTGACATTGAAAATATTTCCTTTGATCAAATCGAGAAAGTTCTCAAAGTAGTTTCCGAAGTTTTTTACAACATTAGACACTCACTTCCGAGAGATACGATAAAACTTATTTATTACAGTATGCTACAGTCTGTGCTTCAATATGGAATAATAGCATGAGGGAGGGACATACTCCTCACATAAATATAAATAAATTATACGTACGCCAGAAAATCATTATGAAAATAATGTTGTCATTACCGCCTAGGACGCCATCTATAAACGTATAGAATATAGCAAAGCTGTTTACCATGAGACAACTATATGTTAAAAATTTACTTTTGCAATTCCATAAGTATCCACAAATAATAAATTCACAGCGTAATCCATCATATACAACAAGATATGTGGTCGCAGGAATGTAATTGCAACAAGACCAAGATTAACGCTGTCAACACGCAGTCCAAAATTTATAATGTACACCATTCACAGAGCGCTGGATAGTCATATGAAAAGAGCTCAAAAGTATATACTAGGCCAAGCTACAAAAAGCAAATTTTAACGTGGCTTGTGAAAAATGGGGCACTGGATTGCGAATCTATGCTAAACAGCATTTATGTATAATATTATAAAACAGTAATTTTACTATAGATAGTTTTTCTACTTATAGAAGATAGGGGCATCAAATACCATTGTAGTTATAATATTTAAGCTATTTGTAGATTATGTAGACGCATATGAGATGTTATGTCAACGTGCTGTTTGAAATTATGGGCGAATCGCCTAGACTTTAACCAACAGCACGGGCCAAGCCTACCATTGGAAAAGTAAGCTAGGAAAGTGGCCTAGTTCTGCTTTTGTACTAGCATCATATGTATGAAATTCTATTGAAATAAATAAAATCTATCTATTATCTACCTATCTCTGCAGATAATTATGGATGTGATAAGAAAAATTTCAATTTTGAAAAACAAAAATTTTAAAAACTTTATTGATGAGAAATCACACAAAACCGAACATTTGCCACATTAAATTGAAAAAAAAAAAAAAAAAAAAAAACGAAACTTATAACTATTTCTAAGGGAACAATACATTATTCCAGTCCTGTTAGAACGTTGGGTGATAAGTAAGATTATTCAGATTAAAAAAATGATCACTAGTAAAATAGCAATCCCTACTACTTCTTGTTATTCGATATCATAATCAGCTAAACATCGATAAGTGACTATTGTACCTTGTGAAGGGATAGTTATTACTTCAGAATCTATAAAAACATAAAATCGATATTTTTGACCGTCTTATCAAAAAATACTCTCCTGAAAATTTTGCCAAAGATAAGATCCCTTTTCCTAGGACGGGTCACATATAATATTTCAACTTATATGAGACATCAACTTTACGGGGATTGTACGAGTACTTATTAGTCTTTAACTGTTGGATAGCCGAAGATTAGTGTTTTTCGTGAAAGGGTGATGAGACAATATGTAGTTAAATGTGGTTGTGTACGTCTGTGATTGAATTGTAGTGTTTTAGTACAAAAACAGAGTATTGCAACATTAATTAGGTTTAGTGAATGAACTTAAACGATTATCTACTTATACGAGAGTTAAACCAGATTGGAACTGACGGATACCCGAGAATAACATTTCGACTCGAAATGTTAAAAATCGAAAATAAATATCGAAAATAACTTTGCGTGATTTATACTGCCCTCCTACTTGGCGAGATTTATACTGCCTTCCTCTTTGGCGACATGCATTGGACGCACCGTTTTCACTCTGTTGTTTCTATGTTTACTCTTTTACTCACACACTCGCGTTTCTTGTAACATTTTTTTGAAGGTTACTTCATTATGGAGTTAATTTATTGCATCATCATGGATCCCCATGTATTCTGAGCTTTTGGTCCATGTATGACCAACCTGTCATTAACTTATAAATGTTCTCATAATTCAATTATTTCTATCTACAAAATTATAAATTTATTTGTACATTTTTTGTGAGTGGAAAAGTTAAAGTGAAGTGCAGTGAATCTGCCGGGATGCTAGTGGCAGTTGTGGTCATCTGTTGATGCCATTTTTTCCGCATCGCCACCGTCGTCTGCTCGCCATTCCATATTCGATTCGATGCTTTTGTCCCGTTCAGTTCTCCCTGCTATCAGCTACCTCGCAAGTCCGTAATTTTATGACTTATACGTTTTAAACCACCTTCCATTTTTTATAAGTGCTGGATTCTTTGAGATACATAATACTCTCTACTATCGTCGGGAAGTGCACAGTTGCGATCGGTGTTCCGTATTCCCGCAGGAATTGGTGGTTTGACGGCCGACGTTGAAATTGTACAGTCCGTCAACCTGTTGCACCCGTCCTCAAGAAATCATTGGAGAAGAATCGCCAAACTCATCAATTACAGATCCAGACCTGATCCTCGTCATCAGCGACATCGCAGTGGAGTGTTCTTGGATTGATGGTACAATCTCAATACTTTGGGACAGTATATTCAGTGCCACAAGGCATATCAGGATCATACCTTACTACTTAAGTCCTGGTGAGTCCAATGTTACTTTCTCCCATCTATATACTATAAAAAATATAACCATTATAGTCTTTGAATTTTGCACTCATTTATGTACCAGTTCATGTATTGCTCATTTAACTAGGTTGCATCAATTATCTTTTAACTATCTAGTTGAGAGTCTCCAATCTCCTCTATCTAAATATTTGGAGTGGTCCTTCGAGTTATCATTTATCCATTTTGGGTTGACTAGACAATTTCCGTTTATCTAGGACAACCGAACATGCTAGCTTTAATTGGTCCCTGATTACCTTTAGGATTTGGCCCCTAACTAGCATTATCATGCATACTGCTCTCTTACTTGGTGAGGATCATACTGCCCTCCTCCTTAGTGACATTGTATACTGCCCTCCTACTTGGCGAGAGTTATACATCCCTCCTACTTGGCGAGAATAATACTGCCCTCCTATTTACCGAGATTTATACTACCCTCCTCTTTAGCGACATGCATACTGCTCTCTTACTTGGTGAGGATCATACTGCCCTCCTCCTTAGTGACATTGTATACTGCCCTCCTACTTGGCGAGAGTTATACATCCCTCCTACTTGGCGAGAATTATACTGCCCTCCTATTTACCGAGATTTATACTACCCTCCTCTTTAGCGACATGCATACTGCTCTCTTACTTGGTGAGGATCATACTGCCCTCCTCCTTGGCGAGATTTATACTTCCCTCCTCCTTGGTGACATGTATACTGTCCTCCTACTTGGCGAGAGTTATACTGCCCTCCTCTTTAGCGACATGCATACTGCTCTCTTACTTGGTGAGGATCATACTGCCCTCCTCCTTGGTGACGTTGTATACTGCCCTCCTACTTGGTGAGAGTTACAAATCCCTCCTACTTGGCGAGATTTATACTGCCCTCCTATTAACCGAGATTTATACTGCCCTCCTCCTTGGCGAGATTTAAACTGGAATGACATCAAGATTATTGAAATTGTATTGTTTATTAGGTACCGAAATAGAATCTGCTGCTTCAACTTGATATAGTGAGTAAAGGTAAATGAATATCAACTTCTCCGAGTGCTAGCAGATTGTCTCTAACTATCGGATTACCCAGGATTGGCGCTTATCGGTTTCACCGATTACGATCCGAATGAATCACGGCCCAATGACGGAGGCTGGAGAGAAACAATACCCTTGAAAGTCAATTTGGTCTTCAACTGCGGTGTTATTCTGCCACCACCTGATATATTGATGACAAACTGAGTGGAGCGCGGAAGTCATGACGAAATCATAATTCGCCTCAACAATAGTCGCTCAAATATACCCTCAAATCAGGGTTGCTGAGTGTCCGGTTTTGGCCCGGACAGTCCGGTGTTTCACTAAGGTGTCCGGTCGACATTTCATGGTTACTCTGTACGCCAAATGTCCGGTTTTCATAGTTCCGATCTTAATTTACTATCCTAAGAAATCAGCCGTGACTTCTAGATAGCTATCTAAAAATCAGAAATCAGTTGATGTCTTGTCTCTTTTTTTCTGAGAAGGTGAACTATATCTCTTCTGTTGGCCACTACTTGTGTATTCTCTATTTCAGTTTTAGACTGAGGTAAATAATCTTGAAATGTCGTAAATAATACCAAGTTAGTGCTTCTGGACGTGGGTAATATATTTTTGTTGCGAAATTACCAGTTACCGAGTGTTCACTGATTCGAATGTTTGCTGCCCACCTAGTATTTAATTACATAAAATGGCATTTTATAAAAGTTCTTGAAATACATTCACAAAATAGTATTTTGAGAAACAAAAAAAAAAATAAATAAAAAAATAATAATAATAATAATAAAATTGATAAGTTATTTTGAGCTTAGGAATGAAGACAGCTATTAAAGCATAACTAAATCGTTCAAAACATACCTATGGCAGAATGTAGCGGATATGGCGGAATCACATTCACCAAATCAAAAGCCATTCGTTTAGATGCCCGCAACAAAGATGTATTATAAAGAGGTTTCTAAAAAACAAGAAACAGCCTTGCAATTGTAAACTTTTAGTCGTCTTTCGTGCTCTGTTGATGATTACGATGACTCACGACAGAATGACAGATGGAGGAATGAAACTACCCCTTTTAAAGTCATGCACTCCCGAAGATGCGGGTGGTTATTGTATAGCAGATACTGACGTAACCCAACGCAAACTACTAACGGACGAGTGCCCTTATATTAGTACATATAACAGGATCATAAGCACATTAAATTGTTAATTACCTGCAAACACCGATTTAAATAGAAGAATTCATAAGAAATTAAGGAAACCAGAAGTTAGTGACGTCTTGATGTCTTTAGAGAGCTGTTGATGATTCATGATGTATGCTGATGGCATGGGAAATAACCACATCATTGATCGTATTTCCCGTAGACAAGGGTCGGTATGGAAGCCTAACTTACTCGTTCATAACATACCTATGGCAGAATGCAGCTGATATGGCGGAATCACATTCACCAAAACAACAGCCATTCGTTGAGATGCCCTCAACATGGATGTATTATATAGAGGTTTATAAAAAACAAGAAACAGCCTTGTAATTGTAAACTTTTAGCCGTTCTGTCGTGCTCTGTTGATGATTACGGTGACTCACGACAGAATGACAGATGAAGGAATGAAACTACTTCTTTTAACGTCATGCGGGTGGTTATTGTATATCAGATACTGACGTAACCCAACGCAAACTAATAATGGGCGAGTGCCCAAACATTAGTATATATGACAGGATCATAAGGCTATTCAATTGTTAATAACCTGTAAACACCGATTTAAATTGAAGAATTCATAAGAAATTAAGGAAACCAGAAGTTAGTGACGTCTTGAGGTCTGTAGAGAGCTGTTGATGATTCATGATGTATGCTGATGGCATGGGAAATAACCACCCCTTTGGACGTCTCTCAAGTAGACAAGGGCTGCTATAAAGCATAACTTAATGGAACATAACATACCTATGGCAGAATGCAGCTCATATGGAGGAATCACATTCACCAAAACAACAGCCATTCTTTAGATGCCCTCAACAGAGATGTATTATATAGAGGTTTCTAAAAAACAAGATGCAGCCTTGCAATTGTGAACTTTTAGCCGTCTTTCGTGCTCTGTTGATGATTACGGTGACTCACGACAGAATGACAGATGGAGGAATGAAACTACCCCTTTTAAAGTCATGCAGTCCCGAAGATGCGGGTGGTTATTGTATAGCAGATACTGACGTAACCCAACGCAAACTCAAGCAGTCGACGCCCCGCGGATGATAAAAGAAGTGGACGGAGACGGGACGGGAGAGGTCAAGGAGAGTCAATTGTTGCTTCACTGGACGGCATCGCCGCAACCTCTCGCCGAGCACCCACTACTACCGCAGGCTTTACCTCAGTTCACAAGCTCCTTGCCCGTTCTAGCATTTCTCTTTTACACCGGATACCGAGAAAAAGTGGAACGGAGTTCCCACAGACCGCAGAGCTCATCTACCTATCTTTCTTCCTATAAATCCCCTTTGTATTCGTGGGTCTTTCTCACAGTTTACTCTCTGGCACAAACTTGTCCAATACTCATATCGCTGAAGTCGCACAAAAGAGATCTAGGTCATACACGAATCGTACGGATATAGAAAACAAGGTTCCTCTGACACAGGTTTCAAATTTTACTAGAAAGGAAATGTTCTATAGTAAAAATTGTATAATTTGTCAAACCATTTGAAAACATCAAAAACGGAAAGGTTTAAAGGGAAAGTCTCTTCCAACCCCACCACCACAACCAACTTTCAACATGAAAAATAACACTTAAATATTTAAATAAACCAAATTTTAAAGAGGAAACTTCTTTTAATTCATAGAAGAAAAATACCATCAGAAAATTCGTATACCAATCCCTTGCAAGGTAAGTCCTACGAAATATTTCTTAACCTTTGTTAATCCGAAATTCACATCCATACTTGGTTGTTTTGTCTTTCATATAGGCAACATTCACGTATTTAATATGCTTTCTACTTTTATGGAATGAGTCTCCTCCTTCCCCTGTCTCTCCTCAAATATCGTCCCTGTCTAGTGAGTTTTGTTCCTTATTTGCTCGCATAAACCTTTTGGATGAGAAGAAACACGCATGGAAAATTCGGTTGCGATCTTGGAACCATTTTCTTCCGACTCCAAGGGATGCAATTTGAGAATTGAGTTTCACAATAAACCGTAGTAAAAAAAACCTTCCAGTATAAAGGCATAGTTTTTCAATTGAATTAGAATAAACCAAAATGTATGGAGTGAGATCACCCGCGATGCTATACAGTTATTTTCATCTCTAGGGGTAAACCTTCGACGAAGAAGAACAACATCAACATGAATATGAACGAGAGGTGTTACTACTGTGTGTGACCGTAGTAGAATGATGTAAATTATTACACAACGGCTTATTACTTCTGTATTGGATAGCACTTCTACGAAGAACACTTGTCTAAACGTTGTAGTTAAATGTAGTCTATGATAAGTCACAATATAAATACACAAATTTAACGCCTTCCGAGGAGAAATCAATTAAATGAAATAAAACTTCACTTTACTAGTGCTTCTGTATTTACCAAGAGCAGATAGGAGCAAAAGTACAGTGGAACATCAAGATCTAAGTATATCGAAAGTGAGTTTTACAAATGTTCGCATCCATATTAATATTTTTTCCTGTCAAAGTCGCCCTTACAGAGAGCTAGCGGATGAATGTACAGTTCCGTGTGGTTTCATTCGAAGGGAGTAAGTTTTAGGGATGGTCGGAAGTCATGCCGACGATTCAGGACCAACTCGACTCCGAAGATGATTTTTGCTACGAGTTTCATAAAATTTGAGCCAGTGGTTTTGGAGAAAAGCAGGAATCGGTAGACAACGGGCATACGGGAGACGGAGGAACTTTTTTAAATTCATTTTTAGGGCATTTTCTTTTTAAAATAGAAAAATGAGCTAATCTGATCACTTTGTCCGTTGCTATGTATGTCATCTTAAAATTGTTTTAAATGCCACTTCCCGACGTCCGATTTTGATGGAACTTGGTACCTATGGATGTAATCTGAAACATGGTGAGGATGAAGATGTATCAGGGGCCGCTGACGCATGATCAGCTGAGTGTGCTCCAAAGCCATTTTGTCTCCTATTCAACACAAGAAGCTGAAATTTGAGAGGGAGGCTCAAGGGAGAATGCTGAAGACTACTGAAAGGTCAGGAGCCTTTTCTGTTATATCCCCGCATATTTCCATTAATTCTCTACGATTCATTCATTCTGAGCTGTATGTACAACTAATCTGTATTTTTACTAAGGGATTGACTACTTGATGTTATGTATTTTTGAGATGCGAGCTTGCGAGCAGCCAGACCACCAAACTATACACATAATTCTGACCTACATGTCCAACTAATATGAATTTTTACTAAGGGATTGATTACTTGATGTAATGTATTTTTTTTTTTTTTTTTAGATGCGAGATTGCGAGCATCCAGACCACCAAACTATACAAAGCGTTCTGATCTATTTTACCACAGTGGACGTAAAAATGAATAGAGATCATCAATCCGATCAATTCCCATTCTATAGAAAATAGTTTGTAAATGCGGGGATATAACACAAAAGATCAAGGTCAGCGATCAGCTGAGTGACTTTCAAAGCCAATTTTGTCTCCTATTCAACGCAGGAAGCTGAAGTTCGAGAGGGGGGGGGGGGGGGCTCAAAGGAGAATGCTGAAGCACCAAAACGTTACTTTCTTCATCATTAAAGTTCTCCGCCTAAACAGACGAAGCTGATTCAGCAGGAAGCCTACAATTGAGAGGGAGGCTCAAGGGGGAATGCTGAAGACGCATTAGAGGTCGTCGATCAGCTGAGTGAGATCCAAAGCCATTTCGTCTCCTATTCAACGCAGGAAGCGTCTATTTCACGCAACAAAAAAATGCGCTATCATGTTACTCACTTCGTGAGCACTGACCTACTTGTTTTGATTCTACACGTCTTGAAACGTAAACCAACAAATTTAGTGAAGAATTTGAAAATTTTATTTTCTAGGTCGAGTTCAAAGTCAATAGAAGCTCGTTCAATCATTTCCGTGTATGTAAATCCGTCCATTTCTGTCCCAGTTTGACGGGCCTGTTGAGTAATGAGCTTGTTATTAGGTGCTAAACGATTTATAATAATGAATCACATTCTATCAACTATAGCCCTTGCGCCCGCGTAAAGAATATTTTTGTAAATATTGTTCACTCTTGATGCTATTTTGGATGCAACAGTAATAGTGTTACTGATATTGCATTACACCTGAATCAATAGCGATCGCAAAGAATGCGTGGTTGGTGAAATCATTGTAACAGCTGTAACTCCCACAATATTCACTAGATGTCGATGACATTTTCAAAAATTAAGGAAAATCTTGCGAGCCATATTAATAACCAAAGATCTGCCAAGATTTTACCTGTATTTATTATACATTTTGACAATACATAGTAGATATGCCTTAGGGCTGGGGGTCGTTGCAACAACTCAACGTTTTCAGATGACTGAGATATGGAATAATTATTTTCATAATCAACCAATGATGCTGAAATTCCAAACGGAGCCTCTCAGAGTCAGGTAGAATAAAATTACAACGTGAGAAATCTCCCAGATCAGATCAGTGAGCTGTCGGGATAATTTCTTTCTTAATCTGCGAACGATGCTGAAATGTGAAATGGAGACCTTCTAAGACACGTAACTCGATGTAATGTACGGAACCAACTTGATCAGCAGATTCAAGTCAGAAGTTAATTTCTCTCTTATCCGTCAAACGATATTGAAATTTGAAAAGGAGCCTCTCTAGAACACGTAGATAAGAATTCCAAAGAGCGGAACCATCCGAATTAGCAGATTCAGGTCTGAAGCCAATTTATCTATTTATTAGTCAAGCGGTTTTGAAATTCTAAATGGAGCCTTTCAGAGACAGGTAGAATTAAATTACAACGTGAGAAATCTGCCTGGTCAGTACAGTGAGCTGTCCAGCTAATTTCTTTCTTAATCTGAGAACGATGCTGAAATGTGAAATGGAGACCTTCTAGGACACGTAACTCGCTGTAATGTACTGAACTAACCTGATCAGCAGATTCAAGATAGAAGTTAATTTCTCTCTTATCCGTCAAACGATGTTACAATTTGAATAGGAGCCTCTCTAGAACACGTAGATAAGAATTCCAAAGAGCGGAACCATCCGAATTAGCAAATTCAGGTCTGAAGCCAATTTATCTATTTATTAGTCAAGCGGTGTTGAAATTCTAAATGGAGCCTTTCAGAGAAAGGTAGAATAAAATTACAAGAGAAATCTGCCTGGTCAATTCAGTGAGCTATTAGGCTAATTTCTTCGTTAATCTACCAACGATGCTGAAATGTGAAATGGAGACCTTCAAGGACACGTAACTCACTGTAACGTACGGAACCAGCAGATTCAAGTCAGGAGTTAATTTCTCTCGTATCCGTCAAACGATGTTGAAATTTGAAAAGGAGCCTCTCTAGAACGTGTAGATAAAAATTCCAAAGAGCCGAACCATCCTGATCAGCAGATTCAGGTCTGAATCTAATATATCTTTTATTTGCCAAACGGTGTTGAAATTCAAAATGGAGCCTCTCTAGGACATGGAGAGTAGAATTACAATGAACAAACCCATCGTGATCAGCTGATTTGGTATGAAGCTGATTTCTCTCTAATTCGTTGAGCGGTATTGAAATGGGAAATGGAGTAATCGTGATCAGTCTGAAGTTAATTTTTCTCGTATTCGTCAAATGGTGTTGAAATTCCGAACTTATCTTCTCTAGAACACGTAGAATAGAGTTGCAATGAATACTGAACAGAAGATTTAGGTCTGAAGCTGATTTCTTTCTAATGGTGACGAATTTTGAAACGAACCTCTCTAGAACACGCAAAATAGAATTGCTCCAAGCAGAACTAGCCTGAATAGCTAATATTTTATCGTCCTACGTTGCTGAAATTTGAACGGTGTATGTGTAGGACACGTAGAATATAAATTTATAGAATGGAAGTTGAAGAAAAACGTTGTCTAATTATACCTAATCCAATTCATATATTTAATTTATCATTTGATCTAGGAATTATTATTGTTCTATTAAAGGTTATTATAAAAATATTATTTTTCTTGATGTTTTTACAATTAAAAAGGAGAATTTAGTATTTGTACTTAGGGAATGGGGCTTTATTTAGCATACCTTTTTTAGCTTACCTTATTTAGCTTTACCTTTTTAATTTATTTTTACGCCATTCATCCATGAGGAATTATTATCATTTTTTTAATATCTATCTATACTACAGAAGCACTCGGGATTTGTAATACATTGTAATAAGCTTTGCGTTCACAGCCTTGATGGGTTTTGGTTGTTTTCATTTATGAAATGTGTTTGAGTTGATACATGCAATTAAAAAATCCACGAAAACAAAGTTACAATGTTAGATCGATTTCGACGGTTAGGCCATCATCAATAACAAACAAACAATCACTGTACAATAACAGTTATTGCTTGTTACTGATGAGGACGTTGCCGTCGAAATCGATCTAACATTGTAACTCTTAATATTCGTGGAATTATACAACGTTCTTCTTCAACTTCTGTTTTTTATTGAAAGGGGTTTCCACAACTTCGTCTCGAGTGATTTAGTTTGTACGTAGAATATAAACAACGTGCAGAATTGTCCTGATTAGTTGAGTATTTTTTGAAAATATTTCTGTTTATTAAAGTGGTAATGTGAGGTGGTTTATCTATCAATAAGGATTGCAATTCTTTGTGTAAGAGTTTTTCCACCATCAATGGAGCGGCGCGGTTCGGTTCGGTGACTCATAGTAAGTTGAGGTCTTCAACCGAAGAAGGAAGCATTTCCTCGAAGCTGAGCGGCTACGCGATCCCATTATTTCCGGCAACTACCTTGGGAATGTTCCTAGCACCGGCCACAATAGACTTTTTTGATTACCATAAACCTCATCCTTTATTTCAACTTCGACGATGAGCATGCGCGAGAATCATACCTATTAGGATGAGGTACCGTGTAGTCTGGGTCCTCTCATCAGGCAGGTATGCGAATTGAAGTAATTTCGGTACGTTCACCTGCGTTAGGTGCACTTAGCTACTGAGCTTCAGAACCAATCACTTAATTAACCATACGGCTACTACTACTACTATAATCAATTAGGTATAACGTACATCCGATATGTTGCATAAATTATCATGGGTCGTGAGACAAGTTAACTTGTAGTGATCTGTGATAGATATATATTTTAAGTAAACCAAAGCTGCGATAACTTTTCAAGGCCCTTATGTCCTCATGTTTTTTTTTACGTATCAACTTTGTTATACAGTAAAACCTGTTTAATTTAAATCTCTGTAATTTACAAAACTCTATAATTTACAGCAAAATCGTGGTCCCGTCTCCTAGGAGGGCCCTCACCTCTCTAATTGACACACGCCCTACCTCGTTAATTGACAGACCACAGCAGAGATGAGTAGAGAAGTACAAGAAATTGAGAGCTTGAATTGGGATAACGTCGGATAACCAACTTTTGTTGCTGTCGACGACAGGGTGACTGTTACTTGAGAATCGACTGAAGGTATAGTCAACATGGTGTCTTCAAAATCAGATGACGAGGAAAAGGAAGAAGATCCGGACAATGGCGAAAACCCGGTAGTACCTACACGTAAACAAAATCGAAGCACTAAAAGCTTTGAGAACGGTGATGCGGTTTGCAGAATATGTAGAAGGTGAAGATGATTCTAAAATACTGTGGGACAAGTTGCTTGGTGTGGAGCAACTCGTCAGGAATGTGCAACCCACCAAACAAATGAAGATGACCGATTTCTTCAACCTATAAGTTGGACACTGAATGACAACTGATAGATTTAAGATGACATATTTGTTTAAAATGGCAAATAAACTGGTTAATTAACAAATTGAGCCTCCAAAACCTAGCTAATTGAAAAACCTGGGTTATTGAAAAACCTGGTTAATTGACAATTTGTCCCTAGAATCGTCAATTATTATAGAATCGTTTTACTGTATTAAGATATTAGCATTGCCATGTAGATTCTCCGCTGCATTTGTTATGTACATGCTAATCGGGGCAGTTACGAGAAAAGAAGCAGTTAGCATATATATTTTTTGAGGAATAGGGATTATTTAGAAATTGATTTTCTTAGAATTGACAAGTCCCGCTATTCTATGTTATTGTTGGTTTCTTCCTAATCGTCCCACATAACTGAAATTTGAATGAAGCTCCTTTGGGTAGCAAGAATTTTATTTAAAATCCACATATCAGTCCTAACTCAATTCAAAGAAGAATCGTCATCCAGATATTGATATTTCAATGATCTGTACTCGTATGTTACGGATACGAGACCATGTGCCACATCCAACTCGGTTAACACTGTTGCAATTCCTTACGGAGCACCAGAAAGGACAAACTAGAAATGCAATCAACAATCTGTAAACTACTTCGTAACGTCCTCCGTTTCTGGAATTACAATTACTCTTGACTCACCACACCTTTCATTCATTTTTAGCCACTATTCATCTACATTTCATTCATTTTTAGCCACTATTCCCACGAGGCAGTCCTAAATTCTACACTTTTCAGGTTTTTTTTTTTTTTGGTTTTTGAGAAATTTTGAGAAACTCAAATTTGAGAAATCTTCGGGTATATAAACTAGATGGCTCTTATTGAATTGCCTTTGTGCTCATATACATTTAGGTCACATAGCAAACCCATCAAAATTTAATTCGATCTTCATAGTAATTTCATGAGTGAAGAATTAGCTCAAATGGTTTCCCTTAAACCTCATCGTGTTTGAATCAATGTCAAGTACCTGTTGCGCACAATGTTTTTTGAGTAATTGAAGAATACCATGGTGAGCGTCATTTGTTACCTAAATTGCTTTCACTTGGATTAAAAGTTAAGAAAGATGGTTTAATAATAATTGATTGTTATCATGTTTAATTGATATAATATGAAAGTGCATCATACAGGACACAGGTCCAAAACGTAATTATTATTATGTTTACGATAGACAAGAAGAAAATGGAATTGAACACGATTGGCGGGTTCCTGTGAATAACAAGATTAAACTACCGAGGAAGGAAGACAAACCGGTTTTTAATCCTTAATTTAGAGGTGACAACAATCTTGACTTTTCTTGGCACCGAGGAGGGTTTACAGTTTGACCTTCACTTCATTACTCAATGATTTGATTTCCCCATGTTGTACTCTCGCGAACAGTGGAAGTGAACAATTCGTTCCGTTACGGGTCTTTTACAAAAAGAAAGATGATAAAGATCTGAACGTATTGCGAGCGGTGTTGCGAGCCGAACGCGTTCCGAATCGGTGCTCTTGTTTCGTGGAGTACGTAGCAACTTATAGGTAGTGGGTCAACTGCTTACTCTTGAAACCACTTCATCCTACCATCAACTGGCAAACTCGTTAATCGGCTTCTTCTAAAAATAGAGATGTTTATTAGTCAATCTGAAAAAACAATGAACTAGATTCGCCTTCATGGGCCTCATCAGGTTTAATAGACGGCTCAAGTAGCACGAGAGAAATTAAATTTTTATTATGACAAGTACCTACTTCTCCTCTTGCAAATTACAACAAGTAAAAAAATTGTCATACAAATCCTAGGAAAATAGTTCACGAATCCTTGGTCAGGGTACTAAGGCAATAAAGGTTCCTTTAAATTGTTTGTTATCACTATTCTCTATGTTGTATTACGATCGTATACGTGATACGATCAGACCAACTGATATAATTCCGGTTGAATTTGGGCTTTGCGAAATCGAGTTTGTTAAAACTCTTGTCATCCATAAATGGACCAGTGAAGCGTAGGTAGAATATTTATATAATCTCATTAATTTTCAATTGGTAGATACATAGGTTTGTAAATGCCGTTATACCTAGATTTTATGATCTTTTCATTTTTAAATGTTGATCTATTAATTAATTGCATACATATTTCCCTCTGCCTCTGTAGGCGCCTATATCTACGTAGGCATATCGATAACATAGTCAGCCTTTCGTCCGACCCCAACGAAATTGCATTAGGTACTCAAATTTTAACGAAGGTGCTTTACGCAATGTGGTCCACCTAATTACTTTCTTAATCAAACTACGGAGCTGATATTTGACATAGAATCAAATTTCAAAGTAATAAGGCGCACTAATCAGCTGAGGGGCCTCTGAAGCTATTTTATTTCCTTTTTGACATACCTTATTTTCTTCACTTTTTCTAAATTTTTCGACATTTACTAAAAAGTGTAAAATTGTGGGGTACTAGAGCTGAAAAGGTGTGAACCCTTTTGGGAGGCGCGAGCCGCGATTTTTTTAAGATACAGGTACCTACCATATCTATACGAGGCTTAATAATTATAGACCGATGAACAGCGTAGACGGCCTATCTAATACAGAAATAAACCGTTGAGTAATAATTTGCAGCGTCTTCAAAACTTGTTAAAATAAACTTAATACTTTATTAACACTTTTTTTTCCTTCGTGACAAACTACAGTTTCTGTCATGAATCGTCAGTTCTGTCATTTTCCCACACCAACTCAACTTTTCTCTACTATTGGCTACATAGCAGAAGCTATATTGGCTTCCAGCTATACAGTAATATTGGAAAACAACAAAAATTGCACAGTTCTATGAATTCAGGGATCAAGAACTCAGAATGCTGATCATCCCAACAAGTCGAATGAAAGGAACTGAATTTCATTGAAAATTGTGAGCTGGGCATAGTATTCAAAATTTGGTTGCACTTCCCGATTTTTATAGGGAGGAATGGATTAAATGAAGCTATTTGAAGGGAACATGGAACAACCCCCACTCAAGCCAGATGGGGAACAGTAGGATGATCCTACAAGAAGCCAGGGGACTGCTGGCCCTATAACTTGCGCCCTTATAAATTAATAAGGTGATTATTTATAGTTGATATTTGAGCCTGTGGACTTACTATTGCGGTGGCATAGCTTCAGAAACATGAATTTCGGCGACGAAAACGGTGAAAAGATGAGACGCAAACGATAAGTTTCTACAGGGTGTGTTCTATGAAATAATGTAGTCAAAATGGGATAAAAAGCCTCCAAACACAATTTAAATTTCATGCGGCTTTTTTTGGGCTCCTATATCATTCCGTTTCCGTGAAATGTTATTTATTTATTTCTCGAAATATACGTACCTCGGTTATCGCGGGTAATAAATTTCACAGTTTCTCCACACCAACTCCACTTTTCTCTACTTTTAGCAACATTGCATTACATAATCGAACTACTGTAACGTTGGAGAAAACAAAATTAAAAAATTTTACAGTTTTCAGGATCGTCTTTTCTTTTGATAATTGCAAGTTTAACTCATAAAAAATATTAAATAATCGCTATATTTCTCCATGTAAATTGATTTTTAAAAGGGGTTTTCCCCATGAACATAATGGTTTTTGTCTTAAAATTTGCATTTTCTCACCCATACTAAACTTTTCTCTGACATAGGCTACATCCAGCATTGTCTTATAATATTCAAAACTAGGATAAGTTTTCAAGCTCGTCCTTTCTATCAATCGTGTAAATCCTGACTCGCATTAAATGTCAGAATTCCAATGAGTGCTTTCAAATGTAAAATAAAACGATTTCATATTTCGTTGGGAATTTGGAGTTGGGTATATTGTGCGAAATTTGTTCGCATTCATGCTTATACTTTACGGTATTATATTGGGAGGATTAGATTAAATGGCGTTATTTAGGGGGAACGACCCCCACTCAACCCAGATGGGGAACTGTAGGGTGATCCTTCATGGTACTGCTGAACCCTTCAAACAGCGCCTTTATTAATTACTAATTCAATTAATAGTTGATTTTTGTGAATATTGACTCACTAGTGCGGTGCCATCCTTCAAGCTCGAAAAACATGAATTCGGGCGACAAAAACCGTAAATGAGATATGCAGGTGGCGGTGGCAGCCAAGACGCGATTAAAATACGGATAAATATACAAACTTACGAAGTATCTAAGGTGTCAGATCTTGTGAATGCCAAAAAATTTTTGTGAAACTTCATCCAAAATGGAACAAACTCTAGACCCGATCTCCTATCTTATTCCGTCTCCATAAAATGTCAGATATTTAATTTTATCTTTTTTTTCCAAAATAAATCACAGTTACTGGAGGTAATAAATTTTGCTTTTACTCTACAATAACTCAACTTTTCTCTGCTTATTATAATTACCTGATCCAGCTACTGTAACATTGGAACAAATTTAAAAATTGGAAACAATTTCAGGATCGTCCTAGTTATCGATTACTGCAAGCTTAAGCCATAATAAGTATAAAAAAAGGAACAAAGTATGAACATGTCGTTGGGATGCTTAGTATATTATTCAAAATTTGCTAACATTTAAGCGTACACACTTACTGTTTTGTATCGTGAGGAAGGGATTAAATGACGTTATTTAGGGGGAAAAGCCCCGAATTAACCCAGATGGGGAACAGTAATATTATCCTACAGGACGCCAAGGTACTGCTGACCCTATAACCGGCGCCCTTATTAATTATTAACATGATTAATAATTGATATTTGTGAATATTGACTTACTAATGCGGTGGCATAGCTTTATCAACGTCGAGAAACATGAATTTTGGTGAAGAAAACGGTAAAAAGATGAGATGCAGGTGGCGGTGGTAGAAGAGTCACAAACAAAACACGGATGTAAACTAGGGAGCCATACGGCAACCGCGCCACGTCACGGACTGTTGGGGCGGACCCCGACGAGTTCCTGAGGCGAGTCCTGAAGCGGAAGGTGGGAGAGCAGGACGGGCGGCGGGAGACCGGCGGACCCCATCTGGCTTGTAGGGTTTCCAGACGTACAATACTTACTACTGTGTAAGCGCATAGTTACAATCAGGGTTACCAGGTGTCCGGATTTGGTCCGGACAGTCCGGTTTTGACATGGATATGTCTTTGGGCTGGGGGTCATTCTAAAATTTGCGTAACAACACCAAAATTTGTGAAGACCCGGCTCTTAAGATTATTATTAACTCAAAAACGCTGCAAATTATTTCACAAAGGTTTATTATTTTTTCAATTGAGTATGATCATAGTTTTAGTTGGCTAGCGTACGTCATAAGGCCCGTCCAGACTCCTCGGCGTGTCCTATTTCGAATTGCCACAACCTATACTTCTATAATTATATACGCATGTTTATATTTCTCGATTTGAGCTCCTATCTATTCAAATAGTTATTGCCTTAATAATATCATTATCTAAGTACGTACGCAAAGTCGAGAGGATATGTTATTAAATATGCGTAGGAAAAGCATTGGTATTAACACACAAATATGACCTTGAAAAAAACATATATTCATGCCTCGAAGGAACGCCGGCGCCGTACCCACCATAAGCCGCGGCGCCGGCGCCTCCTCTCACTCCACCCCCCGCTCACTCCCCCTCACCGCCCACCGTGACCCCCTGCCAAGCGTGCCAGGCGTGCGTGCGTGCGTAAGTCTAACAAAGCCTTGAAATGACACTTTTTCGCCCGTTTTTGGCCCATAGCATCTATGCGAGTAAAGCGATCGGGATGGTTAAACGTTAGGACCAACTAGACCCCAAATGGAGTCTATGGACGAAAGGACGGGTTTTTCAAGTCAATTCTTAGGCCTTTTATGGCCCGGACGGCGGACGGCGGACGGCGAACGGCGGACGGCGGACGGCGAACGGCGGACGGCGGACGGACATTTCAAATTTGGATTCTACGCACCTTGAAACGTAAAGTGACAAAGTTTGAGGGGGGGTTATAAAAATTTTTTGCTATACGATCACATAGGCTTATTATTGGAAATAATAAACCAAAAGTGAAGGCTAGGTAGAATTTCTATTGATTTTTCACGTACAACCAATGAGTTACTAGGGAAGTGTAACTCTCATAGTTTTCATAGTAGGAAAATCGTTCGCCACTTTTTTAAATGCTCTCATTTTATCACAACTTCTCATGGCCTCTAAGCCATTGTAGTGTAAAGGAATGCTGATTTATTACTCTAAGCTCTAAACTAATATTGTTTTGTAACCATGATGGAATAATCTTGAGAAAAGAAGGCACTACATGGTTGGTATACAATTGAGTAGTAGGTACCAACTGGTAAGCAGTAGGTACTAGACATATCCATGATCTTTTGTTTTTCCCATCAAGGGAGAAATTAAAATGCTTGAAAATTTGTACGACGTTCCTCTGAAGCTAAGCTTCGTCAATAGATTTGTTAACGGTTTTTTTTATCAAGGTGTCCTCGTGTATCAATTATAGATAACCTCGTATGGGGAGATCTCATGGTCTTTATTATATAGTCGGCATTCATTGTAAAATTTCCAGACGTACAATACTTCACTACTGTGTAGGTGCATAGTTACAATCAGGATCGCCAGGTGTCCGGTTTTGGCCCGGAGAGTCCGGTTTTTTTTATCAAGGTGTCCGGACGAAAATTGCTCTGAACGCTAAATGTCCGGTTTTCATTGAAAGAGCGAAATGTGTCCGGTTTTTTGTTTTCTTTTTTTTTTTAACCACGCTCCATTTCTAGTGGGACGTTTTGTAGACTGAACTCGTCAACCTGGAAATGAATGAATGAATGAAAACATGTTTTTATTTTAAATAAATTTTAAATGCAACATTAATGAAAGAAACATGAACGGCTGTAGGTATTTTTATCTTATAACCGCGTAAACCGCTGAAATCCTAGATAACCTCGTAGGGGGAGATCTCATGGTCTTTATTATATATAGTCGGCATTTATTGTAGAATTTCCAGACGTACAATACTTTACTACTGTGTAGGTGCATATTTACAATCAGGGTTGCCAGGTGTCCGGTTTTGGTCCGGACAGTCCGGTTTTTGACATTTTATGTCTTTGCTCTGGCACATAACTCGAAACCCGTTACCAAATTTGTTACCAAATATTCTGATGATTTCCGCTTACAACCGAGTCGTTGCTAGGGAAATGGTACTTCGTCGTTTTTCATCTCACAAAATTCGTTGACCATTCGTTCGAAAGCTCTCGATTTATCCAACCATATCATGTTAACTACTGTGAAGTGCGTGGCCAACAAGCTGAGTTATGAGCATGGTTATATGAATAATTGTTTCCACACAGGTGATCATTCTCAATAATTTATACTGTGAATATGATTGCAACCGCTTGTTAATTCCTGATGATTTCATTGAGCTGGTGTTTCGATGATTTGATTCATAGCAGGTGATCTGAATATTGCGAGAACGGTTTGATTTGTGAAGCGGTGGTTAAATCATTTTAATAGGTAATTTCTATACTTTACACTCTAGGAACCTATAATTTTGTATGTAGCCTCTTTAGGACATTTACTTGATGATGCCCAGGGTCCGAATCAGATGAGTGGCTCTTAAAGCTAATTTCTATGCTTTACACTCTAGGAAGCTGTAATTTCGTATATAGTTTTATCAAGGTGTCCGGACGAAAATTGCTCTAAACGCTGAATGTCCGGTTTTCATTGAAAGAGCGAAAAGTGACCGGTTTTTTTGTTTTTTTTTAAACACGCCCCATTTCTAGTGGAACGTTGTGTCGACTGTATTCGTCAACCTGGGGCTTATTTCATAAAAAAAAAGTTACAAGTGTACAAGTTAACAAGTACAGATACTTGTAATGCACGGTAAACTAGAACAAGTGTTTCACCAAAACGAAGAGTACACTTGTAGAAAAGTTACACTTGTAAAAGCTAAGTTTACTTACGTGTGTAGCAGAAAATTAAAATGGCGTGTGGGGACAAACGAAATGAACAACGTCAAGCGGGATGCCGAAATTCAAGTTTTGTCAGCGAATCATAATATAAAAACGGTGTAAAGTACAAGATAGGATGTCTATCGTACATGACAAGGTGTAATGATTTGAAGACAGACAAATTATAAACTGAAAAGTGGAGAAAGTGTGTATTCGATTTCAACTAATTCTGATGGCTGGCATAATCGGATTTTTCTACTTCATTCAACGGAAATTATTAATCAGTTCATCAAGTCTTAATGCATAGGTACTGGGTTAGGAATTTCATCTGTAACTTCGAGATTATCTTCACACTTCACTTTTTTCTTCAACGATTTGGAGATCCTCAATACCTGATCAGGAAAAATTGCTCGGAAGACATCCTAAATTTCTCGTTAAACTCAAATTATACCCACGAAATGAGCGTTTATTCGTGGCCTCAACTTTACTATAAAGCGTAAAATTATGAGGTCCTGGAGCTGTGATGCAGTGAACGAGTGAACCAAATATTGGAAGCCCCGAGTTTCGATACCTAGTAAATATACTATAAGTGAGGCTAAATAATTACGGTCAGTTTTCTACGTAGAAGGTCTGTATGATACAGAAATAATAAACCTTTGTGTAATCATTTGCAGCGTTTTTACAACTGTAAAACAGTGACTTGTTCAAAATGATGGGGAAACACTTGTAACTTGTTCAAACTCGCCTGGAAACTTGTTAATTAATTTAAGGACAGAAGGCCTTTTTTGTAAAGCTTATTAGTTAATTAAAACATCATGATTTATTGCTATTACCTCTCCATCCACCAGATGCGGCTTAAATTCATATAAAAATATTTGAATACTTATCAATAATGAGCTATCGTCTAAGAAACCACTACCTGAACGGCTTGTCGCATCAATATAATCTTACATAAATAACTCTTCTTTACGCCACCCTTACACATACGAGCCTTTCACACTTTGAACCGAGAGAACTAACAAAGTTGTTCATTTACTCCAGTACTCTGTAATTCTTCAGGTCTTTCTGTCCTCTTAAAGACATTTAGCATTAAAGCTGGTGCAACCGATTCTGCAAACAATGGTAAATACCTACTTCCTGTTTAGGGACACCACCTCAGAACTTGGGTGGATTCGCAAGACGTCTTGAAATCAGGGGGGACGCTATTGTTTCTTATATAGGTCGGAAGGGAACAAAACACAGTAAAGAAGATAGATGACCAAATAAAAATCTGACCGTATAAAAACGACTTTAAAGACACTTTTGTCGAAAAAACATTGTTTGCGATAAGAAAAAATATATTCAATTGAGCATGAATTCATTTAGCGAATTTCCGTAGAAAATAAAGCTATTGCAATGGTTCCAAAAATTGTAAAATAAAATTTTTTGAAAAATTTCTTCATTGAAATCCGTTTTGAGACATTCTGAAACGAATCCTAGAGTTTAACATTTTTCATATATGTATATATGTGTGTGTGAGTGTCATTCCAGACGATAACTCTCCTTTGGATTGAGGTAAAAATTCCCTTCTTACGCCAAAGAAACCAAGCTTTTCGAACGAAAGGTCGAGTTCGTTGGCCAGCATTTTTTGAGTACATTGAATTTGTCAAATTTCAAAAAAGTGCTGAAAAAATCACTAAGAATACCAAAAACGGCTGAAAATCGTTAAATTTATATTTTCTAGCAGAATATTGCGCAAATAAAATTCATTCACTATAAAATAGAACAATAAAAAATGTATGTACAAAATTATTCTGAAAATGAACAAAAATTGCATTAAAATGTGCTAAAAAAATCGATAAAAACTACAAAAAAAGTTAAAAATTCCAAAATATCTTTTTGAAACGGAGAATATTATTCAGAAAGAAATTTTTGCCATAAAATTGGTAGTTAACAATTTCTTTTCCCTAAAAGTCCTTACTTTTCAAAAGCGATGTAACATAACATTCAACGATAATTTACGAAAATCCGCTCATACTGGAACTTTTTATTCACGACATTTATATCACAGAGCTGTCGAAGAATTTTCAGGTTTTGTTCCTTTTCCATTTATTATTTTCATTTGACTAAGAAAAAAAAATTAATTAACCCACACACACACACACACTCAAGTTGTTGGTTTACGTTTTAAGATAGGTATGTAGATTCCAAAAAATTGAATTTAAAGTGCCTGTTCGTTCGCGGACTCTTACATCACGGACTAAAAATCATGCATCCCTTGGGGCCAGTAACGTCGGCATCAATTTTAATCACCCCGATGGGTAAAATTTAAGGGCTGTATCAAAATTATGCTCGAGCTTAGAGGAACTTGAATGTCATTGATAGATACCACGGAAACTAATGGACCGGTTTATGAAACTAATAAATCACATTTGGGGTCTAGTTGGTCCAAGAAGCTAGAATGACCGCTAAAAAGTGCAGGTGGTTGTAAGACCGGAGCATAGTAATACTCGCCTAATAATTTCCGATGATCGTATCAGATGATAAAATTCCACATAATCGTTTTTATTATAACTGTTGCCCCTAAGTATGAATAGACTAATATGTACCCTGGACGGCGACCCACTGTAGTTTTGATGTTTGGAGAAGGTAGATAGACTGTTTTTGGGTTTCTCAAGTTACTCTTGTAGGAGTTCGGGAAATGTAATGGTAGGGGTTATAATTCATATAATAAAGTTTCAGTTAGTTGGTACCTACCTACGAAAAATGGCGTTATACCATATAGGGGGAACAGTGAAGTGTCGATGAATTAATTAATTGCATTAATTTCCCCTCTTAAAGTGCCTATATCTACGTAGACATATTAATGACAAACTCAGCCCTTCGCCCGACCATTACGAAATTCTATCACTCAAATCGGTTACGAAGGTGCGTTACGCGAAGCCAATTTCTTTCTTAGTCAACTCATCATATCCTGTGAAGGGGTGATGCATAGATTAATAATTTTCTTGAAGAGATTGTTTTCAACACTAGGTGAGACAGGAAATTTTTAATTGCCCTGACATTTCTCTGACTTTTCCCTGACCAAACTTCAGATTTCTCTGACAAAACATTTCAAAATCAATTTTTCTTTCTTCATTTTATTTTACGTTTAATGCTATATAATTTAAAGATGGAAAAAAGAAAGAAAGAAACAGACTACGAGTATATAGTCTACTTATATTTAAAAATTTCATTGCCCTCGAAGTGATGGTAGGGGTTATAATTCATATAATAAAGTTTCAGTTAGTTGGTACCTACCTACGAAAAATGGCGTTATTCCATATAGGGGGAACAGTGAAGTGTCGATGAATTAATTAATTGCATTAATTTCCCCTCTTAAAGTGATTATATCTACGTAGACATATTAATGACAAACTCAGCCCTTCGCCCGACCGTCACGAAATTCTATCACTCAAATCGATTACGAAGGTGCGTTCCGCTAAGGGGCCCGTGAAGCCAATTTCTTTCTTAGTCAACTCATCATATCCTGTGAAGGGGTGATGCATAGATTAATAATTTTCTTGAAGAGATTGTTTTCTACACTAAGTGAGACAGGGCGGCCCCCAGATGGAAATTTTTAATTGCCCTGACATTTCCCTGACTTTTCCCTGACCAAACTTCAGATTTCTCTGACGAAACATTTCAAAATCAATTTTTCTTTCTCGTCATTTTATTTTACGTTTAATGCTATATAATTTAAAGAAGAAAAAAAGAAAGAAAGAGACTACGTGTATGTAGTCTACTTATATTTAAAAATTTCATTGCCCTCGAAGTAGGGATGCTAATCGATTTTCGATTAAATCGAAAAATCGATTTTTTACCTCTGATTTCCGATTTTTTTGCAATCGATTGATCGTACCGATTTTTATCCTAAAATCGATTATTTTTGTGAAATCGATTTTCATTCAATTTTTCAATTTCAAAAGTTTTTATTTTCTTTTAACGTGATACAAATAAATAGATATATGCACATTTTACAATTTCCGTAAATAAAGTAGGTATAATAAAAATAAATTCAATATGCTTTTCAAACATTTTAAAAGAAAATAAAAATTTTCGTCAGTTTAGCTATTATTCAGCTTTTGCTCTGACGAAATCAGTATGTGTAACACTATTTGAGATGGCTTGATGACTTTTCTTCTTCTGTATAATCAAAGAATAAAGACTATAATTCTAATTTGAAATAATTGAGGATAATAAAATTCAAGTTAAAATGTCATACTGATATCATAGGGTGATATGTTACAATTTAAATTCAGAAATTACTTAATAATAATCAATTAGTTATAAAAGGATTATAATAATCAATTAGTAATGATCAATTAGTTATAAAAGGTTGTTATAATAATGCTGATATTTCTCCACTATTCTCATCGATGTCCCATATCCAGTCATTTATTATTTTGTTATAATTTTTGAAGTTAATTTCTTTTCTTGTTTTGGACGGCAGTAAATTGTACAGTCGTGGGGCTATAAACGTGAATTATTTCTTGAACTTTTCTATATTTGCTTGGGGGAGTTTAACCTGTTTAGTTCGGTTTTCTTGCTTTAATTTATCTTTACTTTTTGAAATGTATATTTTTAATGTTTTTGAAATTAGAAGTTTTTTTATTGGCATCATTTTTATTTTTTTGAAGAGAGGAAGGGAAGGTGTTGTTTTATTTTTTCCAAAGATTAATCGAATGAATTTTTTGAATTTTGGTTAATGATTTTAAATGGGTTTTTGCCGTTGTTCCCCAGCATTCAATTCCATATTGTAATCTGGACTGAACCAGCGCAAAATATAAATTTCGAAGTACATTTATGGGACATTTCTTCCTCAGAGAATAGAATTTTCTAAGTGCAAAATGCAATTCTTTTTGTAATTTTTCAACATGTCTTATCCAATTTAGCTTCTCATCTATTGTCAGACCCAAATACTTGATCTGGTTGGTTCGGAGGATTTTTATACAGTTGTTTGAGCATACTTCATTATTTTTTCTATTAAGTACATTGATGCTACACTAAATGTTCAAAAAATTCAATTTTCTTATTTAAGTTAAATACTATAAATTTACTTTCGGGGTGTTTGTTTGGGTGTTGTTACATTGCGGTGTTTGTTTTCTGTATTTTACTACTCATTGTATTGTATGTGTACCTACGCAGCAGACCCACGAAAAGGAGAGAATAGACAACAGCAAAGTATAAAAAACCAACAGGTTGGCTTTTAAAACATCACTTTAAGTATAAAACAACACCTTCCCTTCCTCTCTTCAAAAAATAAAAATAAAAATAATGCCAATAAAAAAACTTCTAATTTCAAAGACATTAAAAATATACATTTCAAAAAGTAAAGATACATTAAAGCAGGAAAACAGAACTAAACAGGTTAAACTCCCCCAAGGAAATATAGAAAAGTTCCGGAAATCATTCACGTTTATAGCCCCACGCCTGTACAATTTACTACTGTGCAAAACAAAAAGAGAAATCAACTTGAAAAATTATAAACAAAATAATAAATGACTGGATATGGGACATAGATGAGAATAGTGGAGAAGGGTCAACATTATTATAAAGGATAGGGTCCTTTTATAACTAATTATTAAGTAATTTTTGAAATTAAATAGTAATTCATCACCCTATGATATTTTAACTTGAATTTTATTATCTTCAATTATTTCAAATTAGAATTATAATGTATACTCTTTAACTACACTGAAGCAGAAGGTAGCCATCATGCTGTTTTTATATAAAAGATAATTTTTTGTGTTAAAAATCGATTTTTATTAAAAATCGATTTTTTAGCCCGATTAATTGGTACAATCGATCGTGAGCTCTCGATTGAAAATCGATTGTCAAAATCGATTGTTGGCTACCGATTTTGCATCCCTACCTCGAAGGCAGGGATCAGGTATCCCCCCAGAGGTGCAATGGGGGCCTAAATCCTCGATAAAAAGGAAGAGGAGGTAAACGTCACCTCGTCAGAAAGATACCACGCCTACTAATAGCTTTTAATGAGCCACGTTCGGAGTAGGTTGGTTTCCAGGGATCTGGAAAGCCCATCCAACGCCAAACCCAGCTTCTCACGAACACGAGCAAAGGCAGCGCCGCCCGTTGTTTCACCAACGGGACGTCGACAGCGCTATCTCTGAAGCCCTGACGGGACCTCGATGACGGTAACTCTGTTACAAGTGATCAAATATCTTATTAACCTAAATGTACCTAATGTTCTGGTTCTTAGTTGTTAAACTCATTCGCTTGGAATGTTGATTCTTTGGCGAAAGAACGGAGTTGTTATCTCACTCCTAAGGAGTGTTAAAGCAAGAATGTTAACATCTAGGAATCTTTACAGAATGTCTCAAATTGAATTTTCATAATATTATTTGGAGCTATTACAATAGCTTCATTTTCTACGAAAATACGCTAAAAGTTTGTTAATCTTAAATATGACATAATAAATTTGTTATGCCCTTATTCTTTCTTTTAAGGAAAAAGTCAGTTTATATTGGAAATCCTCTCAAATGGTCATGCTGCACAAAAAGTTCAGCAAGGTCAGCTGTTCAAAAATCTGTTTGCGGTGGATTCTGGTAGGGAATGTTATGCTGATCACGAATATATATGGATGTGGGGGTCCTAAATAAGCCCTTAATAGGTAAAACTGGAAAAAAGTCAACCAAACGCGCTATCCACCTTTTTCTCGAAATAATTCTACAATTTCGTCTTATCAAGATCATAAATTTTTTTAATCACCATATCAACTACCTGCCTACTAAAAGATCACCAAGAACCACTAAAAGAAGAAGACTTTTCTTTTACCAAGCATTCTGCTTTGACGTACTAATCTGTAATATACCTACGAGAGAGGGAAAAAAATGCACGATTAGGAAACCTTCATAGAAAATGTATTGAATAAATTATTTCAACCAATGTGTAATTTATATAAATATAAATTTGCAAGTACCAATACACAGATGGGTATTGGAACTTAATGACTAGGTAGTACATGAACAGAAAATGAATAAGGACTAGGTTTATAAAGAGAAACATGAAGAGTGACCAATTTTTGTACACGCCTCTTTTTCGTCAATAAACTGCATTCGTGAAAGGGCTTCATGGGTCTTCCACAACTCGATCCTGAACGGGTTTTTGTCGCACCCGAAGGGAAAAAATGGTTCAAAAAACGAACTCTGCAGATTCAGCCACTTGATGTGACGTTTTTCAAAAACCCCATTTTTCAATGTATTTTTAGTGTTATTTAGAGCTATTGCAAAAGCTTCATTTTCAACGAAAATGCGCTAAAAGTTTGTTGATCTGAAAATGATGTGATAAATTTGTTATGCCCTTATTCTTTCTTTTAAGGAAAAAGTTATTATATATTGGAAATCCGCTCATATGGTCATACTGGTTGACCAACCAAGTATCATGGTTGGTACTTTCAACCAACTCTGGCCTTCAATCATAAGGAGAGTTATATTAAGATTTTTAATATCCCGGAATCGTTTCAGAATGTCTGTAATTGAATTTTCATGACGAACAGTTTGGGAAATGTATATTTAATATTATTTGGAGCTATTGCAATAGCTTAATTTTCAATAAAAATACACTAAAAGTGTTGATCAGAAATATGATCTATTTAATTTGTTATGTCCCTATTTTGGTTGTTTATTTCCAATAATAAGCCTATGTGATCGTATAGCAAAAAAATTTTATAACCCCCCCTCAAACTTTGTCACTTTACGTTTCAAGGTGCGTAGAATCCAAATTTGAAATGTCCGTCCGCCGTCCGGGCCATAAAAGGCCTTAGAATTGACTTAAAAAATCTGTTCTTTCGCACATAGACTCCACTTGGGGTCTAATTGGTCCTAACTTCTTGCCAGCTCGATCGCTCCACACCCATGGGTGCTATGAGCCAAAAATAAGTGAAAAAGTGTCTTTTTTTTTGTATATTTCAAGTTGTATAGAAATTGGAGATTTATGAGTGAAAAGAAAATGTTAGCTATTAATTTTATGGAAAAAAAAGTATTCGAAATGATACTCTTCTATTCAAAAAGAGATTTTGGATTTTAGGCTATTTTTGGCAATTTTTAGATTTTTTAAAACAAAATTTAATGAAGTTCAAGTTTTTAGCATAATTTCGTACATAAATTGTTGAATGCTCTATTTCATAGTTGATAAACTTTATTTGACCAATCTTATGCTAAAAAATATCAATTTAACGATTCTTAGCCATTTTCAGTGATTTTGTCAGCACATTTTTTGAAATTTGACCAATTAAATGATATCAATATACAGTATAGTTGGTAACACTTTTATGTGTTGGAAAGATGACTTGATAATAATGTTAATGTTATGTTTATCAACTATATTAAAAAGCGTAAATTGTGAGATTCCGCTGCTGTAATGGATTGAACCCATTTGTGAGGTCCGAAGGTCCGAGTTCCGATACTAAATATACTCGTACTATAAGCGGAGTTTAATAATATAATTATGGACCAGAGATCTACGTAGAAGGGCTGTCTAATACATAAATAATGAACCTTTGTGTAATTTTTCTTTTAAGGAAAAAGTCGGATTATATTGAAAATCCGCTCATATGGTCATACTGTGACTTTCAACCTACTCTGGCCTTCGGAGCTAAAGGTGGCCGGATCCATCCTTCCCGCGGAGATCGCTGGCTTCACCTGGAGGCCGCGTCCTGGTAAGAGGCACCAACTTTTTTCTGTTCCTTTTTTCCCTTCATTTCGCTCCCCGAGAACTTCATGGAACGGGTGACTCATAGGTGGGTGACTGTGTGGGGAACAAAGAACGGTCCCGATTTCTTTTCTAGGCACGGGAGCACAATGGCGAAATCAAAAAAATCTTCACTAGCGCTACGTGACTTGATGAGTTTTTTTCTGAAACAACGATTTCATAACTATTGCTTATAACTAATAGGGAATGTGATGGGCCATCATGTCGTGCAATCTATCAAAAACTGTTAATAATCAGATAATGCTATTTATATAGCCATGTAAAAAGCATATGCTATATATGCATCATCAGATATATATATATATATATATATATATATATATATATATATATATATATATATATATATACCTATATATACCTATATATATATTGATGGGTTCGGTGAATGACCAAAACTAGTCTGGGAGTAGATATTTTTTATTCACTGCGACGTTTCGGTCAAAATCAAAGTGGACGACGTGAGTAGGAGACCGCATGATTGGCAACGCAAGATCGAGTCTTAGTACGTCCTCGTTACCACGTCTTCGACACTTCGCCCGTAAATGTATAAACCCGAGGAAGGTTTCAGTGATAAGCGTGTTCAGTTCATATTTTTCATATTAAAATTTATACTGAATTAATATAGTAAATATGTTATTAAAAATATAAATTAAATATATAATTATATTAAAATATACTAAATTTATTTATATACATACTATTTTCACTCGAAGCAGTCCATTTATCGAGTGCCAAAAAACAACTAGTCAACAAATCGGAGGATAAAGGTTTGCCGAAAAACGGATAAAATAATTTCATTCTAATCATATCTACCTTTTTCATGATACAAACATTAAACTTTTAAGATACCAACATGTATTATTTTAGTGAGTTTCTACACAAAATGCAGATAATGTGTATGTTTATCTACATACACCAATATTACTACTAACATAGTTGAGCTAGAACTTACTCGAACGATCGCCAAGACAAGTCGGACGGATGTGTCTTCAAGGTAAACCTGGAACACGTCGAGCTCGTCTTTGCTTAATCAACTAGCGTGATATATAAGCTTACGAAGGCTAAAACTTCACGCTGATTTTCATTGCACAAATTAAACGGCGGAAGGAAGGACAACGGACTGATTCGGTTTTTGAAGTCCATGTATCTTAAAACGCAACCAAAAAATTTTGGGAGGGAGGTTAAAAACTTTTTTTTTATCCGAATACAAAGGTTCACTTTGCAAAGAACACTGCGAATTGAAAACAGAACAATAAACCACATGATAATAAATTATGGAATGTGAGATCTGGATGAAGGAAAACAGAATCGGAGAATTACAAGATGTCGGAATTTCAGAATCAGCCTCAGGTTACAAAATTGATAAGAGACGACGTGTGAAGACACGTGAAACACCGAGTTTGCACCGTAGTAACAGCCAGCGTTGTTAGAAAAATTTTGGTTCTGCCTAGATTCACGTACACCGTATTAAGACACCGTGGTAACCAGGAACTCTCTATTATTTACTAAAATATTCATTCATTGTTGTAGAAATCTGCATAATTAGGGTCAGATCCTGACCGAAACGTCGCAGTGAATAAAAAATATCTACTCCAGACTAGTTTTGGTCATTTACCAAACCCATCAACTTAAGTTTATATATTGGATATCTGTGGGTCTGTCCGGTAAAGACCCCAGAACGGCTGGGCCGATTTCGGTGCGGCTTTTTCCAAAATTATCAGCAGCTTGTTTTCTGGCACGAACATGGACTATACTCTAATCTTCAAAACTTCCTGTAACATCCTAAATTGAGAAAAATCTAACAACGTCGTTCGGGTGAACAACTGTGTAATTAAGGAATTCAATTTAGGTGATGAAACTTACTTCATCTTCGAATATGCAATGCAAAAGATGCAATGTTTGTGCAACGTACCATCATTTGCTGAATAGAATGTTAGCTGCGAATTCAACAAAACCAAAATTATTTCTGTTCTATAAGCCAAACAGATGATGGAACGTTATAAGGGTAAGAAGTTAAGGATGGGGGCATACAAATCTAATAGCCAGCTTAGTTTTTACAAAACTGCCAAAGTATACACTATGTGCTGCCATAGTAACCTTGTACCATTCATTGCCCGTGCCTTGGACATATAATTATAAGATATTTCTGTAGGTGATACTATGATAAGGAAATACTACAGTTTTTATTTCAAACGTGCAGGAACCTGCGTGATAATGATGGTATGCGATTATCTAAATTTAGGACTAGCGAAGTGACCGGGCACAGCTATCTTTTATACCTTTATGTATAACTAATTTCGTTCTTATCCAATCTATAACGGAGCCCTTCTGGGTGTGATAGAGTATAATCGCAGCTTGAGCAACGATTATAATCAGCTGTGTAGCTGATTTTATTTTTACTCAACTTGGGTCAATGAACTTTGGAACGAGGTTTTTCGAACTTGTCGTCGTTTGGCACATCATCGTTGCATTCATATTTTCGGGCTGATCATCTTCGACTATATGAGCTTGACCTCTAGATGGACATTTGGAAGCTTTAATTTATGACATTTAAAATACTTAAACTTAAATTCATTTTCTCCTACATTTCTTTTATATTCAGGTCTTTTAGATTTTTGAAATTTATGTTTTCGAAAAAATAAAGCATCTGATTCTTCGACCTTTTCACACTTCTTCCCCCTAGCGTCAGACTCTTCAACAATTTTCGTCCTAAGCATATCGGGTGATGGCAGCGTATCTCGAGACTCTATTGCACATCTGAAGTTCTCATACTCATCTGGTAGACCGTACAGTAACATAATCGAAAGTAGATCATCATTAACTTTAATACTCATATCTGATAATTTATCTATTGTGTCGAAAAAATTCATTACATGTTCTCGTACATCATCTCCAATTTTCATCCTATGCAGTACTAGTCTCTTAAGTAAGGTTGCCTTACGTGCCGGTCCTTTTGATGCGTATACCTCGTGAAGTTTCGTCCGCACTTCGTTTGAAGTTTTAAGGCCTTTTACTATTTTCAGTTCCGATGAACTAGTGCAAAGTATCAAATCAGACTTCGCCTCTGCATCCTTAGTGTCCCATGCAGTTGTGCCAGCATCGTCCGTCGGTCTTGGTATCCTTCCATTAGTGTAGTTCCATCCTCCTGACTTGGTTAGTAGTGCCTCCATGTGCATGACCCAGGTATCGAAATTATTTTTACCTAACGGTTCAATACCTCTCACATTCGCACACGTTGTTCAAGAAATGTACTTTTATTCAAGTTCACTCTCAACTTTCAGCTTTTTTTTCTGGGCTTAATAACCTAATATAAAGTCGAGTGAAATGTAAAGTTTGAATTGTAATCACAGACTGATTTTATTAACAACATGTAAACACGTATATAAGAATTCCAATAGGTTTCCCGATATGTAGTTATACCCTACCACCCAGAGAGAGGCCTTGTTCCAAAGTTCATTGACCCAAGTAGAGTAAAATTGGAATTTTGTTCAAGGAAAGCTGGAGTCGTTTCAGAAGGAGTTTGAACTTGAGGGGGCGTATTGGAATTGGTACTTCAACTTCATTGTCAAGACCAAACATGATTCTTTATTGTCCTCCCAAGCACATGTTCTTATATACGTGTTTACATGTTGTTAATAAATTCAGTCTGTGATTACAATTCAAACTTTACATTTCACTCGTATTTATATTAAAACCACTCCGATCCGCTGAGTGAGCTCTGCAGCTAATTTCATTCATATTCAATTTGAGATACTAACGTTTGGAACCCTCCTTGGTGTTGTAGCGAATAATTACACAACATAGTCAACCATTATAATCAGCGGAGTGAGCTCTGAAGCTGATTTTGTTCCTTTTCAATCAAGATGCTGAACCCTTGAACTAGACCTCTCTGGATGTAATAGACTATGATTACAACTCCGGGGACGACTCTAATCAGCTGAGTGGGCTTTATCTGTGATTTGGTCCATTTTCAAAGGTGCTGAAATTCGGAACGGCGCCCTTCCTAGTGTGGTTAGGGTATAATTACAACATGGTCAACCATTATAATCAGCAGAGTGAGCTCTGTAGCTGATTTTGTTCCTTTTCAATCAAGATGCTGAACCCTTGAACTAGACCTCTCTGGATGTAATAGACTATGATTACAACTCCGGGGACGACTCTAATCAGCTGAGTGGGCTTTATCTGTGATTTTGTCCATTTTCAAAGGTGCTGAAATTCGGAACGGCGCCCTTCCTAGTGTGGTTAGGGTATAATTACAACATGGTCAACCATTATAATCAGCAGAGTGAGCTCTGTAGCTGATTTTGTTCCTTTTCAATCAAGATGCTGAACCCTTGAACTAGACCTCTCTGGATGTAATAGACTATGATTACAACTCCGGGGACGACTCTAATCAGCTGAGTGGGCTTTATCTGTGATTTTGTCCATTTTCAAAGGTGCTGAAATTCGGAACGGCGCCCTTCATAGTGTGGTTAGGGTATAATTACAACATGGTAAACCACTATAATCAGCAGAGTGAGCTGAGTAATTTTGTTCCTTTTCGTTCAAGATGCTGAACGTTTGAACTGGGCTTTTCAAGATGCAATAGACCGTCATTACAACTCTGGGGACGCCTCTAATCAGCTGAATGGCTTTGTAGGTAACTTTGTTCATCTTCAGTGGTTATGAAATTTGGAACGGGGCCCTTTATGGTGTTATTCGGTATAATTATAATATGGTGAACCACTACCATCAGCAGAATGAGCTCTGTAGCTGATTTTGTTCCTTTCCGATAAAGGTGATAAACTCTTGGGGCTTCTATCGATGTAATAGACTACAATCACAATTCTGGGGACGACTCGAATCAGCTGAGTGGGCTTTATAGATAACCTTGTCCATATTCAAAGGTGCTGAAATTTGGAACAGCGCCGGTAGAGTATAATTACAATATGGTGAACCACTATAATCAACAAAGTGACCTCTGGAGTTGATTTTGTTCCTTTTCATTCAAGACACTGAAGATTTGAACTGGGCTTCTCAAGATGTAATAGACTAAAATTACAACGCAAGGGACTCCTCTAATCAGCTGAGTTAGCTTAGTAGCTAACCTTGTTCATATTCAACGGTACTGAAATTTGGAACGGGGCCGTTCAGGGTTCAGCAGGGTATAATTACAACAAGGTAAACCACTAAAAATAGCAGAGTAAGCTCTGTTGCTGGTTTTTGTTCCTCTTCATTCAAGATACTGTACTTTGGAACTAGGCCTCTCTGGGTGTAATAGACAATAATTAGAACTCTAGGGACGCTTCTAATCAGCTGAGTGAACTTATTAGCTAACCTTGACCTTTCAACAGTGCTGAAATTTGGATCGGGGCCATTCTGGGTGTGGTAGGGTATAACTACAAAATGGAGAACCACTATAATCAGCAAGGTGAGCTCTATAGCTGATTTTATTCCTTTTCATTCAAGATACTGAACGTTTGAACTCGGCTTCTCAAGATGTAATCGACTATAATTACACCTCTGGGGTCGCCTCTAATCAGCTGAGTGAGTTTAGTAGCTAACCTTGTTCATATTCAACGTTGCTGAAATTTGGAACGTTGTCATTCTAGGTATTGTAGCGTATAATTACAATATGGTGAACCACTATAATCAGCAGAGTGAGCTCTGTCCCTGATTTTTGTTCCTTTTCATTCATGATGCTGAATTTTTGAACTTCGCCTCTCAGGGTGTAGTAGACTATAATTACAACTCTGGGGAAGCGACTAATCAGCTGAGTGAGCTTGTAGCTAACATATTCAGCAGTTCTTTAATTTGGACCGGGGCAGTGTGGATGTCGTAGGGTATAATTACAACCCGGGGAACCCCTCCAATGCTGAAGAACGCTGTAGCTAATTTGGGTCCTATTTAACTTCAGCTAGTGAAATTCAGAATTAAGCCTCCCAGAATGATGTAGAGTATAATTGCAGTTTATATTGTTCTGGCTGTATTCACTCCTTTGGTTAGAAACATTATGTGCTGGCGATCTTCATTTTGTCACGGACAAGAAAGCGAAGCGACCGGGCACAGCTAGTTAATATATGTAGGTTACAGCTAGTTAATATACTAATTAACGTTAACTTACTATATATATCGTCATGATGCATAATAATCTTTGGTCATTGGTTATAGTTTGATTTAAAAATAACCATAGCTCAACTCATGTCATATGTACCTACAGTCACGAATCAATAGAAACTGATTTTTGTACTTAGTTATAAGTAGCATTCAGATTAATTTCAGAGTTCCCTTTACTGATAAGGACTGAGTTGTAACATGCCTCTAACCCCAGCTGACCCCAAATTACTCCAATGTTGATTTCAGCTCCATAAGTTGTAGGAAAGAATTAATACTGAGAGATCAATCAAGAAGATTCTGCGGTTTGAGAATGAATGATGTACGAGAATTAACATTGGTTTTATAGGGAAGAAAACTAAATGGCGGATCGGTCAACCCGTTCCTAAGGTCAATTCGCTAATTGCATTCTGATCAAATTTGGTATCTGCGCATGCGCATACGTTTAATTTCTGCATTTTCATCCAAACTCGATGGAACTTAAAGGGAATATACTCGTATCTCTCATGAGTCGTGTTATTGGATTACTTTCCTGGATAGGCGTTCCTTAACGATTCCTTGGACTCAATCTCTAAGTGGGAGGTCACTGCGATTGGACTTCGAGGCACCTAACCCATGTACGGACTCGATCAAGCTGTAGAATCGTTCCAGGCGGATTCTTCCTAACCATAGACGGATTCCATAGGCCTGTCGGTACCTCTGTCCACCCATCAACGACCGAAGGCCTCAAATAGAACGAACACACATCACTTGAAGGTCTTGTTGATGTGGCCTTCTGTGCATTTGGATTGTCATATGTGCTAAATGCGAAATACCCACGTGTTTGTTTTAAATTTTGAATAAAAGTGAACTTCATGCTAAAAAATTTGACACAAATCGCACTCTCTTATTACTAAATTACCGAAGGGTCTATATCCTTTTTTTCAAATATCCCAGTTTTATGCACAGAAAAAAAAGATCGAATGCAAAATATAGCACTATCTAATACATGTACCTACATGCTATATTGCAAATTAGGGCTATAATTCATGTTTGCATGTGCGGGGCTTTTATTTTTGGAGAGGTTTATGCATCGACTGAAAAGCTAACAGCTAACGAAAGAATTGTACTCAGCTGATCTGGATGAGACCTGTAATTTCATGTCTCTTGATATCCCAGATAGGCTCCTACCGAATTTCATATTCCAAGGGTGAACGTGAGAGAATTTAGCTCAATCAGCTGATCAGGGTGACCCCCGTCATTTCATTCATCTTTATAATATTTTATATGAATGAAAATCTGCCTGTCTGTCTGTCTGTTTGTTGTCTCTATCCACGGCCAAACGGCTGTGTGAGGGGAGCCTACGATTTTCTTGGATTTTTCCGAAAGGGGACATAAGTGATTTTTAAATTTTCAACTCCCACCCGAACCATTGGCTGGAGGATGGGAGGGGATGGGAGCCCCCTTTTAGTGCGCGTTTTTTCTCCGAGCGCTCGATATTTTACGGGTTGCCACATTAAAATTTGATCTAGAGCACTTCGTATGTCAGCGACAAAGTTATGTTTCAGGACCCGTAGAACACGATGGCGCCGTCAAAAGATTCTGTCTTCCCGGAGAAATCAGCGAGAACGTGCGGGAAATGACGGAAAAAATTCGTTAGTACCCTCTATGGTTTTTTCCGCCTTAGACCCAGTAAATTTCGAGGGTTTTAATTGCTCGAGTTGGTCTCAAAATGTTCTTTGAAGTTCCAATTCGGTACCATGCGAGTTTCGAGACATGAAATTCTTCTCTTCCTTACTTCTTCCTTCCTTATTCCGTCGAAACGTTGTTATTCTGAACTTTGTATTCGGAACCTTGCGATCTCGGGGTGGTCTCCCGTTTTCCCTTCTACGCACATAAAATAATGTCCTATCTTTAACAAACCTAATAAACGTTTAGTGGTTCCACATAGTTAATACATTACACAATTTACATAGAACCACTCACTAACGGACTGTGAAGATCGGTTTGCTCTATCAAAACATCTTCCCATGTGGTTCCTTCAATTAATACCGCAGTGTCATCCGCAAATAGATACAGTTTTGTGTTTGGTAAGTTTATATTAGACACATCCACCGATGTATACAAAGAAGAACAGATGCCTTAGGTACCTACTATAAACTCATTAGTAAGTAAGTACATTCATTAGGTACCAATACAGTCGCCTATTACCAAGAACTGCCTTGTATTGCTTTCGGAGGAAAATTCTTCTCATTATTGTTGGTGTCATTCGTGTTTTCGATTAGCGGTAGTTGCGCAATCGTCGCATCGATAATTGGTGGGATCGACTCAACTCGCATTAGGCAAATTACCATAAAAACAACAGCTACTGAACACTGAAAACAGCATTTATGACGGTAGAGTCCATACACTAGACAACAACACTAAGCACTGAAAGTTGAATAAGAAGTTCAAAAGGTTCATTTGTTTATTAATTACAAGAAGTAGCAAGTAGGTCTAGGTATATTGCTCGGTGTGTGGGCTACATTGCTCGGTGTGTAAGTAACTACAACCAGTCCTTAGTGGGCAAGTAGAATTTTAGTTCAGATTTTCATAGAAATGATTAAACTAGATTTGATTGTACATAAATTACGCAGAATTCACAACCGATTCTTTTAATTTCACTGAAGGAGAATAGCTTAAAATGCTCAGCACATAATATTGTGCGGTTTTTTAGATGCATCATGCACTTGCTCCACTAAGTTTATCAATTAATGAACATCCTCACACTATAAATGCAACGCTTTTGCAAGATTTCAAGAATAGATTCCACTTCAAATGCACCTGCGAACCTGGGAATAGCAGATCATGCAAGCATGTATCTACCTAGTAGCAGTCATAGTTTTCTGTTAGGTACCTGCCTATTCTTATTAAAATTATGTGATAAAAGTGCAGTACCTAAGGTTTGGCAGAATCTCTGTGTTACAGTTAGTAGGTACCAGGTAGTTTTGTAACGTCTGTTCGGGAAACAAAAAAAGGCTCTGGTGTTCTGGTCGATTTTAAAAAATCCAAATTTGCTCGATTTCATATTGCCTAACATATTCCTTAACGATATGCTACTATTCTACCAATAACTAACTTAATAACTTCAAAACATTCAAGTATAAAGTTAGATGTGTAGTTACGTAGGTAACTCTGCCTATTAGGGGAAGGGAGGCACTATTCTACCATCGAACCAAAATTGATTTCTAATTAAGGCATATATCACTGTATTTTCAAAATTAAGAATGCTTCAATCGCCTTAGACTGTTTCCCATCACAAAAAAAAAAAAAAAAAAAAAAAAATACACTGCCAAGGAAATGGCACATGAGTTTCCTCGTGACCTTCACAGTACGTCACCATTAAATTCCAGAAAACTAGAAACGACCGGCCTGAGTTATGACCGAAACAAGAAAATTTTGTTTGCGCCTGCGCAGAAGCTACCGTTGATTCGATCAAGACGGAACTGATAGGGGACCATGTAGAGCTATACCCGCACGATCCCTAAAAGTTTGAAGAAAATCGCATCAAAATTGTGGAAATTACGGCTGTTGCAAGGACCGTAACAGGAATATTTCGTTCACGCATGCGCAGAGCGTACCGCTAATGCAATTATGATTATTGTCTTATGGGACCTCAAGGGACCTTACCCACATCATCCCTGAAAATCTGACCGAAATCCGTTCAACATTGACCGAGTTATGACCGTCACAAGGAATTCACGTTAGCGCCGGCGCAGAAGCTACCGTTGATTCGATGATGATGAAGTTGATAGGGGACCATCTAGAGCTTAACTCGCACAATCCCTGAAAATTTGGTTAAAATCGGATCAAAATTGTGGAAGTTATGGCTGTTACAAGGAAATGTGGACGGACGGACAGACAGACAGACAGACACGGAACCAAATTTGTTCAGGAGGCTCTGAAACGCAAAATGCGAGTGTAAATTTTGATTTTGGAGCAAAAAATGTTTTTTCATTTCGAAAGTGAAAACAAAGCTTCAGCTGCCTTGCAGTCTCGGAAGCAAAAACGAATGGAAATTAAACGAGAGAAGAGGAAGTCTCAAAGAATGTTAGGTACAGAAATTATTTTCAATGACACGAGAGACGTAGTCAGGATCTACTTAGTTCATTTCATGCTAGGCTCGCATCCTTATTTGGAATCACGAATTGGTAGTATTTTCCAACATTACGTGTATAAATCAACCTAATCTTCAAAACTACTGCCATCTATGACCGATCATATGAAACAGAAGGCTAATGTTGTCCTTATGTTAGAAAACATTTCAATTAGAAATGAGATGGAACTCAATTTTCATAGGGCTCAATTTTCTAGCTGGTTTGGCGGGAGCGGTAGTACCTAGTGGCGCTGGCTGTGTACCGAGCGGCCAATGGCAGTACAGAGCGTCCGCGTAACCTTCGGGTGTTGGGAAAGTATCACGAAGCCGAGAGATACTAGCAGCGCAGCCTCTCGGGTGGTGAAAGTACTAACCTCGCTTCGCGCCAACCCCGAAGGCGGAGTCAGCTCAGGGCAAACCCTCCCTCCGCTGACTCCGTCGCGCTTTGGCCCAGTCGCCGACCTGAGTTGCCCGCGGTTTGATGTTCCTCGCCGCGAAGTGAAGTCGATCGACGACGCGATTCCGAAAGCCGCCACCGAGATTTTGAATCCCACGATGGGGAGCAAATCCCTCGTCAAGCCGGTCAACGTGCCGGTCATAAAGAAAGAAGCGCCAGACTTTGATATGAAGGTAAGCCCAAGAATTAAATATTCAAGTGCTTAACATGTTAATCTCAAAATCTATTTGTCACCTTTAATTTTCAGTTATGTCAACTCATCACCCTGGAATTTCGTTTAAGGGAAGGAGTTTTATTAAATTGAGTGTGAATAAATTGAATGGGTCGAAAACATTTTGGTACCAACCGACTTACTTATAGCAAATTTTTTTGGAAAATGATGGCTCCAAACATTTTAAAATAAAAATTGTCGAAAAATGTCTTCACTGAATTTGGTTTTGAGACATTCTGAAACAAACTTTAGAGTTTAAAACTGTTTAACATGAGTTATATGTCGCAGCATTTTGTAAAATCAGCCTTTTTGTAAAAAGCCTAGCCGTTTTACAATACGCCACCTTTTCTTAATGAAAACGTTGGATTGACAAAATATTCACATCATTCTGACCTATAAGTCCAACTATTTTTTAATTTTATATACATATATATATATAGTTGATTGAAATCGAAGATTTCGGGTGATTATTGAGGTGCGGTCGATAAAGACACTGGTTTAATCTACCAACTTTTTAATCTACCAATTTACCATTAGACTAAGTTCCCATGTTTGTTATCTCTGTTATAGAGCCCTGAAGAGGTACGAATAAACGTACGAAACGTTGGTAGATTAAACCAGTGTCTTTATCGACCGCACCTCAAAAATCACCCGAAATCTTCGATTTCAATCAACTATATGATTCACGGTCAACAATTATATCAAACATATATATATATATATATATATATTTTTTTTTTTTTTTTTTTTTTTTTTACTGAGGGATTGACTACTTGATGTTATGAATTGTTGAGATGCGAGCTTGCGAGCATCCAGATCACCAAACTAAGGCGGATCACGCTCAGTCTCTTTGTCAAATAGAAGAGGTTGGTTTCCCAAAAAGAAGCTCTTCCGGCTTCTTTACGAAAAGGCTAAAAAATACCAGCAGGCTGATTGTCATTACATCGTTTTTATTACGAAAAGGCGGCGTATTTTAAAAAGGCTAGGATTTTTACAAAAAAGCTGATTTCACTATAGGGCTTCGACATATATATATGTAATTTTATATAAAATTATATATATATATATATATATATATATGTGTGTGTGTGTGTGTGTGTGTGTGTGTGTGTGTGTGTGTGTGTGTGTGTGTGTGTGTGTGTGTGTGTGTGTGTGTGTCCCTCCAGACGATTACTCCCCTTAGGATTAAGATGAAAATTCCGTTCTTGCGCCAAAAAATCGAGTTTCCCAAACGAAAGGATGAGTTCGTTGGCCAACGCTTTTTGAGCACATTAAATTGGTCAATTTTCATATTTTTTTCTCTATGTAAAACTGACTTTAGCGAAAAAAAAGTTTATCAACAACGAGCTTGAACAACACAAAATTTACCCACAAAAGTTGAACAAAAATAGAATCACGAAAATCGGACGAGAATAGTGAAACCATCGTGGTTTATCAATATTACCCCCTCCATTCACCCCCTCTCTTGATGAAATTTGGAAATCTTGAAAAAATTTCAAAAACTACATCGAATTAATAATGGAACAAAATCAGAATCAAGAAAATCGGTGGAGATTTGTAGCTTCTGCAGCGCTTGACAAAATCGGTAATTATCCGACAAGTTTTTTCGACTTTACCCCCACCATTCCCCCTCTTCCGTCTTGAAATTGAAAATTTCCGAGGTTTTTTGCACAACAAGACTAAAATTTGGAACGAACAAAGAAAGAATCTCAAAAATCGGTTTAGAGTTGCGGTCTGGGCAGCGTCGACAAAATTTGTGTCACACACACTTATTTTTTTACAAATCCCCCCTCAAAGGCGGAGGGGACACCATTAAATTTAAAAAAATGAAAAAATAAAGTGGGGAGAATGCCCAGGTTCACCCGAAGCCGGCTCTAGGGATGAAGGAAGTCGCAGGAGAAGGAGGAAGAATGGGATGAAAGGAAGTGCCCCTATAAAATGACCACCAGTAGATGTAAGAGCCCCTAAGGACGCAAGTGGTCATACCGCGGAGCACTCCTGCCGAGATGCACAACTCGAGTAACTCCGTGGCGCTTTTCGCGCACACAAACACACACACACGCACACACACACCTCAATTCATTATTTTTATTTATATTATACACACACTCACACACAAAGACAAACACCTATGGTTTTTTCACGGATTCGGTTTTAGAATGGTCTAATTTGTATCTGACTAATGGTCAGATTTGTATGCGATTTGGTTTTCTTGCTTGGGTTGTCCCCCACCCCCTGGATCAATTCCATTAGGCGTCCCTTTTATTAACGAAGCATTGCCTATAAGACATAGCTTCAGAGGGACGTCCTAAAAACTCGGTCATAACGAAGTAGGGGGATCTGCAAACTTTTCCACTCGATTCAGCGTGAAAAAATACGTAGCACCCGACCCCAAACTAGTACGTTCATGTAGGGTCATGTTTCAGAAAAACCCTTGACCGTTTTTTTTTTTTTTTTTTTTTTTTTTTCAAATCAACATTATAACAAACTTTTCTCTCCTAAATATCAAAGCAAAAGTAAAATTGACCATTGCTTGCTTCAGTTGTAAATGAAGAAGTTTTCGTGATACTTCCCAGTTTCCAGGATTTTTTTTGGAAGAGTAGGTAATTAAGTTTAAAAGTTTTAAGAAATTTTATTTTTTAAATCGTCTATGTTAGACCTGATGTGAAGGACTTTGGATTACTTTTTAAGAACTTTAGCACACTATTCTTATGGGAAATTTAACGCTGATTCCGAAAACGAGATCAAAAGTTAGAATCAAATGAGGTAAAGTGGAGAAATTTGAGTTTAAAAGGAAAAAAACACGGTTTTCCCGAAAGAAACTTCAAAAAATCATATCTCGAGTAGGGGTGAGATACAAATATGCGGTTGGCGGCATCTAGCTACATTTTTTATGCAAACTAACAGAAAAAAAATTTCGTTATATTTCCGCTGCCTCCCGGTGTTTAATGTAAACATATTGGTAAGTAATGCATGCATTACGGGGACGTCCCTATGAATGGATTTTTATATAATTTTGGTGAGAGTTAAAAGAAGAGAAAAAACAAAAATATCATGACTACTCAGACTTACCCCCCCCCCCCCCCCTATTAACTCCCTCCACTGACAGCAAATTCTTATAACAAAACTTCCAGTATGAAATTTGAAACTTCTGACAAATTTTCCTAAACTAAACCACATTCATAATTGAATTTAAAAAATGATCATGAAAGTCTGACGAGAATAGTTAAAACATCATGATTTATTGCTATTACCCCCTCCATTCACTTTCTTCGATAATTAAATTAGAAACTCCTGATATGCATTTCAAAACTAGGCCAAATCCTTAGTTGAACAAAAAAATAATCACGAAAAAACACCATGATTTATCAGTATTACCCCCTCCATTCACCCCCTACGATGATTAAATTTAAAACTCCTGACATACGTTCCAAAACTATACCGAATTCTTAATGGAACAAAATAAGAATCACGAAAACCTATGAGATTTGTTGCTTGACGAAATCGGTAATTATCCCCTCCACCCCACCTCACTGTATATCCAAAATTTCCTAGGTTTTTTGCACAATTAGACTGATATTGGATATTAGAATCGGACGGAATGAGAATCACGAAAACCGGTTAAGAATCGTAACCTAGGTATCGTCGACAAAATTTGTCGAAAAACCCACGTTTATTCTACTTTAACCACCTCCATTTCCCATCTTCCATCTTGAAATTCAAAATTTCTGAGGTTTGTTGCACAACTAGAATGAAATTGGAATCGAGCCAAATAAGAATCTCGAAAATCGGTTGTGAATTAAGGCCTAGGCAGCGTCGACAAAATTCGTGTCACACGCACAGACATACATCTATGGTTTTTTTTTTTACGGATTTGGTCTTAGAATGGTCTGAAACGGACTAGTATGTGGTAATTTTTTTCTCGTGCTTGGGTTGTCCCCCACCCCCCTGGATCAATTCCAATAGGCGTCCCTTTTATTAGCGAAGCATTGCCTATAAGACATAGCTACAGAGGGACGTCCTAAAGTCGACTCCGCACGGCTCGGCAGCCCCCATCACCCCTGGTTAGTTGTAATCAAGGCCTACCGGTTAAAATCATGCTTTAGATTTAAACTATGAAGAATTTATGAGGGAAATTGCAGATAAAAGGGGGTTCGGACAAAAAAGAAAAGTTTTCCTTCTATATTTTTGAAAATGTTTTAATTATCAGATCCATCTGATTATAGATCTGATCTATAGGATCAGAGGAACATTTAACAGAAAAGAATAGGTCAATACGACAACTAGATACTCGTACAAAGGTATGCCCTTTCAAAGCCAGTAACCACCTAGATCGTTACAGCTTGTAACCAGCATGTTATTTTCGTGTTTGACAGCAGAAAACAGTGAAAAAATGTAGCTGATTCTTCTTCTTCTCGTCAACAGCAATGATATAATAGAACAAACTTAAGGAAAATAATTAAAAGCAAAAATTGCTTAGAAACTGGAACCGTGGCGGTTCGGGGGAACAAAGTTCCGAAAATCCCCCGGGCGCCGAAAACTGTAGTACATTTTTCCCGATATATCCGAAACTATTGATTGTGATCCTAACATTTTTTTTCCAAGCCTTGTTGGTAACACTTTTTTCTTTCAACTGTGCGACGGATTTTGGAATATTTTGATTGATATCAGTATTAGTCCAGGCAATGAAGACAAAAAAGGGCCCTGAGGTAGAAAAAAATAGAACCCAAACCAAAATTGGTACAGACGTAGGTGGAGGTCCCCTGATTGACATACTAAAAGTCCTGGGGGGTGGGGGTGCCGCTCGAGGGGGGGGGGGGTCATTAAAGGTCCCATTTTGGGGTTTTTCGCGAATATCTCGGAAACGGTGCATTTTTCGATGAACTATGTCCTATAGTAAATGAAAGCTGATAAAATTCTCTACAACTTTGATTATATACGTTTTATCAAAATTCCGAACCGTTACGGAGATATATGCATCCGAAAATGGACGAATTTTGAAAATTAGGTTTTTAGCTCACGTTTTTCGGATAACTTTGTTGATTTGCGTCCAAACCGTTTATCTGAGAAAAAAGTCCTCTTAGAAAAAGTTGTAGAGCATCAAATTTCCCTGAAGAATATGTGGCTGAATGCCAATTTATCATTCACCAATCAAAAGTTACGCCAGTTTCAAAATTTTGCCCATTTTTGTCATTTTTACTCAAATGTTGTCAGGCCACTTTTCTGTGTCCTCCAGCTTTAATCGTCCTTCTTTCTGTCATCTGTGGTCATACATACGCCCACACGACTCCAGAATTACATACCACCACATGGGGGGGGGGGGGGGGGGGGGGTGAGACGACGATGTAAAAAAGTGTTATTCCATGGTAAGCACGAGTTCAACTTCTTTCACCCCTTACCAATGATCGTACGAAGTGGTCTTTTGCATTCAAATTTGTTGGGTGGTGAGCTCAGGAAAGACCGGATGGCCGAGGGAACGGAGGGGGAGTTGAAGCAGATGAAGTGCTAACAGTGGAATTTTGTAAATGTACCTAGTGTTACAGTTGATCTGTGTTTTAGTACTTAATATATATATATTTTTTTTTTGAAGAATACACTTTTTACATTTTCTTGAACACACACAGAATGAACTTTATTCAATATTGAACATATGAACATGTGGAACCTAACAACATAACACAAGTTGATGTAGTGGCCAACTTAAACTTCAATACTCCCCCTTAAGTGGGCACCACACTCAACATGTCTGCAGGCTCCGAAACTTCTCGAACTTCAACATAGGTCTTGAGAATGTTTCATTGACTACACCGTATTGTTGCGTAAAATCTTTAGCAACAGGTCTTGATTCAAACTTCGAAATTTTATCATCCACTCCAACTTTCTTCCTAAATACCCAACGGTTCTTGACAACCTGCCCGTTGCTTGGACGATCAACAAACTCCCAAGCTTTCAATTTTATTAGTGCATCATATTCTCGTTTCATCGCTTCTAACCACTTTTCTTTTTCTTCACTTTCAAGCACGTCTTTATAACTTGCTGGTTCGTCAAGTTCATCCCCTGCTGTAGCTATACAACAGTGCCACTGCTTTGGTTTCACAATCCGGCTTGACTTCCTTAATGCCACTGTGCTTGAATTTTGATTGGCGAGTTCTGGTAGTGGTTCAGCGTGATTTATTTCAGTTTCAAACCATTCTTCTTGTTCCGATTCTTCATTTTCTTCTAGAACGTGTTCTGATGGAAGATCAAGAGAAGCTCCGATCCCTGTTTCAATTATAATGGGATGTTCTATCGGTTGCTCAGATCGTTCTTGATTTGTTATGATCACTACGTTTTCAGTGTTTATTGTTTCAGTGGTTGAATTATGAAGATTTTCGTCGGTTTTTATTTGTAACGTTTTGGCCTCAAATAATATCACATCCCTCGCTTTCGTTACGATTGTGGGATTAGTGGGATCACTTAATCGATACCCTTTCGTGTCTTCACAGTATCCCACGAATATGTATTCTTTGCTTTTAGGGTCCCATTTCTTTCTTTTCTGCTTTGGAACATGAACAAAAGCTCGGCAGCCAAACACACGAAGATGAAATAACGCAACTTTTCTTCCTGTCCAGACTTCTTCAGGAGTTTTCTTCTTCAGTGCAGATGTTGGAGACCTATTCTTTAAATAGTTTGCAGTGCTTAATGCTTCTGCCCAGTATCTTTCACTGAGCCCTGCTTCTTGCAGCATGCACCTAGCCTTCTCTACTAGAGTTGTATTAACTCTCTCTGCGACTCCTAGCTGTTCTGGAGTATAAGGTACTGTTGTTTGATGCCTTATTCCATGTTGCTTTAGAAAGTCTGTCAATGCAACGTTGACGTACTCAGAGCCATTGTCGGTCCTTAGAACTTTTATCTTCTTGTTTGTTTGATTTTCCACTAGTGGTTTGAACTCTTGAAACACATTCTTTACCTCGCTCTTGTTTTTAATCATGTACACAAAAGTTTTCCTAGAAAAATCATCAGTGAATGTTAGGGCATACCTCTTTCCTCCCCAACTTTCCACTGGCATTGGTCCACAAACGTCCGAATGAATCAATTCCAAAATATTTTTGGATTTTGATTTGCTTGTGGGGAAACTTTGTCTTGTCATTTTCCCTTTCACGCACGCTTCGCAGGGTTGAAATCCAGCTGAGGCAAATTTCACTCCACGAGCCATATTTTTCCTCAAAAGGTTCATGGATCTCACGTTTAAATGCCCCAACCTCTTGTGCCAAAGCATTTGTGAATTATCACAGGTGATTGCATTAACTTGTTCACGGTTCTTCGGAACAATTTTAAACACTCCCGAATCATATATGCCCTGTATGAAAACTTTTCCTTTGACCCTAGTCTGGGAATCCATTATCCTACAGCCATCTCTTGAAAATACTACCTTATAGCCTTTTTTGACTATTTTCCCGACTGATAGTAGGTTTGTGTTGAGATTTGGACTGAACATCACATCATGGATATCAGTTTTCTCTACAGTACCGGGTAACTCTAAACTAACTGTCCCACAGCTTTTTGCTAGAATTTTTTCGTTATTTGCTACCCTTATTTCCCTTTCTGTTGGTCGTCTATTCTTAAGCCAATCGTCTCTCATGGTAAAATGTGAAGTAGCTCCTGAATCGATGATCCACTCATCGTTATCCAGTCTCCCTATAGCTAAGGCCATTGAAGTTCCTTGCTCACTTGCATTTTTCTTCTTGGCTTTACATTGTGAAGCGAAATGTCCTTTCTTGTCACAAGCAAAACACTTGGGAATAAAATGCTTTTTCTTTGACTCTTTCTTCAATGTTAGAGCTTTATCATTTTCATTATTGGGCTTGGCTTGTTGACTCAATAGGGTACGTACTGAATCACTTGTGATTTTTGCCCCTGAGCTCTCCAGAGCCATTATCATGGGCTGGTAGCTTTCACCCAACCCCTTCAGCATGCCAACACCGATGAACTCGTCTTCAAGCCCTGCATTGATTGACTCTAATTGCTGAGATATGCTAAGGATTCGATTAAGGTATTCTTCAGCAGTTGAAAACTGTGTCAACTCGAGTGAAAACAGTTGTTTCAGCAAACTCAAACGTCTGCATAATCCTTTACTTTCATAATTTGACTCAAGCTTAGCCCAGTAATCTTTGGCCGACTTTTGACTACGAACCATAGGATACAGAGACTCATCGACCATTAAACAAATTTTTGATCGAGCTTTGGCATCCTTTCTTGGATCAACCTCTGTCCCTGCAACAACTGCCCTCAGATCCTCGGCGATCAGAAACATTTCCATTCCGAACTTCCAGTTGGAATAATTTTCTGAACCAACCAATTTTTTAATGTTCGGTATTGCTCCCAGTCCTGCAACTGCAACACTCGTAGATGCCACAGGTGGAGAACCACCTGCTCCTGGATCCCCATGAGACATGTTGATTGTCTACAAATTAGTGCTGGGCCCATAACCAGTTGAAGCAGATGAAGTGCTAACAGTGGAATTTTGTAAATGTACCTAGTGTTACAGTTGATCTGTGTTTTAGTACTTAATATATATATATATATTTTTTTTTTTTGAAGAATACACTTTTTACATTTTCTTGAACACACACAGAATGAACTTTATTCAATATTGAACATATGAACATTGTGAACCTAACAACATAACACAAGTTGATGTAGTGGCCAACTTAAACTTCAATAAACAGGCATTGCCTGCTCCGTCGCCTGCATCGGGCGTCACGGAACATGTTCAAACGCCGCCCCCACGGAACTGCCCGACGAGGAGAGTGACGAAGAATACGACATGTTCTAATCATGTATCATCTAATCATGTATTATTTAATTACTTCATAATTAATTACACGCATCGCTTTTTTACATCGTCGTCTCATCCCCCCCCCCCCCCCCATGTGGTGGTATGTAATTCTGGGGTCGTGTGGACGTATGTATGACGACAGATGACAGAAAGAAGGACGATTCAAGCTGGAGGACACAGAAAAGTGGTGGACAACATTTGGGTAAAAATGGGCAAAATTTTGAAACTGGCGTAACTTTTGATTGGTGAATGATAAATTAGCATTCAGCCACATATTCTTCAAGGAAATTTGATGCTCTACAACTTTCTCTAAGAGGACTTTTTTCTCAGATAAACGGTTTGGACGCAAATCAACTAGGTTATCCGAAAAACGTGAGCTAAAAACCTAATTTTCAAAATTCGTCCATTTTCGGATGCATATATCTCCGTAACGGTTCGGAATTTCGATAAAACGTATATAATCAAAGTTGTAGAAAACTTTATCAGCTTTCATTTACTATAGGACATGGTTCATCGAAAAATGCACCGTTTCCGAGATATTCGCGAAAAACCCCAAAATGGGACCTTTAATGACCCCCCCCCCCTCGAGCGGCACCCCCACCCCCCAGGACTTTTAGTATGTCAATCAGGGGACCTCCACCTACGTCTGTACCAATTTTGGTTTGGGTTCTATTTTTTTCTACCTCAATGTCTTTATTTCCTGGACTATATGGCGAGTTATCAAAGTCGAGTTTTACGGTTGTTAAATCGCTTTGAACTTCATTTTAAGCACAAAAATCGCTCATTTTTAGCTAGAGCTACTATTGTGGCTCTAACAGTACTTCAATATGTTGGGAACATCCCAAAAAAGTTCCACTCATGCAGCATTATCGTATGAGCGAGTTTTTGTAAATTATCGTACTATATTATGTTAAATTGTTTTGAAATACCTAGGTCAAGGCGAAGTCTCTGGGTATTATTGCTTCCATCAATCATTGAAAATTGGCTGGCGCCTTGCACAGTCCAAAAGGCATCACCTTGAACTGCCACAACCCTTTTCCGTAAATGGTGAATGCCGTCTTTTCCTTATCTTCTGGTTTCATCTGTATTTGCCAGTACTCAAATTTCAAATCCAGCATACAAAACCACGATGACCCACCTAAGCATCCAGCAATTCTTGGATGCATGGTAGTGCATAGAAGTCCTTCTTCGTGATTTTGTTCAGCCTACGAAAGTCAACACAGAACCTAGTGGAGTCGTCTTTCTTTGGGACAAGTATAATCGGTGAGGCCCAAGAACTGTGAGGAGGCTCAATGACATCCTGTCGTAACATCTCTTTGAGAAGATTGTCAACGTGATCCTGCTGGGCATATGGAATGCGCCGTGGTGGTTGCTTAACAAGATGGGCCTGGCCAGTGTCAATAGTGTGCTGTAGAACATGTGTACGATCCAAAAGCTTATCCTCGGTTGCAAATGCCTCCTCCTGCCTCTTGAACAATGCTGCCAGCTTCTTCCATTCTGCGTATTCTGGAACTAGGTCGGTTTGCTTTAAGGCTTCACCATCCATTCTTTCAGAGGACTCGGTTCACCCTCACTTACGCAGTTTATTTGCAGGGCCTGTTCTGCGCATTGCCATCTTCTTCTCAATGGTATTTCCATTCTTCGAATTTTTAGGCTAGCTCGAGCGAGGTTGACGCATGCTTTGACCCGACGCAGAAAATGTCGGCCGATTATCGCTTTGCCTCTTATCTGGGCCACAAGAAAAGTGTGTTCCATTTTCTGCTTACCCAGTTTTATCAGTGCGAGACAGTCCCCCTTGAAGCATGTTCTGATCAGAGGAGGTGAGTAATTCAGCATATTTGGTTACACTTCCTCACAAGGTCAGGCCGTAGGATTGAGGCAGTTGCTCTAGTGTCGATTAAAAAGAATCATCCGCGATTTCCTTTCCTGGCCTCAACAATCTGTGCCTCACCATCCGTCCTAGCCGTTTTTATAAATGCTTAGGGGCCATCAGTCTGTGGAGCCCCTGGGTTGCCCCTTTGCCGAAGCTCCATTCAGTTTTCCGTCTTCGAGACAAGTCCTCTGACTTGACCCGCTGGTATTTTGTTCAAGAGGCAGTTAGAACGAATATGGTTCTTGTCCCCACAACCCCAACATTCCTGCTGCAGGACCATGTTGGGTTCACAACTTGGACTTTCCATGAGTTGGGCATCTTGCAGCGTTGTTGGCTCGTAACAAGATAAAATTTTCTTTGTACCCTGATCACGAAGGCCTCTTAAGAATGCATGCAACGCCAACTCATCCCTACAACGCTCTGGCCAATGGGGAGTGGTAAGATGTACAATATGCTCAATGTCCAACACATAATCGGTGAGAGTTTCAATAGGACGTTGTTCCCTAGACTGTAGTTCGCTTTGCCACTTGAGTGACAAGTGTTGATAGCCAAATTGGTGCTGAAGAACACTACTGAGACGATTTTAATCCATCCTTTCTTCAGGAGGTACTGTTGAAATGATAACACCAAGGGCAGCACCCCTGAGTACACTTGCCAGTTTCTGACCCTTCCGTTCATTTGACCAACCATTGGCAGTAGATACCATTTCGAGGAGGCCAGCGTAGTCCTCCCACGATGTCTTGCTTTAATACACCATCAGGGAACTCTCATGAAAGATGGGTTTTTGCCGAATGCTTGTCATTTGCTGCTGAACCTCGAGTAATGTTTCCGAAACTTGAATGTTTTACACAGCTGATGTGGAAGGCACAGCTGAGGTGAAGGGCAAAGGAATGTCAGTTGCTGGTTCAGTCTCATTCCCTATTCTCCCGCTCAAGCAGAACAATTCTTTCTTGGCATTCTGTCATTTGCAGCTGCATTGTTTCTAGCGTCTGACGTAGGCCTGAGTCCTGTTCTGGCGGAACTTGCTGACTAGTTCTTTCACTGAAACCCTGAACGACCTCAGTTGGATGTTCTACCACTCCAGATTCATCAAGGTTCACAACATGACGACGCGTTGATATAGTTCGCTTGGGAGCAGGGTGCAAACCTCTTGGAAGTGGTATATTGCACCAGTACGTTGAGAGTTCGAATGTAAAACGACGATCCCCGACGGGCTCCCAAAATGTAACAATCGATCAACAAAACGTGAGGAGTATGTAATGTATTCAGAACAAAATCAACAAAAACATTTTTCCAGATCCGAAACGACTCACTTTTTCTGCACAAGTTTTTTTTTCCAACTTAACAACACAACAAATGTTGGAACTATATATATAAAAGCCGAAACTTCAGGAATCGTTTCAGAATGCCTCAAAATGGATTTCAATGAAGAAATGTTTCGAAAATTTTGGTTTTTAAAATTTACGAGCTATTGCAATAGCTTCATTTTCTACGAAAAAAAAAAAAAAAAAAAAAAAAAAAAAATAGGAAAACGTGTAAAAATTCTTGAATGCAGAATGTGGAACTCCAGAACAAAAGGACTTAGCAACATATATTCCGAAGAAATAATAAACCTTTGTGTGATAGTTTGCAACGTTTTCGATCGGCGTGAGCTCGAGCTCGACGCGACACGTTATTTCTGCTATCGCTCGGGGAAGGTTTTCCTTCGGGCACAGACGCCCAGAAACCGGATACCCAGTCATTCGATAGCCGCCAGCTCTCCGGTATCAACTCTTGAAAACCGAACTCATAAATTTGAACCTTTACCCCCTCCCCGACCGCACTGCACCCCTCTCCGCCGCCTCCCAACAAATGAAACGTGAGTCCTGCCAGCGTAGTATTTCACAATGTATATTTAACTAAGTGAGAATAAATACCAAGTTTGGGAAGGTGCTAAAAAGCGTGTAAGAGTATAGGGCTCGTGGGGTGTCTTGTTACTTCAGATGATATACATCACCTGACTTGGTAATGGACTATCTGTGCTATGCGATACCACGGAACACTAAATCAAACAACCCCCGTTCCTCAGGTGCAGTCTTCTCGCCTTTTCTTCTCGTTTTTCTTCAATTAAAATTTTCGAAATTACGTTAATTATGTTTCAGTAAGGGGAGTTGAAGGAGTAGGGTTTTTCAGTTTGAAATTAAAATCACCGGGAAAACGAGCAGGCCCCGCGCAGTATCGTATTTCCTATAGCGTTCAGGATAGTAGGATCCGGTGTCCGTGGTTGAATGAAACGCCTCGGTTCGGATCATTAGTCAGATGGTTGTAAAACAAATGAACAAGAAACGAATCGACTTTGCTAATACAAAGATAGAAATTACCTACTCTCTTCATCCATTTATAAAACTAACGAAGTTGTTAGTACACGGTGTCCAATTGATGACAATTTGCTCAAGAGTCTTCATTAAATTGGTGCAATACAGTGAGGCTGATGGGTTATTTTTACCTATTCTACATCGAAAACCTCTTCCAAGTTGAGTGGGCAGTATAGCTTCCTCACATATTGTAACATGGACGTATAGAAATAGTTGAATAACAAAGAACGAGTCGAAATGATTTAATACCAAATAGAACATTAATAAGTATATGTATAAACGTGCTAATATACCAAATAGAGCTGTAATTCATCTTTGAACATAAGCATACCGTACTATCAATCTAATGGCATTCGTTATCAAAAGTAAATAGGTATAAGAAGGCGATGGAATTTGGAGAGAAACCGTAGAATCTCTGAAAATGTCATACACATCGGTTCATTTGTCTCGGACTGTTGTCTGTGCCGGTCAATTTTAGTTTGGCGAATGCAAGATAGTAGAGAGTTTTTGTGCTTCTCGTATTCATTTTCTCGTATACGAAAATGGCCTTTCCGAAACGAGAAGATGTTTTCGTTACGTGGAAACGCTTTTCGGGACGGGAAGAGTCAGCTTTACTCGTGCTCAGCTTTTTTGGAATCGTAATTACGAGACGACAACTTGACTTTTCTCTAGGATAACCGTAACTGCCTTACTTAGTAACTATCATGCAGTTGGCATGGACACACACACACACATCCGTCAAAATCGCCTGACTTTTCCCTGTACCATCTTTTGTTGTTTGTTTAACCTTTGTAGGTATTTGTCTTTCCTTCATGTTTTTCCCCACACCTCAACCTGACTGAAGGGTCAGTAGCAGCATTTTGTTCTTGCTTTCGATGTTTTATCGACGATTTCAGCTTTTTCATTTTCAAGATTTCAATTCAAGATTCATTTTACACGTTTTAAAGATTTGTGTTCTTCACGTCATAATCTTTTTTGGTGTGATCTATTTGTCAGTGGTCGTTGTTTCTTACTGTATTTTGGAAATTGTCTACTGTGAGTTTTGAATAGCGATTCACTACAAGAGTCACGTTCACGTCTCTAATAGAGTTCCTTTCAGGCTTACGAAAACGCTAGGAGAAATCAATGCGAAAAGGTTAGCAGTCATCGTGCTTGCTTTAATAGCTTGTTTTCGTGTTTACGAGAAATACCAATACGAGAAATACAAAAACTCTCTAGTTTTTACTTTACTCAACCAATCGCAATGTATAAAACACCTTCCTGAAACATATATTTTTCTATGTCAATATATTACAGTTTTGCACATGCGCAATAGTTATTACTCACCCTATTGCAATATTATTCATAGCACATTTTCCAGAACCATAATTATACGTACCGAACTAACTCCCGAGATTGAACAAAATCAGACCAATAGATTATGAGAAATCTTAGGTATACGATTTTTACGTTTGTACATGTGCATAGACTAACATTGATTCAACAGAAATGAAAGTTATAAGTGATCGTCGAGGAGCTTACTCTAATCCCTGAAAATTTCATGAAAATCGGACTAAAACTTGGAATAGTTTTGGCCGAGAGAAGGATTTACCACAGGCGCATTGACAGACAGACAGGCTCGGAACTAAAATTGATCAGCGAGCCCTAAAACGGAAATAGAAAGTGGAAATTTTGATTTTTAAAGCAAAGATTTTCTAAATTTTTCGCACGAACACAAAGCTTTTGGTAGTAAGGAAGCAAAACAGTCGCGGCAATAACATAAACCCGTGAAACCCTCATATAAGAATGACTCAGATTTTGCGGTGTCTAGTTGTTTTATTCATTTATCACCAGCGCAACGACTCACCACCAGATCAATGAAATCATCAGAAATAACAATCGATTGCAATCATGTTTGCAAAATCAATTATTAAGAATGATCACCTGTGTGTAAACAATTTTCAAATAACCATGGTTTAACTCAGCTTGTTGGCCACGCACTTCGCAGTATTTAACATAATACTACTGACAAAAAACACGTTTTTCCGTAGTTGCTAAATTCGCAATAAATCAATTATCACACCTCCAGAGCTGCTGGTGGTCTCATTCGACGCAAAACTAGTCCTAGTAATAGCTAAATTTTTTCAATTGGTGTAATTTGTACAAAAACTATCAAAACATTGTGGCAAAATCGTCAAAAACTGTGAAAAACCACGTTTTTGGCAGTTTTCAGGCAAAAGACACGTTAAGGAGGCATTTCAGACCCATAGTTTGCAGTATAGTCGTATTAAGCGATAAATTTCCAACAAGAATATCACCTTTTTATTCAACATAAATTATCCTGGAAGTTAAGAATTTGTTTTTCAAAAATGCTTGGGCCGTACCTAAAAAATTAGACGTCTTCGTGTAAAACGGGCTTCAGATTCGGATTCTGCACCCTCGAAAACTCCCAGGACCAGTACCAATTTGTGAGGGCACTACTTTTATTTTTATTTATTTATTTATTTATTTTTTTTTTTTTAATTACTTTTTTTGACATTTTCATGTCTTTGCCTGGCACATTGCACAAAAAACTGTCACGTAACGTAACGTAAATATTTTGACGATTTCCGCTTACAACCGAGTCGTTGCTAGGGAAATGGTACTTCGTCGTTTTTCATCCCAAAAAATTCGTTGACCATTCGTTCGAAGACTCTCGATTTATCCAACCATATTATGTTTACTACTGCGAAGTGCGTGGCCAACAAGCTGAGTTATGAGCAAGGTTATTTGAATAATTGTGTACACTCAGGTGATCATTCTCAATAATTGATATTGTGAACATGATTGCCACCGCTTGTTAATTTCTGATGATTTCATTGAGCAGGTTTCGATGATTTGATTCATAGCAGGTGATCCAAATATTGCGAGAACGGTTTGATTTGTGAAACAGTGGTTAAATCATTTTAGTAGGTAATTTCTATGCTTTACACTCTAGGAAGCTGTAATTTCTTATGTAGCCTCTTTAGGACATAGACTTGACGATGCCCAAGGTCCGGATCAGATAAGTGGCTTTTGAAGCTAATTTCTATGTTTTACACTCTAGGAAGCTGTAATTTCGTATGTAGTCTCTTTAGCACATTTACGTGACGATGCCCAGGGTCCGGATCAGCTGAGTGGCTCTTAGAGCTTGCATACGAGTCTGCAGGGGGGTAGGTGATGTAGCCTGGCTCGAATTCAATGAAGTACCCACGGGTGTCGGAACAATGAGTCAACACGATCGCGAATTCAATTAAGTACCCACGGGTGGGCGGTTTCTCTTATGGGCCATTTAATTGATTTGTACGCCCCGGCGTGCGATGCACGGGTGAGATCTGCCTAGTAATAAATACTATAAGAAAACAAACATGAAAATGTCTCAATGTGTTGCAGACTCGTATGCAAGCATTTCAAGCTGCTTTGTCATTCTTATGATTTTCACGTACAACCAAGCCGTTGCTGGGGAAATAAAACTTCTTTAGTGTTTATGGGACCAAAATCGTTCTCCATTTGTTGGAAAGCTCTCGATTTATCACGCATTTTTTCTTTTGATTTTCACGTACAACCAAGCTGTTGCTGGGGAAATTAAACTTCTTTTACTGTCATTCTTGCATATGATTTAAAGTGTTATTCACTTTCCCACAATTTGGATTATAAGTAGGTTTTAGCATACAAAAAAGACCTTTAAATTATCACTGATCTAAATTAATCACTGAAATTAGTGGTAATTGAAAGGTCTTTTTTTTATGTATGATAAAACCTCATTATCTAAGATTATCACACAAAATCTTCAGAAACTCTTCTAAGATTATTGGAGTATAAGCGATGAAATTCACCGAACTCGCTCCGGCTTTCATGCATTTCCTCGGCCGGTCTCCTTTTAGCGAATTTTTAGTGTTATTATTAATGCTCTATCAAGTAAAATCTACATTATATCGAATTTATACATTAGGTGCAGTGTGTCAAAGTACATATGAGTGAATTGTGCATTATTGGGAATTTGAGTGAGTTTCGTTTTCGGATTATAATGGCCTTTATTGTTTTAGTCTTGTATCTGGAGTTCTATTCATAGGAATTGAAACGAAATAGAAAAGCGGCTTCTGTCTCAAAAAAACGTCATGATTTTGTGAAGGTTTGTGGTTCTTAAAGGTTTGGAAATGCGATGCCTCCACTTTACTACTTGTTCAAAAGAAAACACAAATCTTGTAATACTACAATTATAAAACTTGATCGTTTGAATATCAGTATTCATTTGATTAGATATGATATCATAAAATGTGAGACGGAGAGAAAATGAAGTGGGATTCAATCTCAGAATCCGGAGATGAACGAAACAGCATTGGTGATTACAGAGTAAGCTGAACCCACCAAAACCACTACTATCTTGTTAATGACGAAAGTAGTATGGCACAACGATAAAAGCAATGAAAAATTGTTATCGTTCATTAATAAGAAATATAATTAACACAAAACTGAAGGGGGAGCTATTTCTACTCAGATCTGTCTGGACATGTTTTATTTGTTAACCTTTATTTCTAGAACTCGTATCTAACAATTATTATTTCATTTAGAATTTATCTTGGAACCCTTTGATAATCGAGAATTACCTACATGAAGTCTTTTGTATAGGTTACTGTAAATACTGTATTGATAAACATCCATGAATTAAATCTTCACAGTACCTACTATTCTCACAATTTGTTTTTGACATGGATATGTCTTTGCTCTGGGGGTCAACTAAAAATTCTCGTCACGCAAAAGTTTATGTCACACTTTCTAATGATGTTCACGCACAACCCATCCGTTGCTAGGGAAATGGAACTTCCGCAGTTTTTATCGCACAGAAATTGTTCGCCACTCGTTGGAAAGCGCTTGATTTATGTGATAAATGTTCACATCTTAAGCTACCAATTTCCCCCTCCTTACGTACCTGGCTACATTCCTAAACTAAGTTGATTGGACTATTTATAAACAATTTTAATAAGCCGGTTACAATATTGTTAACGTAATAGCAATAGCACCATTTACTCCACTCCATAGAAAACATTTTCATCCTCTTGACAACAGTCGACTGTAAACAACAACTCATTGTAGTGGCTTCTCTCCACAGTTATATTCAACATTTCTATAAGTAAACCGTTGTTTTGTTGGAATTAGTCGGGATGCGGCCCAGGGAAAATAAATGAAATTATATCATTTATTGTTTTATTTGATAACTTTTCATCCTCTTACTGAGGACATCTTCAGATCTTGGTGTGTCCAGGAAAAAAATTATAAACATCCGAATATAACGGATTTGTCAAATAAAACCGTGGCTCACCAAGTCAACTCAATGTCAAGAAAGCAAGATCTGAAGATGTCCTCAGTAAGAGGACGAAAAGTTATCAAATAAAATAATAAATTATGTAATTTCATTTATTAATGAAAAATCATGCTATCATGAACATAAAATTGATAGCGCCTGTATTGGAGAAATAACTTTAATAGTATGTATAGTATGCTTATTGTGTCTCCAAGAATCATAGAATAAATTCTTTATCCTACATTTCGTCGACTACAGTTCAAAGTTAAAGGATTTGTTTACAACTCTCGAGGACAACCGTTATGAAATCCTCAATCAAAGACATATCCATGTAACATGGTATCTGCTTGTAAAGCAGATAGTGGAACTCGTAAACGAGTTTTGATTTCATTTCTCTGGTTCGCTCGACTTTTACAGCATGTGTTTTACCTTTGGCATCTCCAACCGAAAACGAAACGTTTTGTGTTAACGAAAATGTGTTGCGTTTTTTGTGAAGCGAAAATGTGATGCAACGGTTCAACAATTTACTGATGATTTCCGCTTACAACCAACTCGTTGCTAGAGAAATGGTACTCTCATGGTCATTCTTCATCCTACAAAATTCGTTGACCATCCGTTTGAAAGGTCTTGATTTATCCAACCATATTATGCTAACTACTGCAAAATGCGTGGCCAACAAGCTGAGTTATGAGCATGGTTATATGAATAATTGCTTACACACATGTGACCATTCCTAATAATTGATATTTTGAACATGATTGCAACCGCTTTTTTAATTTCTGATAATTCATGCTATATGAATAAATTAAAGCTTATGACGAGGAGGTATCCAATATGGCGCCTTTTGACCCTAAACCCATCCGGGGGGAGGGGGGGGGGGGGTATAAAATATGCATTTTTCGTGTGAGGCCTCAAATGAAAGCTTATGACGCGGAGGTTTCGAATATGGCGCTGGTGATAAACAAATAAAACAACTTGACATAGTAGTGATAAGATACACCGCAAAATCTGAGTCATTCAGAGTTTCAAGGGCTTATCTGAAACGCGTGAGCTAAAACACATTCTGTGTTTCAACAATTTAATTCGAAGTATGTAAATAGAGGTAACCGGGGATCCAGGGGGCTTGCCCCCTGGCAAAGCGCGAAGCGCTGAGTTTTGTAAAAATATCTATTATATATTTTTTTATTGTGGAAGAAGCATTTACCGGGATTTAAAAGTAAAAAATGTCACAAAATATTGTCACAGAAAAAAAGATACTAAAGTAACAGCGGATCTAATTGCTTTGCTATTCAACCTATAAAGCTGATTTTTGACATGAAGAACCCTTCATGAAGTCTACCCCCCCCCCCCCCCCCCCCCCCCCGGAGGCCTCTTGGAACATCTAGACATTAATCACAACCTGAATTCTTCTTGATCAGCTGAGTGAGCTCATCAAAATTGTTTAATATGTAATATCAGTTACGGCATGCACTACAGCATTAGCCATTTAATTAAAGTTGCCCTCATTGTAAAGTTTTTTTGTACACGGCTTATTGGTACTGACTTCTGACAGACGGTCACATGCTGAATAATGTAGTTAAATTTCATAAATATTTGCTGAAAAATCTGTATAACTGCAGAAAAGATAAAAATCGAAAATTTAGTTGTTGATTGCAGAGTATTATTTAGGACAGGTTGTTTTGCCATAAAATTTGCAGTAAACAATTGTTTAGCTCTCAAAGTGCTCACATTTAAAAACAATGTAACATAATATAATACGATAATTTAGAAAAAAGTCGCTCATCCTATCATTCCGATCCGATCCGATTCAGAGATTTCTCGACGAAATGAGACTCAGATCCATTGACAGAGATTCAGGATCCATTGACTCCTACATTACTCTGTGGGCGATCACATTTACTTAAGTGCAATCACGGTGCAATCACCTTGTGTCGTTAGTCCCGGAACGTCCCGCCCCTACTTACGGATAGGAGGAAACAATGTGTCACACTCAACTTGGCAGACTTGCTTCCTCCCTAGAGAAGGTAGGGAAACGTCGTGTTCGTGATAGAAATCAAAAAAAGTTTGTCCTCCAAAATCAAAATTTTAACTTGCTTTTTGCATTTTAGAGCTTGCTGATCAATTTTGGTTCCGTGTCTGTATGTCTGTCCGTGGTAAATACTTGTCACGCCCAAAACTATTCCAAGTTAAAGTCCAATTTTGATGAAATTTCCAGAAATTGTGCAGGTTAGCTCCTACACGGTCTCCTATAATTTCCAATGCCGTCGGATCAACAGTAGCCTGTAAGCATGCACAAACGTGAATTCCTCATAACGTCAATTTCTCACCATCTGTTGGTCTGATTTCGTACAAATTTGGCAGACAGTAGGGTATATGCTCAAGAAAAATGCCCTATAAACTATATCGCGATTTATAGAGTAATAAACATTGCTTATGCGCGAAGCTAATATCGATTGACTCAAGCAAAACTCCGAGTCTAATCGAACAATTTTGGTAATATTTGCAGAGATTGTGTGGGTTAGCTCCTGGACGGTTACTTATAAATTTCATTGCAGTTGGATAAAAAGTAGTCTGTGCGCATGCGCAAACGTTAATTTCTTATAATGTATATTTCATATCATCTATTGGTCCGATTTTGTTCAAACTCGAGAGGTTATTGGGTCCATAATGATGCCCTTTGTATTTTATCGCATTTGCTTGAATAATAGGTAACTATTGCTATCCAGTATTGAATGACACAGCGAGAATAATGAATGGATTTCGATGACATGTTCAATTATTGTGTGGTTTAATCTTTAAAGAATTTCCGCACATGCAAACATGAATTAGCCCTAATTTGCAATATAATTCTCGAATATCAGTCAAAACAAGTCGACAGCAACAACTACTGACAGTTTGGAATCCCGAAATCGTCAAAATCATGTCAAACATGACAATTTTTCAAAAATTCATTGTAAAATTATGAAAATTCGTATTTTTACATATTTCTGTTAGAATATTGATTTTTTGACAGCAAGTTCGAGTTCAGCGACTCAAAAAAACATAAGAATACGAACTTTCATAATTTTACAATGAATTTTGAAAAACTGCCATTTTTTGACATGATTTTGACGATTTTGAGATTCCAAGCTATCAAATTGTTTCGAGTGCATATTGGAGTTCAGCGACCCCAAAAACGTAAGAATATTCACAAAGAAGTTTGCTAAAGTCATATTCAAATGTCTGAAATTGACCCCAAAAAAAAGTATTTCAAAAACCAAAATCGAGCTACCGGCGTAGGTTTTTGTTATACAAAAAATCTGAAAAAATTCAGGGGTACTTTTTTTGACATTATGTCAAAAATTATATTGATATTATTTATGACCAACTAAATTTCGGGTGGAGGTCATCAAAATCCAACCTTTCTCAAAATAGCGGGCACCCTAATGTACCTAACTTATAAGGATGCAGCTTTTAAGTGGCAACGAATGAATCATCCTCCGTAATTCAAGAATGGTGGAGCTCTGCAGCTTATCTGATGCTCCAAATTATTTCCGTCCTTTTTCCCTCGCACTGATTTTTCGATAGTCCTCACGGATTCCCACCGGTATACCTCGCACTTTTCCCATTCCTCCGCCCGGATTCCCGTCCGGATGACCGTCTCCAGACTGTAGATCCCCCGGTGATACGGGACCGTTCCCAGGGTGTCGGATCCGTCGTGTGTGTCGGCGTGTGGGGACGGGAGGTTCCTCGCAACTACACGGTCGGATGTTCCGTGTGTGGGTGCAGGTATAAAGTCCGAGTCGCGAGCCTCCGTCCAGGGCGGTTTCTTCTATGTAGTCTGATCTAAGCTCCCGCCCGCTCCCCGGTTGTAACTCAACACCCGCGCTGTCATTCGCTCCATCGACTCAGCACCCCCCCCCCCCCCCAAACCCCCCACACCCCTCAACTACCTCCAGTGACACAGTTTCTTTGTCATCTGTAAGTTCATTCTTCACCAAGTACAAGTGAAGGATCAGGAGAAAAAGTGCCGGGTTGAGCGAATTTTCGAAAGATATTAGAGAGTTCCTGGTTGCTACGGTGTTCTCATACGATGTACGTGAATCTAAGGAAAATCAAAATTTTGCTAACACGCTGGCTTACTACGGTGCATGCATAGTGTTTCACGCGTCTTCACACATCGTCTCGTATCAAATATTTTGTAACCTTACATTATTCCGACGTAGGATATCTTGTATTTCTCCGACTCTGTTTTTTTCCTTCATCCTGATCTCACCTTCCATCATCTATCATCGTGTGATAGATATTATGTTTAAGTTGAATTGTTTTAAAATTTTACCAGGGCGTGAGAACATTACACTTGATGGAATTTACTTTTATGCTTGTATGGAGTGAAGTATTTTTTGGGATCAATGAAACTTATAGGGAACATCTACACCCTAATCCGCACATTCCCTGAAATTTTCATCAAAATCGGATGAAAACTGGGCAAATAAGCTTGTTAAGGATTTTCAGACACACAACAAACAGACAGACGAAACGCCTCGCTCCCCGGTTGTAACTCACAGCCGCGCTGTCATTCGCTCCATCGACTCAGCACCCCCTTCCCCCCTCCCCCACACCCCTCAACTACCTCCAGTGACACAGTTTCTTTGTCATCTGTGAGTTCATTTTTCATCAAGTACAAGTGAAGGATCAGGGGTATGAGCGAATTTCCTTTATATATTATGTTTCAGTTAAATTGATTTAAAATTTGACCAGGGCGTGAGAACATTACGCTTGATGGAAATTACTTTTATACTTGTATGGAGTGAAGTGTTTTTTGGGATCAATGAAACTTATAGGGAGCATCTACACCCTAATCCGCACATTCCCTGAAATTTTCATCAAAACCTTATGAAAACTGTGGAAATAAGCTTGTTAAGGATTTTCAGACACACAACAAACAGACAGACGAAACGCCCGCTCCCTGGTTGTAACTCAACACCCCCGCTGTCATTCGCTCCATCAAGCTCCAACCCCCCAACCCCACCCCACCCCACCCACACCCCTCCTCTACCTCCAGTGACACAGTTTCTCTGTCATCTGTGAGTTCATTCTTCACCAAGTACAAGTGAAGGATCAGGAGAAAAAGTTCCGGTACGAGCAAATTTTCGTAAGATATTATGTTTGACTTAGATTGTTCTAAAATGTGACCAGGGTATGAGAACATTACGCTTGATGGAATTTACTTTGATGCGCATAGAGTATTTTTTGGGATCAATAAACTTATAGGGAACCATCTACACTCTAATCCGCACATTCCCTGAAATTTTCATCAAAATCGGATGAAAACTGGGCAAATAAGCTTGTTAAGGATTTACAGACACACAGACAGACAGACGAAACGCCTCGCTCCCCGGTTGTAACTCAACACCCGCGCTGTCATTTGCTCCATCGACTCAGCACCCCCCCCCCCCCCCCCCCCCCCCCAACCCCCCACACCCCTCTTCCACCTCCAGTGACACAGTTTCTTTGTCATCTGTGAGTTCATTCTTCACCAAGTACAAGTGAAGGATCAGGAGAAAAAGTGCCGGGTTGAGCGAATTTTCGAAAGATATTAGAGAGTTCCTGGTTGCTACGGTGTTCCCATACGATGTACGTGAATCTAGGGAAAATCAAAATTTTGCTAACACGCTGGCTTACTACGGTGCAACCATAGTGTTTCACGCGTCCTCACACATCGTCTCTTATCAAATATTTTGTAACCTGACATTATTCCGACACAGGCCATCCTGTATTTCTCTGACTCTGTTTTTTTCCTTCATCCTGATCTCACCTTCCATCATCTATCATCGTGCGATAGATATTATGTTTAAGTTGAATTGTTTTAAAATTTGACCAGGGCGTGAGAACATTACGCTTGATGGAATTTACTTTTACGCGTGCGTAGAGTGAAGTATTTATTTGTGATCAATGAAACTTATTGGGACTTGTAGTCTACACCATAATCCGCACACTCCCTGAAATGTTCATCGAAATCATAAGAAAACTGTGGAAATAAGCTCGTTAAGGATTTTCCGACACACGACAGACACACAGACAGACAGACGAAACGCCCCCTCACTGGTTGTAACTCGACACCCGCACTGTCATTCACTCCATCGACTCAGCCCCCCCCCCCCCCCCCTCTACCTCCAGTGACACAGTTTCTCTGTCATCTGTGAGTTCATGAGCACAAGTGAAGGATCAGGAGAAAAAGTTCCGGTACGAGCAAATTTTCGTAAGATATTATGTTTAACTTAGATTGTTCTAAAATGTGACCAGGGCATGAGAACATTACGCTTGATGGAATTTACTTTGATGCGCATATAGTATTTTTGGGATCAATAAACTTATAGGGAACAATCTACACTATAATCCGCACATTCCCTGAAATTTTCATCAAAATTGGATGAAAACTGGGGAGATATGATTGTTAAGGGTTTTCTGACACACGACAGACTCACAGACAGACAGACAGACGAAAGGAAAGTTGTTAATAATAGTATAAAATGTAAAATGCGAGTGAAAATTTTGATTTTGGAGACAACAAATTTTTCATCTCCCGAACGTGGAAACAATGCTCCGTCTACCTATAGGTAGACTCTCAAGCAAAAACTCGTTCAGCCTGATAACATTCTGCAATTCAAAAAAGTGTTGAACTCTAGGATTCGTTTCAATGTACCTCAAAGCGGTTTTCAATTAAGAAAATAGTCGAAAATTTATATTTTAAAATTTTTGGATTATTTGCAACACCTTAATTTTTATAAAAATTCGCTCATGAAGTACATGTCTCAAGATATATAATGGCTCAAAATAGTATCAAATCAAAATTTTCTTCATTGACATCACTTTTTTAGGCATTCTCAAACGAGTTCTAGAGTTTTACGTTTTGTCAATATACATTGTACACGAGTATTTACATCTATGTATATACGAGCCGTTCCAGACGGTAATCTTCAATCTTTTCAAATGAAAGTTTGAGTTTGTTGGCCAACACTTTTCGGACATTTAAAGTTGTTCAAATTTCAAAAAAACGTGCTGAAAAAATCTCTAAAAAGTACAAAAAACTGCTAAAACTTTGTAAACTTATATTTTTAACAGAATTTTGTCAAAAAAAGTTCATCTTGAAATATGTACCCTTCTGAAATTAGTATATATGCTGATAAATTAATATTTGCGAAAAAATCAATAAGAACTGCAAAAAATAAGATAAAACCAAAATCTTTTTTGAATTGGTGAATATTATTTAAAATGAGACTTTTTGGGCATAAAAATCTGTATTACTTTATTTTTTTGCACTCAAAGTGCTTAATTTTCAAAACACATTATAAAATAATAAGATAATTCACGAAAATTCGCTCATTCTCTCATGCTATGCAACCAAATCGTTGCTACGGAACTGCATCTTAGGCATTTGTTATCGTAGAAAAATCGTTCACCAGTCTTTGGTTGTCTTATGTCTTTGTGTGGTAAACAATAAAATATTGTTTACGTACAGGTGATCCTTCTCAGTTAATTTCTTAAGTAACATGATTGCAACCACTATTATGATGGGAAGCGAAGGTATAGAATGCCTCAATGCCTTATAGACTTTTATGCAAGGTTTTCGGCATTTATCATCGTACAAAAATCATTCGCCAGTCGTTGGAAAGCTCTCGATTTACCTTTTAGTGCCTGGGAGGTAATATTTTTACGTAGAATGCGTTTTTACGGAGGTCTTTTGCCGGAATTAACCGTAACAACGACATAATTATAACAACGTAACATAACTAATTATAACGACGTAACGACATAATTATAAGTCCATGAAGTCAAGTGTTACCGTTGCCTTGTGATCTCGGATGATAATTTCTTTGCTATTCAACCTATGGAGCCACAATTTGAAATCGAGGTGAAAAAACGTAATCTTCCCACTAATTCGTAAATGTAAATAAATTTAAAACTACGACATAAATGTTTTACTAATTGAAATTATAACAGAGTACCTAGGTAGGTAATTTTCTATTATGGTGTGGTGCGCGTCTACAACTACTATAACCAAGATTAACTTCTCAACCTAGTGACAACAAAACGAGCGGCATTGTTTACTACACCCGTTTATAACATAAATAAATATGAAACTACGACATGAATAGAAGAACAAGTACGAAAGAAATGCTCGATTAATCGAAAGCTTTCCAACGAGTGGAGAACGATTTTTGTACGGTGAAAACTAAAGAAGTTTCATTTCCCCAGCAATACATGAAAATCAAAAGAAAAAATACATACTATCAGGGTATAATCAAACTTTTGAGCGACAACTGTTTTCTTTTTCGTTTAGCGTCCTATTTATTTTATTTTTTACCTAAGTACATATTTGATTGATTTCTTCATGGATCTTTCAACAACAGAGACTAGACATGTAGTCAACAACAAATACAAAATTGCACCAAAATGGCTGGATCCGTTTGAGTTGTCGGTCTCATCTTTTCGCTTCGGCAAAGTTGCTGCTTATTTAGTGTATTTAAAGAAACGCTTGCATACGAGTCTGCAACACATTGGGACATTTTATGTCTTTAGTTGCAGACTCGTATGCAAGCTTCAAGAGCCACTCAGCTGATCCGGACCCCGGGCATCGTCAAGTAAATGTCCTAAAGAGGCTACATACGAAATTACAGCTTCCTAGAGAGTAAAGCATAGAAATTAGCTTCAAGAGCCACTCAGCTGATCCGGACCCCGGGCATCGTCAAGTAAATGTCCTAAAGAGGCTACATACGAAATTACAGCTTCCTAGAGTGTAAAGCATAGAAATTAGCTTTAAGAGCCACTCATCTGATCCGGACCCTGGGAATCGTTAAGTAAATATCCTGAAGAGGCTAGATCCGAAATTACAGCTTCCTAGTGTGTAAAGCATAGAAATTAGCTCTAAGAGCCATTCAGCTGATCCGGACCGTGGGAATCGTCAAGTGAATGTCCCGAAGAGGCTACATACGAAATTACAGCTTCCTAGAGTGTAAAGCATAGAAATTAGCTTTAAGAGCCACTCATCTGATCCGGACCCTGGGCATGGTCAAGTAAATGTCCTAAAGAGGCTACATACGAAATTACAGCTTCCTATAGTGTAAAGTATAGAAATTACCAATTAAAATGATTTAACCACCGCTTCACAACTCAAACCGTTCTCGCAATATTCGAATCACCTGCTATGAATCACATCATCGAAACACCAGCTCAATGAAATCATCAGAAATTAACAAGCGGTTGCAATCACGTTCACAATATCAATTATAAAATGATCACCTGTGTGTAAACAACTATTCATATAACCATGCTCATAACTCAGCTTGTTGGCCACGCACTTCGCAGTAGTTAACATAATATGGTAGGATAAATCGAGAGCTTTCGAACGAATGGTCAACGAATTTAGTGGGATGAAAAACGACGAAGTACCTTTTCCCTAGCAACGACTCGGTTGTAAGCGGAAATCATCAAAATTATTTGGTAACAAATTTGGTAACGGTTTTCGAGTTATGTGCCAGAGCAAAGACATAAAATGTCAACAATTTCGTGACAGATCCGCGTAACATTTTTTGCTAGTTAGTCCAAGTTCCGTGACAGTTCCGCGTAACGTTTTCGGGCAGTTAGCTCAAGGCTAAAGCATGTTCCATGCTAAAATTGGTGAAACCCGGGTACGCCCGTTCGATGTAAATAATAAATAAACCTTAGGTAACGATATTTTAAAATGAATGTTTTTTCTTGGTTGGTTACAAAGGTTCATTGTTAAACTTAACAAGTGAGGAAGCCTAAGTGCCACACCCATCCACACAACAAAGAAACAACAAAAGAAACATAGAACAAGTTGTTTCTGTGTTCTGCGGACCCACTAGACAGATTTCATTGATTCAACTCAGAAGAGAATCGTTGTTGTTTCCAAACACTGTTGGAAACTCATTTAGAAAATGAGGATGACTGTAGAAAGGGTATCTGAATGAAGGGAGTTGTTGACGGTCCTGAACGCCACGGCTTTCACTGTAGGGAACGTCCAGGAGAGTCGATTTCCCCAGTGATGTCGGAAAAACACGAGACACCCCTTTCGGACGTCTCCCTTACATCAGTAATTAGCGGATCGCGGATAGGAAGAGATAATGAAGCTTGCGGATCTTGATAATAATAAAGGTAAGAGTAGACAGGTCTAATGAGTATGACCGGTGTCCCTTGACAGGCTGGGAAACGGCGGGGGGTGGTCCGTCCCATAACCTGCGACTCCCCTTACAAGGAGAAATAATGCTGCCTCTCTTGTAACCAGAAGCCTGAGTGACATAGGACCTTCCCGCCAGCCCCCCCTCTGCCCCCACCAATTATTCAACTCCCATCACAAGAAAACCAACACCCGGGTCCGAGCTTCTCGTTACACGCTTTTTAATTAAAAACCCTCACGGATCCGGGCCGTTTTAGCGTGATACGGAATTAGTTAATGGATTTCCTCTTCTCGCCCGGCCCTTGAGCCCGGGCGTTTCGTCGAGCCCGTTATTGGAATCGGACACTCCTCCGTCCTCCGGACACTTGTGAACCTGAAAAGTGGACAAAGGATTAGCATCCTCTTGGAGTGACAACGGAGACTTGATGACTAGAGGATTAGTACACCCCGTCTGTGATATCGCTCACCCTTCAAAGGCACCCTGCACAACAACTGTACATAAAGAAGTTTTATTTACCTGGATTCAAACATAAAACTACATAATTTACCCACCATCGTTCTACAGATAACCGTTAAATGATAATCTACCTTTTCTCGCATCATAAACGTCGCAAATTTTTACTAATAAACTGAAATCAATATCAGTGAAATATTCTCATGAGGCCCTTGCTCTCTCCAATTTTTTCCTTTTATTAATTTATTTTCCTTTGTACAAGTTATGAATCACTTAATACTAATGGATCCTAATATGTCATACAAATTAAGCAGTCAATTTTCCCAAAAAGTGGGTGCTGTTAACTGACGATACCAAATAATCTTCAACAAGACATGTATAAATGCCATACTGTCCAACTACGCATTAATACTCCCTGATGTGGCCTATATTGGAAAATAAACTGATGAGAAAACGTGCCTAACTATCTCATCCCCTTACTATTCTACTATTCTCATCCCCGTGTTATTTCTATATTAGATATTCTACGCAGATCATTGGTCTATAACAGCATTTCTTAAACATATTTTTCCATGTACCCTCCGAGCAGAAACGAGAATGGCCATGTCCACAAATTTTCTTTTACCCATCATCGCTTCGCCCCCCTGGACCCCCCCGGATGTTATTACTTTGAGACTGACTGCTAAAATGTAAAAAACATGGAATCATGTTTTGGCTCCTCGCTCTCACTTTATTATACATATAGAAATGATCATGACGATTGAGCTCTTGTGAGATGATGATCTCCTAATAGAAACTCGCGAGTAAACATTCACTTTATTATAGAAATGATCACGACGATTGAGCTCTTGTGAGATGATGATCTCCGAATAGAAACTCGCGAGTAAACATTCACTTTATTATAGAAAGAGGCTAAAGAGGCTACATACGAAATTACAGCTTCCTATAGTGTAAAGTATAGAAATTACCTATTAAAATGATTTAACCACCGCTTCACAAATCAAACCGTTCTCACAATATTCGGATCACCTGCTATGAATCAAATCATCGAAACACCAGCTCAATGAAATCATCAGAAATTAACAAGCGGTTGCAATCATGTTCACAATATCAATAATTGAGAATGATCACCTGTGTGTACACAACTATTCAAATAACCATGCTCATAACTCAGCTTGTTGGCCACGCACTTCGCAGTATTTAACATAATATGGTTGGATAAATCGAGAGCTTTCGAACGAATGGTCAACGAATTTTGTGGGATGAAAAACGACGAAGTATCATATCCCTAGCAACGACTCGGTTGTAAGCGGAAATCATCACAATTATTGGCGCTACTTTCATCTCACTTTATAGTCTCACTTTTCGGCGGGGGATCCATCGCTAAAACATGATTCCATGTTAAAATTACTAACACTTATAGGAACTTAATTAACAATAAAATTAGCCGCTAATGACCCTTCAGGTTGAGATGCGGCTAAACTCTTTAAAAAAAAAAAAAAAAAAACAATAAAATTCAAAAAATATTTCTATAGCTCAGGGATTATTGTTAATAAAATACGACTTTTTAGATTTATGAACTGTATTTGTAGAATACAAATTTATAAACACATTCATGATTATATAAGATGAAATATTTTGAATATGACGAAAGGTTGGTAGGTAAGTACTTTAGTCACAAAGAAGGCAGTAAGTATAAGTACATTTTGATGAGGAATTTGATAGGCAATTTCGTGAGTAATTTGATTCAGTTCGGTGATGATAGTCGCTCGATATACGTTTTGGGTTCTCAAACATGTACAATCTGTAACACGCACAGCCCAGACAGCCTTTTTCATATGTTAGCTACTTGCCCCGTTTACAATTATGAACGTTTCAAGTTTTTTGGTTTTCCTTATTTTGATGAAAGTTTCTTTCGTACTCTTCTCCACTTCAAAGAAAAATCTGAGATCACTAGGACCGTAGGGTTCCTGCAGACAGTGCTCAGGCAAAGAGCGTTTACCATTATAGCTTAAATATTTTGCAGCCGCTCCTCCTTTGCTAGACATGCTTCACAAAATTTCCGATGTTGCAGTTATTGTTTTTGACTCCAAATTTCTTTTGTCTCTGTAGGCGTATGCTTATTTCCATTGGCACTAATTATATTTGATATTACTTATTCAATTATACCATATTCAATTATATTATTACTCGACCCAAGCCATATTTACTGTATCATTTTATATACTTGTATTTCTGCACATTTCTGAATGCGAACTCTTGTGAAAAACATATTGTTTACCACAATAAAGTCGTCTTCTTCTTCTTCCTCTTCTTCTTCGTCTTCTATAAGTACATTTTGTTAATAGTAAAATAAAAAGTCTTTAAACTCAAAGCAAAACCGTCTTCAAACTGATCTTATAGAATTCATTGAGAACTCAAATGAGAAATGTTTGTCGGTAAATCCAATTGAAAGATGATATCAGTGTTGTAATTCTAGGCTGGGATTTTTGCTGCTATTTCTATGACGTCAGGCTGAGAAGGAGAATATTGGTTAGTACTTGCTCTCTGTAGGGTTCTCAGTTTACTGAGTATAACATCCAGGCTGTGGAAATAGATGGTGGTGTAGGGGAGGTGTAGGGGAGGGGGAGAGGGGGTAGATTTTATATGCGTACCACACGATATCGTGTGATGGTATCGGGTGACGGAGAGTAAGAGGGTGAAACTCGATCGTCGAGCAATGTTGGGGTCCCTAATGCGCATCCTCTGTCCGTTTAAGCGATGAGTAATCTTGAAAATGGTCATAGCGGCTTCTTATCACGGTTGGATTCAACATTCGGTGCAAACGATCTTATTCGTTAAACAAATCTGATCGTGTATAGTTTCAAAAAACGGTGAATGCATAATTTAGAGATGCAATGTATACAATAGACTGACTACGAAAAAAACGAAAGTTCAGATGATTCCATCAGATGCGAGGAACAACTCCTGAAAATTTCAGTCCGAACCGATAACCCTTTGAGGTCTCCCAAACCCGTTTTTTGATAATTGAATAATCAAATTATCAATATTCGACGGTTAGGACAAGAAAGATCCATGCGTCTGGACACTTTTTATACTCTATTCCTATGTTTTCGGTGTCGCGGAACACGATGCCGCCATTATTCCAAGCGCAGAAGCTGTATTTCTTTTGATATTCAAGAAATCAGTCCAAATAAGTGATGGAAAAAAGACATTTTTTGCCGTTTTTACCTAGTTTTGACTGGGAAAAAAAATTGTTTGCGGGTCTTTTCTGCTTCGGACCTTGTTTCCTGGCTTGTTCCGAATGTAACAAGACCAATTTCGTCCTATAATATATTGTCATTTTGGAAACATCTGCTCAAGAGCCGAGTTAGCTTTTTTAATGGTAACCGCTCTATACTTACCAGTAGCTACGAAATCAAAATTTAACGCCCTGAAGCCGTTTTTATCCCATTATTTTATGTTTTTGGGCTTGTTGAACATTACGTGCTAGTAGATAGTGGAGGCGTAGGACTCGTATTTCGGTTACCATTAAATAAGTCGACTTGGCTCTTGAGCTGATATTTCGAGAAGAAAAATGTATTATGGGACAAACTTAGTCTTGTTATATTCAGAATAAGTCACAGAACAAAGTTCAAGGCAGAGGAGGCACTCATAAATAGTTTTTCCCAATCAAAACTAGGTGAAACCGGTGAAAAATCCCTTATTTCTATTGATTTTGTCAACTGATTTTTTGAACATCAAGCAAAATCTACTCTATTCACCGATTTTTGACACCTAGCTCTTGATTTTAACCGAAATACGAGTCCTACGCCTCCACTACTAGCACGTAATGTTCAACGAGCCCAAAAACATAAAATAATGGGATAAAAACGGCTTCAGGGCGTTAAATTTTGATTTCGTAGCTACTGGTAAGTATAGAGCGGTTACCATTAAAAAAGCTAACTCGGCTCTTGAGCAGATATTTCCAAAAGGACAATATATTATAGGACGAAATTGGTCTTGTTACATTCGGAACAAGCCAGGAAACAAAGTCCGAAGCAGAAAAGACCCGCAAACAATTTTTTTCCCAGTCAAAACTAGATAAAAACGGCAAAAAATGCCTTTTTTTCCATCACTAATTTGGACTGATTTCTTGAATATCAAAAGAAATACAGCTTCTGCGTTCGGAATAATGGCGGCATAGTGTTCCGCGACACCGAAAACATAGGAATAGAATATACAAAGTGCCCAGACGCATGGATCTTTCATGTCCTAACCTTCTTTTTGTCCTAAGCGTCTAGTGTTCTAAAATCGATAATTTAATTATCAAAAAATTCGTTTGGGAGACCTCAAGGGGTTATCGGTTAGGAGTGAACTTTTCAGGAGTTGTTCCTCAAATCTGTTGCAATCATCTGAGCTTTGAGCCCCTCAAAAATTCGAACTTTCGTTTTTTTCGTTGTCAGTCTAGTATACATCTATCATATAGGTATTTGGTTTACCTCATACCCAAATATACGTGTTTTAACCTTAACCATCTGCATCTGACCTTAATTTCCACAGTTTTCATCCGATTTTGATGAAATTGTCAGCGTATGTGCGGTTTACCTATAGGTTGTAGATGGTCCCGTAAATATTCCATTGTTTTCAACTCGTCAGTTCATTCTGCGCTTGCACAATGTAATTTACATCGAGTATCATTTTTTCGTTTCTTAATTTATCAATTATCACATTTCAGGCTACTTCTTGATTTACTCTTTTCCGCTTGGGATTTTTCAAAATCATTTAAAACTTACATCCATCTATACATTCATGTACGTGAGCGAGGAAGCTATGTGCCACACCCAACTTAGCAGACTTTTTTTATTGTTTGTTTTATTTTATTTTTATTTTATTTATTGAAAAGTTTTAACTAATTCTTGAAGATTCCATAGCGGTTTCTATGATTAGAGCGAACTACTTCAAAATTGGTCAATTAGGAAATTAGAAAATGACGCTTGATGTAATTTACGTTTGCGTATGGGTAGAGATAAGAATTGATTTGAGTACAATGAAACTCGCACATTCCCCGAAAGTTTAATCAAAATGGGATGATTTCACTCTGGAAATTTGACTTGTTACGGTAATGAGTTAGGACATAAGTTAGGAAATTACGCGTGCGCAGCAGCTACCAATCATGTTAAAATTTATATGCAATGATCAAATCGTCTTCTCTTTCTCCCAACTATCCTTCAAATTTGAATGACTTGGACGTGAGAAAATTATGCTAGATGTGTGTAGTATGTAATGTTTGTGCACGCGCAGAGTTACGTATTGATTTGAGAACAGTGAAACTAACAGGGAACCATTACTATTTTTGCGGGCTGGACAGCAGCGACAGTCACAGACGTGTTCGCGGTGTACACGGTCCACTGGGAGTTTGAAAGTTGGTTTTCCTAGCGCATGCGCATTTGACTGGTCAGAAAAATGGCTCCAACTAGTCTGCTTACTGTCAGACAAGTAGAATGAACATAGTTTTTGGAATGAATATCGGTCTAGAGATGCTTCGCTTAGGCAGACTCTTTCTATAGTATATATAAGAACGAGCACGTCTTTATCTGAGAATACAAGAAAACGCGTTGGTATATATCGTTATTGTTGGTGAAATGTATCATTAATTCGTAATAATATACGCATTAATACCTTATGCCAATATAATCGTTTGAAACATGGTAATAGGTATGTAAGATTCAGTCACATCGACCCCGAAAGTTTCTTTCGGAGTGAAATCGTTAATTGTTATTTGCGTTATGTCTCATTGAACCGCAAGCCGTTGGTATTGAACTGAAACTTGAACAATATGGTATTTGCGTAGTTCTTCTCAAATGTTACTTAACGTAACGTTAAAACCGTTTTTTTTTTTTTTTTTTTTTTTTTTTTTTTTCATGAAATTTAAACCATTTTTGAAAAAATCTAAATAAATATGCATCTGACATTACCTCCAAATAAAATCTATTGAAATCAGAGTCTCATTGTTGTTTAAACTGATCCAAAAGAACGGAAACGAGAAATTCGAACCCATCGAAGTAAAGCTGATTCGGTGGTATCGAATTTCGATATTCTATAACACGTAGTAAACTAAACTAAATAACTAAATAAACTGCAAAGTTAAAATTCACAATATACGTAGTTGGCAAAAACGACTTCAATTACAAAACGGATAAAATAAAAACATTTATTATTTCCACCAAAGAAAATATATTAATTTTATACCGATTTAAATAGACATCATTAGTGATGTAACGTTAACATTTTCCCTCATGTAATTTCAGGTGAAAAGGAACTCAAATTCTACTGGTTAAAAGAAGTGAAAGGGGAGGAAGGAGGTGACCAATGAGGTGGCATCAATTATGATAGGTAGCAGTGAACCTATGAGTTACTGTTGATAGTCCTGGAGCTGAAGCTGAAAAAGGGTGTTCATATTGGAAGAAGGTTTGATATGATTTTTGGCAATTTAGTTCCTACCGAGTAAGAAAATCCATAGGAAAATCTTTGAAATGGGCCTTCCATAGGAAACAGATGAAATGGGTATCAAATGGCGGCTATAGAAAGATTAGCTAAACTTGCACATTTTCAAGTTTTTAACCTGGCAATTCCGAAATCAAGCATTCCACAGAAAGTTATATTGAGATAAATATATGTAATGCGCATACGAGCATAATAGCATACGAATTTGTGTGCTTTTTATACAATAAAATAAAGACACCTATTCTGCTTGGTAAGAAACTTTACAATGAGTTTTGGTTTCTATCACTCGCCATATTTAAATTTGAAAAGGAGCCTCTCTGAGATATTAAGAGACAAGGACTACATCCTGATCAGCTGAGCGAGCTAAATTCTCTCCTTTTCACTTCAAGATGTTGAATTTAGGTAGGGAGCCTCTTGGAACATTAAGATACAATTAAAATAATGGGTTCTTTCCTGATGTGCTGATTTAGCTAAATTCTCTTCCAGTTCACCTTAGGAAGTTGAAATTTGATAGGATGACTCTCTGAGATGATTGGAATCATGGAAACTCGCCCTAGGAAATTTAAATTTGACAGGGTGCTTCTTATCTCTGGAACAACTAGAGCGAATGAAATGGCCGTGTATGCCTAGCTTATGATTCACACTGCTCGGACAGCAAAATACGCTGATCGTTCACAGTGGGACCAAAAAAGCAGTTACTTTGATAATTCGAATGAAATTAGCATAATTCGTTCTTCACCACTTTACTATAGATAAATAACTACAGAATGTTTTGTTCTTGATAGACCCTCTAGATCAGTGTTCGCCAAACTGTAGATCATGAACTACTGGTAGCTCGCAGGGAAATTTTTGGTAGCTCGCGGGGAAATTTCAGAAGAGAGTGCTTGGGTTGGCTAATCTGAAGTCCTTTCATTGAAATCTCTCACTTCAAGCAATGCAAATATTTGGCATTTTGTTCCTACGCAAAAATATCCAATTTTGGTTCAGATTGGTTTACGAGTGAAGGCAATGTTCAGCTCAACATATCTCTGTGAGATCTCATTTTCCAGTATGAAATTCATTAAAAACAAGTACAGAAACAGGTTGACGGATGAACATTTGGACAATTGCATTCAAATGACCGCTACAACCTATGAGCCTCACATTAAGAAGATTGTTGATGACAAAAAAGTGTGATGACCCATCACACTGAATTACGTTTTTCTAATGCAAATATTTTTTTATTCAAGTTCTTATTATATTATTGCAATTTTAGAAATGTTATTTAATTAGATTTAAAATAAGCTAGAAATGTTCATTCATAGGTAATAAACGACTGTGTGATTTAAGCAAAAACATGTATTACTTTCCTACTTTGTTGGGTAGCTCACAGTAATGTTTGTTAGCTGTAAGGTAGCTCAGTCGCTTACAAGCTTGGCGACCACTGCTCTAGATGCACACTGTTTACTGTGAATTATGTTGCCGTCAAAGCGAGGTTATAATTGTTCACCAACAGTTGTTTTAGGACATCCCTCTGAAGTTATATCTATAGGCAAGGCTTCGGCAAAACGACGGGTCGAAAAATGAAATCCGCCCCATAGTGGAAGAACCGACGGAGAATCTGGCAACCCTGAGCTAGATGTCTCTCATCTAGTGTGGCCGGATATTTCCTACTTAATCACGCCCGTATCAGTTGTTTATCAGTTGCCAAGCCGACGGAGCTGGTGAGATGGAGATATAGCCCATCCGTACTAAGAGCCTTGGGAGTAGGTAGGTATTTATAGTTTTGTCGGTGCGTGAAACGTTATACCTTCCCGCCGGTAACTTGAGTCGCGGCTTTAAAACTCGTCTCCTATCTCCTAGCTCCCCCGCCCTTCCCTGCCAGCCGGGGAGAGATCGGAAGGAACACGAGTAGAAAAGGCTTATTTGGTTTAGAATCTCAACTTAATTTGAAACATGATTCGGCCCAGCGGGCTTGAGGTTGATGGATTGCTCGGCGGCTCCGGTTACTCTCCTTGCAAACTCTTAACTGGACTGTTATTACATACAATCCCTATCGTCTATCTCCCCCTCTCCTCCGAACCTCTTGATCTCGCGCTGCTGCTCAGTTCCTGAACAATATCGGGGAAGAGAAGGATATTTGAGACTAATTGTGGCCAGCGCACACCTACTTTAAGAAGTGACCTACATTTCCCGTTGCACAAAAAGACTACAAAGTTATTACGGAACGAGTTTGGTTTATTATTTTCAATAATGAACGTTTGTAATCGACCAAGAAGAGTTCCAATCATCCAGCATGATCCTATGAGCGAATTTTCGTAAATTAACATATTGTATAGGTAATGATAAATTGTTTTGAAATTTGAGCTTTTTTGAACGTAAAGAAATTGTTAACTATTAATTTTATGGCAAAAAACGTTTTCTAAATAATAATCTCCTATCCAAATAGTTGTTTTGAATTTGAAAGGTTTTTTTGCAGTTCTTATCGATATTTTAGCAAATTGATATGCATTTTAAGTACATTTTTAGCATAATTTTATACATAAATTTTTAATATTCTATTTCATAGTTAATAAACTCTATTTGAGCAATAGAGCCATTTAGCCATTTTTAGTGATTTTTTTAGTACATTTTTTGAAATTTGATCAGTTTAATGTGCTCGATAGTGAACTCGATATACCTAATATACAAAAAAGAATGCTGGCCCATTTAAAAATGAGTAATAAAACACGATAAATATCTCAATAAAATATCTCAATATTTAAGCAAAGAACTCTCTATAAAAGTCGATCAAAATGACGCAACATGAGCAACATGGAAGCGCTAGAGACTGTACGCCATGTAGTATGTGAGTGTCCCCAAATAGCGGTGTATAGAATAAAATATTTAGGAAATAGAAGGCTATCAGAAGAGCATTTGCTTAATGTAGTTTTAAAAGGAGGAAGTAAAGATGAACCCCTTATGGTTTTCCTGTATATTAGAGCATATATTAGAATTAGAAAGTTTATTCCCCAATTACTGATAGATGTTGATTCAGTGCAAAATAATGTAAATGTTGTGAAAACTTGTAAATTTACATTGTATGGGTCAAGGACCTGAAACAATAAAGATTGATTTGATTTGATTTTAGGTGAAAAATTACCATAACTGACCAAATTTTTACAATAGGGCAGGTAGGGTGTCACAATCGAGGTATTTTTTAGCGCTGAGACGATTGCAACCACTCCGGCTCTCCCCGATTTCTAAAATTCAAAAATAAGTGAGAAAAATCGAGTTTTAGGTGAGAAATGCCCATAATTGACCAAAGTTTGGAGTTCGGCTGCGTGTTCTAACATTTTCTTTGCGATCTCGTTACACGGCATTCAGGAAATGGTTGGCCTTAATGTTCAGAATTTAAGTGCATAATTGAATGTTATCCATACCTAACTTGTCTTTGAAAATTTGCTCTTTTAGTCATGATGCATGACTGAGTACTTTGTAAAGTTTCCTGATGGGAGGCTTTAATATCAACCTGATAGATGATTCTGGCGGAAATGTTTCAGACTATTTAGGCAAATCGTCTTCATTTGGTATTATTCCCGTTATAACTGAACCAACTCGGATACTGAGTGATTCTGTTTCTTTTTTAGATCGCATTATGGTTCGATCGATCAACTCTCATTGTTAAACGGGCATAATGCAAACTGCTATAACGGATCATAACGGATCATTTTAGTACAGTTTTAGCAATTATTGATAATTAGTAATTACTGATAATGATGATCACTGCATAAAACGTAATACAAAGAATGTTATTACAGAAAGTATAAATTTTGAATCGCTTGAACGCTCGCTGGTGTTAAGTGATTGGTCTATGTTTTATGTTGATGATCCTGATGTTTTGAAATATTATTTGAAATGAGCACTGTTTCTAAAACGAATAAACTCAAACTTGAAAAATTGACCGCGTGGATTAGCTTCCTATGAGCACATAGTTTCTATTAAAAAGTGTGATAAACTGGTGTGAACTTCGGCTCTCCATCAGGAAAGATATGAGATATATTATATAGATTGAGAACGGTGCACGGACACGTTAATAGATGCTTAAAATGTTGCAAATTATTACACAATGGTTTATTATTTCTGTGTTCTACGCAGATCATTGGTCTATAATTTATTGTTAAACCCCATATGTAATTTATGATCAGAACATGGCGCATCTTGACTTCAAGAAGAGTTCACATTTTTACAGTTCCAAGAACCCGCAATTTTTCGCTTCACAATAAAAATGTCTGAAAAAAGGTTGAAGGTTTCGAAGCTGATGTGACACCCTCCATACTTTGTAATTGTATTCCAAGTGTCCAAATGGTTTTAATAATCATTAAAAACTCCATAGCAGAATTAATAGTGAACCATTTACAGCCTAACCAGCACATTCTCTGAAAATTTCACCAAAATCGGTTGAAAACTGTTGAAATTAGGCTCATTTAAAATGGCGTTGCTTGCAATTGTACTCCAATAAATAACTGAATAGTGTATCGAAGTACAGGGAGTAAGGAAGAATCAAAGGAACAAGTTGCCTCTTTAGTGCAAGGTATCAAAAATTTTAAGCGTCTAAGTGACTGAAGTGCTGCGTACACTCGGCGGCAAAATAATAAACGAGAAATAGAATAGAAGTATAGGAATAGAATAGAAACCCAGCAGTTCATGAATTATTGCATTTGCTAGCAAAAACGTGTTGTTACATCTTATTTCGGCTTAAAAATTACAAGTACTCCCCTTTGAAATGATAGCAGATACACAGAGAATTAAACAGGTCATTAGAGATGTTTCATTCTTGCTACCCCAACACACAGCTGATACTAGACCGAAACACCAAATAAACCTAAAGCAACCGAAATTAAGAACTACCCTTGCACAAAGCACAAAATAAGTATATATATACAGGCATTTCCACTTTTAACAAACTTCCTACCAAACTTAGAGAAAAATTACTTGCAACCAATAACAAAACTGTTAATAAAGAATTAAAAACTTAATTTTTAATCGTCCTGTTATAATATAAAATATTGCTGAGTAAATAGGAAATAAAAATAATTTAATATAGAAATAAGATTACAGTAAATTAGGTTTAAATTTATAAGCTTCGCTATGTGATCAACACCCTATGTATGTTTAATTTAATTCTCGCTATCCTTATCGGCTAGTACCATGACCATCCCCTACCACGGACTTTTCGTCCATATTGGGGATTAATTTCCCGTTACTTATTACTATTTTTTTTTTTTTTTTTTTTTTTCTAAAGTGTCTTTTTATTTTCTGGAAATGTGTTGTTCTTGTACTTATTTAAATATGGAAATAAAGCGATAAAAAAAAAAAAAAAAAAAAAAATTGTTCATGGACATTGATGTTTGTGTAAACTAATAATTATAATTGGAACACTCGGGATAAATTAAAATAGTGTAGCATTGGTTGTAGATGTTAATGTAGTTTATTGAGCACACTTAGCATGTGAGAAGGGTCCCCTTCTCTCTAAGTACCTAACCCTAATCTAAACCACTTCGTCCCGGTCCTTTCGATCTGATATATCGGACACGAATGAATTAGCCACGTCTCACCAAAGTGTCATTTTTATTTGGGTGACCTGATTTCCCAATCTCTTCCAACTGATGTTGACACATCACCCTTCCAAAGACAGAGCCCCTGATATAATAACCTAATCAGTAACCTGCTTATCTCAGGCTGCCCCCAGCTTCGTTCTCAAGTTTTAGGACATCGGGCGGTACAGTATAAAGCCCTGTACACACCTGTAAGAAGTAAGACAAGGTGCTTAGTGAGTTGGAATTTTAGGTTAGGAGGCAGCGATTTGTCCATTTGCCTCCTCAAGAGCCAGTTCAAATTGATAACAAACCAAAAAAAAAAAAAATAAAATAAATAAAATAAATAAATAAAAGCGTGCGGAGGGAAACCCGTGCACCTACATTGGATCCGGAAGTCTTCCGATCTGAACCGTCCGATTACTTCTGAAAATCGGGACCCGACAACGCACAGTGGACTGGGAGCGGCAAAAACCTGACCGAAAATCAAAAAAAAAAAGTTTTTTTCTCCGTAGGTATGGATTAGTATCGATGCTTAGATGATAGGTGGATGTAGGGCACCTGTCTAAAGCCGTTGAATAGCGGTGATTAGCCTCGGAGTACACGTTCAAAGTTCAGTCATTCAAAAGGTGGTTTTAGACGTTCATTCAGATATACATATTTCCAAGAGTCAGACACCATATTCCCGTTTTTTTATTTATTTTTTTAAATTTTTTTCTGTATTTAAGGTTTAAGCCGCATCTCAACCAGAAGGGTCATTAGCGGCGAATTCTCCCATGCTATAGGTATATTTTTTCTGTGATTACTCATTTTATAGGTATTTCAACCTTCTAGAGTGACCTATAAAAATTAGCTGCGCCAATCTGCGGCCTTGGTGGTTTTTCGAAAAACAAAAACAAAAAAATCGTGAATTGTTACTTTCTTCCAACCAAATGATTTTTTCTAAATTTTCAGCTAAATGGTTCCAAAACATCAGCTATCTCGTCGAGAGCTATTGATTTCGTCAACGACGTCTCTAGTGATAGACAACACAGCAGAAAGCCCACCTTCCCAGGAGGCACCGAATAGTGGTCAATCGGGTAGCCACTGGCCATACCTGTCTTACTCACAGACACCTGCTAGATCCAGTAGCTCGTGATGTTGTGTGTGGGAGATGTGGGGGTGATTTGTCTATCCCCTTTTCGGAGGATTGCCCAGTTCTGATGGACTTCAGAGTCCACCCCCCCCCCCCTGGGGGTCACCCCCTCGGGGTCACCCCCTCAGTGGGTGGATGTTCTGTCAGGACCAATCAAGGTCCAGTCCTTGTTGGTGTACCTGAAAGCCTGGTATTCTGATCTGTGATATATTTATTTATTTGTGTACATCTAGTCATACCTTTATTTAACTAATATATATAGCATTTATCATTATATATTTATCGATAATATTCATGTATGTGTAAGGATCATCTAGTCGTAGTTTGGTTCTTATTACGGGGTATTTTTATCAGCTTTAGGGGTTACAAAGCGGTCATCGCTGTATCCCTTGAGGCAGAGTGCGGCGATGCCTCGTTTTGCGGGTTATTATTATAATTATTATTTCTCCCCCTCCGATCTGCCAGTGGAGTCCGTGATGGCAGTCCGTTTAGTGACGGACGGTCAGCATGGCTCCCCTTTTGACACCCCTTTTTGATTGCCGCTAATGACCCTTCCGGTTGAGACGCAGCTTAAATTCCTTTAAAAAAAAAAAAAAAAAAAAAAAAAAAAAAAAACAGAAGAAAGAAAAAGAAGAATTGTGTTATTTGTATGTGAAAAAAAAGGAAGAAAGACACACTAGAACACAGCAAATTGAGTGGGGTGACATTATTTTTATCAGATTTATACAGCCGATAGCAACAATGCAGTAGGAAACGATAGATTACTGAAGAATGACCAGTAGCTAAATATGAAAATCAGTATTTCAGTACGTTAGCACAAAAAAACTAGTAGGTGCATAGAGGAAATATGAAATAGGAACACCAAAAAACAAACATTAGAACTGAAACAAGGAAAAAAGAGATGGCAACACTATAATAATGAATGATCAGGATTTGCTCGAAGAGGTCGTCGTCCAATTAGATGATTTTGCTAATTTGTTTTGTTCAGCACAATATTTCGTCTGCTGATTATTATTATTTTAAATGTATGTTTTGTTATATTCTAATAGGAAATTTAACTCAGT